>JAJHSJ010000007.1:64617126-64928795 GCA_021015155.1 Magnolia officinalis | reverse complement strand
ATGACTATCCGTCGTGGGTGTACGCGTATTATGATTGGGGCAACTCCCTAGTGAAAGGATTTGGCCTAATGCCTATGTGATCGACATATGTCATGTATGTGATGTATGTAAGTTCAAGTATAACTTGAAATGTCTGAGTGAGTAGTAGTTAGCAAATTGTAATGTATAAGGGTGTTGAGACATGATTCTCAACCTCTATAAACTATGTGTTATGATCTCCTTTGATAGTTGTGTGATTAGGAATTGAAACATGTACAAACTCATGCTTGTGTTGTGATTCATAACATGCTCAACTGCTTTATGATTTTAACTATGTGATGCATATGTTTAATCTATATTTACGTTGTATGATCCGTCATGGGTGATGGGGGAGGGAGGGAGCGAGCAGCAACGAGTGCGTGCAACAGCCCTGACAGCCCTAAACGGATAATACCCGACTGATTGTATGATTTGAATCCTGATCATTACTGCTTTATATCTCTGTAATTGATTGTGTTTGGGGCTATGATTATAGTCCAGGCAATCGGTAACGAGATTGAACTCGTGGCTGAGATTCATTTGCCACGTGGGATGTGTTCGACGAACTCGAGTCGTGCGTTGCCTGTCGGCAGTGGCTAGGCCACAAGAAGTGTTATGCACTTCATATCGTGCAGCTCAACGGGCGATCGTGCTAGTCGAGCTCATCAAGTAACCCGATCTGCCTTATGCATGTTCACCCTGTTTGGTCGCTACTGCTTGAACCTAGGGTACCAAACTTACCAGTGGTGATCCCCGTTTAACCATGGTACCTAGATCCGCTAAGTCGCATGAGCCGGGCATGGTGGTATGGGACACCGTGGTTGAGCTGTCGGCCTACGCTGGGCCATGTGCCTCCCCGTAGTGACCATTGCGCAATCAACTCGTGAGCCGAATATGGTGGTATGGGACACTGTATTCGAGCTGTCGATACTTCGGCGAGAGCCGAGTGCGGTGAGATCTGTGCTCGTGCTGACGGGCGACGAGTCCTCCGTGGTATCATCGAGTACACTCCAAGGGTCTGTGATTGGCCACGAGTCTTTCACAGCAACTAGAGTGTGAGTTGAGCAGTACGGTGAGACCTGTACTTGAGCTGACGGCTAGTGATTGAGCCGAGTACGGTGAGACCTGTACTCGAGCTGACGGCCAGTATTGAGCCGCATACGGTGAGATCTGTATCCGCGCTGACGGGTGATGAGCCCTTTGCGATGCCTTCACTACGCTTCTCAAACCATAACATCGTATGAGAATAACTAGGATTGACGACCCTAGAATGGATCAGTTTGGGAATGATACAAGGGAGGTACCTTAGTTTCCTAATACTGCTGTTTGAAATGGACTAATAAAAACTTGGTAATCATGAGCATCATCGCACCGCATGTGCTTGGTAGATGTGGCGCACTGAGGGAGTAAGCATTCGCGAACGTAAGATGATGTCGCTTGAGGGTGGTTGGCAAGGGCATACAGCATCATGTCATTTCATTCTTGCATTTAATAAGAGTAGAGTAGTTAGAATTGTTTGATTTGTACCGCTTTATCATTACTGCTTGATTGAATTGATAACATGTTAACCTATGCCTTATGTTCCACTGAGTTGATCACTCACTCCCACGTTACGGGACGGTGTGTTCCGAACACCCACCAGATTTGTTGAATTTCAGGTTGAAGGTGATGGCGATGCTTGTGAAGCAGAGCCGGACTACTTCTGTGATGATAGGAGGAGTCTCCTATCTGTATCTCTTGGCAGGTCAATGAAGACCTGGTATTGTATTGACGGGGTTATGGTTCTTGGATAGAAGCATTACACTTCCTCACATTTGGTAAATTTTAGAACTGCACTTGTATTTATTTACCTGGTAATGTATCACACTCTGGAGACTCATCATAAGTTATATATTTTATTTATTTATCACAGTCTTCCGCTTGCAAACTTAACTGTCTCTGGAGTATGATATGCTGTTGGCTTATCTCACTCATGTTCAATGCACGAATACAGTCAACATTCAATCATCATTCATTTTGTTGCATAAGTGATGTTCTGGAACCGGGAGTTGAGTTTATGCTCGACCCCGATTTAGGGCGTTACAAGAATGGATCATGTTTGGGAATGATATTGTTCACTCCCCAAGTATAGGGTTGTGATGTAGTAATAAACTCGGTAAGACCGAGGTCGAATCCACAGGGACTGGTCGTCACAATTCAAATTCACGATTCTCCTTAACTAATTCAATCAAATAAAGGATCAAATTGCTAACACAAATCTATGGAAAATAACTATTGAGAATAAGGAAGAAAATTCAATCAGAGAGAGCACTAGGACTTTCGAATCCACCCCTAATTATCCTAACCTTTGTTTTGTCTGTTAATTCACCTTAAATTAGATTGATCAACTTATCTAGAGAAAGCACAATCTGTGTCCTTAATCGGGCATACAGATTGTCTAATTCCTTTAAGCAATGCCATGAATAACATACCCCATGTCTAAATTAGGCATATGGAATATGCAGTTCAGTAAAGCACCCTGTTTCTTCCTCTACAGGAACCTGTTCATGATCAGATACAAGCACCTAGAATAAGCATCCAAACCACATCCATCCATAGACTCAAAAGTTCATAGATGGAGAAGTATAGAATTTAAAACAATCAAGCACACTAAGGAAAGAAACAAATCAATTTAATTCAAGTAAAATCAACATAGAACAAAGGGTGTTCAAATTAGGGGTTTCATCTCAGCCCTAGCTGAGAGATTAGTGACCCATAAATTCCATTAAACAGATGGATAAATAAAAATAAGAATTCATAAAAGGAATTTCAAACCAATTTTTCTCTCTTCTTTCTTCTCTTTCTTCTCTTTCTTCTCTCCCTTGCTATAGATCTGGAGCTCCTCCCTGGTTCTGAATCTCTGAATGATTTTCCATGTATAAAAGCTCCCCTTTTATAGCTGCTGGATGGCTGGAATCGGTGGCAGAGTCGTAGAAGGACTCGGAGTACAAATTTTCGCAGCCGTGATCGGTGGGCCCCACAGAGGTATTTTCTGGAGAATCCACTCCGTCCATTGGATTCAGGACGAAATTTCAGTCAAGAATGGGTGGTTTCGAACATCCATTAATGCGGCCCAGAGAAGAAAATACAAAAAGATCAGTTTTGAACGTCGCCGGGTAGCCCTTTTGTGGACTCTGTATCACGCACGTGTGTACGCATGGGAGTGAACTATCAGCATGGTTTTATAGTATTCATGGCCCTCTACAAGATGGACGGATCGGATCGTCCAGACAGGCGACGTGTGGGGTCCACAACGCTTCGCAAAAACGGCCAGCGGCCGGTTACCGCTAACGCAACCGCGGACGCGGTTTCCTTCCACTGCGAAGATGGTGGGGCCCACTGTGATGATGTTTTGAAAAATCCACTTCGTCCATTGGATGGAGGGGAAAATTTTGGTTAGGAAAGTGTAGTTTCCACCTTCCATTGATGAGGTCCACCTGAATTTCTGCTCCACAATCCGTCTTACGTTTGGACGGTTTAGATCTGATCTCTGTTTTTATTCGAAAAACGGCCACCTACACCTTGGTAACATGGGCCTTAGAGAGAGAATGGACGGATTGGATTGTCCGTTTGGACAATAGGTGGGACCCACAACTCGTCCGAAATCAAACGGTGTGCGACCGCTGTTTCCAAACAGCGTAAGAAGTTGCGGAAGAAGTCGGTCAAAGCCGACTTTGACCGCTGGGTTGGTTCAGTGCACACCGAGTGCACCTGTGCATTTGTGTACTCTCAACTCATGTGGGGTCCACCTTGATAGTTATCAATAATCTAATCCGACCATCTGTTTTCTCACCTCATAAAACAGGATGAGACCAAATTTGAGGCATATCCAGATTGTAGGTGGGCCCAGAATTGATGGTTTTGTGGGCTGATTTGTCCGTTGGGGCACTTCCCGAGATACCCAGAGGTTGAAATTTAATATGTACGGTTAATTTATGGCCCTCATCCCATGTATGAAGTTTCGAACTGATCGGATGGCGGGAAACGTGTGATCTTGCATTTTGCACCAATTTCAGGCCCCTTTGGCTTGCTTTCCTCAGATCCCAGGCGTGTAAACTCTTCATTATTGGTCCTCTGAGGTTCATCCTGTGCTTCGGTGGCTTTGGATCATCAAATCCATGCTTTTAATCCTCTTTTCAGTCCAACGCTCATTATTACATCCTGCAACAAAAATACAATTAAAATATGATGTTTAGGCATTATCATGTACGTAAAATAGGTAATGATCGAGGTCTGATATGCAATATTTGACCCTGATCAGATATAAGGGAGGTACCTTAGTTTCCCATTCCTGCTGTTTGAAATGGACTAATAACAACTCGGTAATCATGCTCATCATCGCACTGCATGTGCCTGAAAAATGTGGAGCACTGAGAAATGAACGCATGCCATGGACTTAAGATGGTGTCGCATGAGGGAGTATGTCGGTGAGGGCATGCATCATGACTGCATTTCATACTTGCATTAATAAGAGTAGTTAGGATTGTTCGATTACACTGCTTTATCATTACTGCTTGACTGAATTGATAACATGTTAACCTATGCTTTATTGTTCCACTGAGTTAGCTACTCTCTCCCACGTTACGGGACAGTGTTGTACACACCAACCAGACCATGATTGAGTTTCAGGTGATGGCGATGCTTAAGAAGTGGAGCCGGACTTTTAGGATGACGAGGAGAGTTTCTCCTCTATGCAACTATGGCAGGTCTATGTAGACCACGTTCTGATTGACGGGACTACATGGTTTTGGACAGAGAACACAATACACTTTCTCATTTGGTACATTTTGGAACTACACTTGTAATTCTTTAACCTGGTAACATGTTCACACTCTGGAGACTTACACCAGTTTATATATATTTTATAAATCTATCACAGTCTTCCGCTTGCAATTTAACTGTCTCTGGAGTATGATATGTTGTTTTGGTATAATCTCATTCATGTTTCAATGCTCTCATCATAATCATCATTATCTGTGTTGCATATGTGATGCGTTGGAACTCGGGTGCTGAACTTTGCTTGGCCCCCGATTTTCAGGGCGTTACAACGGATGCTGTTGGCACCGGATTCGGCGATCTGGAATTTTGTGAGCCCGATTTTTGAGTTTCGGATGTGACAATAAGGCCCTTCCCAGTTAGGCCCGAGTGCCCCAACCCCCGGCTCTCTGGTGTTCTGGAAGACTCGGCGAAGGACCAAGTCCCTTGGATGGAACCGCCTGGTCTTGATGTAAGACCCGTATCCTAGACCGTACCGTTCCGTAGACTCCCGCGGTCTTCCCGGTCGAATTCCGGCAACCTTCGACCCTTACCGGTATCTGCGTACGACTCTGATTCACACGCTGTCAACCCGAGTCGACTCAACCCGAGACTTGTACCATTGCGACCGCACCGTCGCCGCGGTTCCGATGCCGCGACTCGCGCTCCGAGGTGATACCCTGGCCAGGAGATGTGGGCTAGCGTTTGGTGCGAGGAAAACCCCGCGTGTTACGAAACCCAAGAGAATCCCTACAATGTGTCACATCAATCCATCAATCCATCAACCCATCAATCTCAAGGGTCAAGTACACATCACTCACACTCTTCCCCAAGCAACCCCAAAGTCAAAAAGTTCTTACACCACCATGCCTTTCTTACACCAAAAGCCACAAAAGTCAAGAAAAGTGGCTCTTACACCCCATCACACCACATCCATCACTCCTCTTTCTTTACAACCCTCTCTCTCTTCATTTGCAAATCCATTCCCAAGCAAAAAAAAAAAAAAAACCCATACGTATGAGCCCTTCCCCATTTCCTTCCATGCCACAAGTGTGACCCACCTCTCCACCCTCTCATCTCTCATCCTAGCCTTCCATTTCTCATCTTCCACCATAAAAAAGGAGCACAAGGCGACCGGCGTTCCATCGGACCAAGAAGAGCCGGTGGGTGATCTTTGATCGTTGTTTTTCGTTCAAATTGTTTGATTAACGATCCATGATGGGGGACCCATCTTGATGTACATTTGTATGAGGGGCCCATAGTGGCGGGGCCCCTCCATCCTCACCGGTGTCTCTCACTCTCTATCTCTCTCTCTCTATTTCATTTTTTTTCTTTTTCCTTAGATCATGTTATGGTTGTGTGGTCCACTTGAATGAGCCCCACCATGAGGCAGGTACTCCATCCAAACCATCCCCACATGGAGCTCACTTCATATGTGTTGCACCCACACCACCCACTATTTGGTGGCCCACCTAAACAAGGCCTACCTCTAGTGCATTTATGCTACGTCCAGCGTCCCTGGACGCTGGACGTGGTTTGGGGAAAAACACTAACATCAGCTTGTTTTAAACTCTTGGGGTGGCTCACTCATGTTGGCCCCACCTTGTTACATTTATTCAATCCACGCCGTCTATCCTCTTTACCAGAACATTTTAGGCGTTGAGCCGAAAAATGAGGTCGATCCAATAACCAGGCGGGCCGTACCATAGAAAATGTATCTGTTACCGTTCAAAAACTTCTAGGACCCACCTTGCCTTAACCATACATCAAAAAAATTCGAACCTTGGACTTGTTTGATGTATTCCGAGCACGAGAACACAATGGGCGGGTTGGATCTTCAGGTAGTGGGCCCCACATATCATTTTCTGCAAGGAAACTGAAACCAAAAGAAAAAAATGAAGCAGAGGCTACTGCCTCTGCTGTGTTAGGGAGGGCGCAGGCGCTGCCTGTGCTGGTTTGGGCGGACGGACAGGGCCACCCACGGCCCCTGCCGTGGGCCCCACCTTGATGTGTATTTGCCATCTAATCCGTTCATACGGTGGACCCCCTCCTCAGGTGGGTCCCCTCCAAAAATGAACCGCATCCAACGCTCAGGTGGTCCACACTGCATAAAACAGTGGGATTGAACATCTGCCATTGAAATCCTTTTGTGGGCCACAGAAGTTTTGGATCAAGGGGAAATTTGTGTTTTCCTTACCCAGGTCTGGTCGACCTTATCAACGGGTTGGATGGCATAAAAAACACTGGGGTGGGCCCCACATGGGACCCACTATGATGTATGTGTTCCGCTCCACCGTCCGCTGGACGGTGGAGCCCCCTGCAATGTATGTGTTTCCCACCGTCCAGTGGACGGTGGGTGTGAGGCATGTGTGCGTGTGTGCGTGCGTGCATGTGTGCATGCATGTGTGTGCGTGGTGCGTGTGCTCTGTGTGTGTGTGTGTGGTAATATATATATATATTATATATATATATATAGCATGTTATATTATATATACATATTTATATATATAATATATCTTTATTATTTTAGGATGTTTATATACATTATGGCGGGCCCGCATGTGGACCCCACCATGATGTACATATGGCATCCAATCCGTTTATCCATTTTGAAATATCATTTCATGGCTTGGGTTAAAAGAATGAGGCGGATCTAACCTTCTGTGGCCCACTTTGATGTCTGAGTGAGGCCCACTTTGTATTTATAGAGGCCATGTGATTAGGCCCATATTGATGCATTTGTGGCCGTTATTGAGGCCCACCTTGATACGCAAGAGGCCCATATGATCAGGCCACCTTGATATAGTTAAGGCCCAACCATTGGCCCACCTGATATACTTAAAGGCCCATGGGTTAAGGCCCATTGAGATGTGTTAGGGCCTATGGGTTAAGACCCAATCGATGTACGTATGGGGCCCAATTGGTGTGGCCCATCTGATACACATATGACCCATGAGGTTAGGCCCATTTGATGCACTATAAATGCCACGGGTTACGGCCCATTGCAATGCACTTAAGGCCCATTGGTGCGGCCCATTCAATGTATTTAAGGCCCAATGGGATGTACCTAAGGTCCATTGCAATGTGTGATCCCTATATGGTTTATGTAATGATGTTTACGACAAATAATGCCGTGGGAGTGATGTTGGTTTGACGTCCACATTGCGGGTATAGTATTGGTTAAATGTCCGCATTATGACTCTCCCTAGGGCCATAGATAGGCCCGTACGGGTTGTGTGTAGGCCGTCCATGTCTAGGCCCATCTGTGTTGCAAGAATAGTTCATTACTTTATAACATGTGTAGTATAGTTCCATGATTCATGATCATACGCATCATATGTATGCTTGACATGAGAAGTGACTGATCATAGCATATGCCTTTGGGCAGGTTGTTTAGGGGCTCCCGGTTAGGCGGTGTTGCCCTACATGAGCGCACGATACGTGCAGGATTGCTGCATGATTGGATAGTGTGTTTCATGCATTCGCATTGTGTGATGTGGTTATTGTACGCCCTAGCGACATCGGGGCCATAGCCGCCACAGTCATATCGTGGTTGGCAGGATTGGATATCGGAAATCTTGTTCTACATGGGGTGCTATAGATATCCCTGGGTGAAAGTCCCTAAACCCTTATGGTACCAAGAGGTTGCTCCAACGTCTAAACCGAGTGGGTGCATGAGCGCCGAGTACCGATTACCAGACGGTCGCGCTCTCCACTGTGTCGTGGTCGGTTGGAAGGGGGTGCGGCCTTACCCGCCCGAGAGTATGGGGTAATGCTAGGCTGAGTTGGACTAGCTCGAGGAATGGGTCCGCTATCGACGAGCCGCACCCGATATTGGCAGGCGGATAGTGAGGTCTCTTCCACTTACCTTATTGCGCGCGATGGGGCGGCAATCTGGTTTAGAGTGTACTAGACCCTGGTGATATTCCAGATGTGAACTGTACTGATATGTGGACTCAGATGATGATTTGTATGCTTGAGTTGCATTTCGCATTGCATGGCCTTGGTATGGCCGAGTATCGCATAGCCTTGGTTCGGCTAACGACATTTATGGATCCATCAGCATGTTCCGCATTACTCTGATACTGCATACATGCATTACTACCTTGTGCACACACTTTCACCACCCTCTAAGCTTTCCATAAGCTTATGCACGACCGTTGCGTGCAGGTGACGCGAGGACGCAGCAGCGCTGAGGAGAGAGCGCGGAGCTGATCTTTTGGAGCTTCTTGTCTATTCTCATTGTATTTCCCTTTATGCTCATTATACTTGTAAAGTTTTGTATCATAGTGGAAATGTGATGGAGTTTTTGGTTGTTTGTTTGTGGGTTATGCCTTTGGTTTGGTTATGCTATTACGATTCAAACTGATATTAGAAATCCTCCTTGTAGCATCCCAGGATCGGAACCTGGCGAATGGGCACCGGTAGCCGAGAATGGGGTTCTACAGAGGCTGTCGGCGCCGGATTCGGCGATCGGGAATTTTGTGAGCCCGGTCCCCGAGTTTGGGGCGTGACACTTGACCTTCGAATTGTAGAACCTTGCCACCTATTGATGTTGAGCAGCGACCCGGAGTCTAGAGATGTCTCTGGTTTTTTCAAGTAGATCCAGGTTGGCCGCAATCTGCTTTGAGTTTTCTTTCTCCTGATAATTTCTCTCTCGAGCCGTAGAAAGGCCAATTTTGACTGGTACAATTGCTTCCGAACCGTAGAAAAGCGAAAATGGGGTTTCCCCGGTGGAAGATTGAGCCGTAATCCTGTAAGCCCAGAGGACAATAGAAGTTCCTCGGCCCTGTTGCCTTTCGCTTTCTCTAGTTTTGTTTTGATAAGATATTTGATGACCTTATTAACTGCTTCCACCTGTCCAATGAATTGCAGGTGTCGAGGTGAAGAATACGCGTTCGAGATGCCGAGCCCTTGACACATGCTTCAGAACTTGTCGTTATAAAACTGTCTACCATTATCAGACACGATGGTGCCTGGAATCCCAAACTGGCAGATGATATTTTTCCAGATAAAATCGATCACCTTCTGTTCCGTGATCTTTACAACGGGCTCAACCTCGGCCCACTTGGTGAAGTAGTCGACTGCGACAATGGCGAACTTGACTTGCCCTTTCCCCGTGGGTAGATATTTGATGATGTCGATCCCCCACTGAGCGAACGGCCACGGACTGCTCATGGGAGTCATTTCTTCTGCAGGTTGTCTCGGCACAGTAGCGTATCGTTGACATTTGTCGCACCTTTAAACATAGTTCTTCGAGTCTTCCTTGATGGTTGGCCAAAAATATCCTTGGCGGAGTATTTTCAGTGCTAGGCTCGACCGCTCGAGTGATTTCTGCAAATTCCTTGGTGAATCTCCGAAACCATATAATCTACCTCATTGGGTCGGAGACACCTGAGATAGGGCTGCGAATGTCCTTTCTTATATAGGATCCCGTCCAAGATTACATACTGTGTAGCTCTGACTCTTAGGCGCCTGGCTTCCAACCTATCCGAGGGGCCCTCTCCAGACATGAGGTGGTCATAAATGAGATCCATCCAGGCCGGAGCATCGTCGATTGGATTGACCGCTTTCTTCTCTGTTTGGTCAATGCTCGGGTGTTCTATGAACTCCACGGGAATGAATTGCGTAATCTTCCCTTCCATGGCTGAGGCTAGCTTCGCTAGGGCATCGGTCCAGGAATTCTCCATCCTAAGAATCTGACTGACAGTGTAGCTCTAGAATCTTTCTATCGATTTTCTTACTTCGACTAAGTAAGCCACCATCTTAGTCTCCTTAGCCTCATATTCGGTGGAGATATGATTTACTACCAACTGAGAATCGCATCGCACTTGGAGAGACTGGACCCCCAGACTGGCCGTCAGTCTGAGTCCAGCCAGCAGAGCCTCATATTCCACCTCATTGTTAGAGGCCTTGAAACCAAGTCTGATCACATACTGGATGGGTGTAGAATCGGGCGCGACCAGGACAATTCCCGCTCCGACATGTTTGGCATTAAATGATCCGTCCACATAGAGAACTCATCCTTGCTCTGATATTGTCTCTTGATCCATCCCTTGATTACTTGGAGGAACAGGCGAAGGAGTCGCCTCTACTTCGGCGCTGTTCACATCTCCATCCGAGGCGGTGAATTCTGCATTGAAATCGGCCATAGCTTGGCCCTTGATCGTTGTCCTTAGTCAGAACTAGATGTCAAACTCACCGAGCTCAATGGCCCACATGGTTAGCCAACCCAACACTTCGAGCCTCTGGAGGACTTGTTTAAGAGGAGAATCGGTTAAGACAACGATAGAATGAGCCCGAAAGTACGGACGTAACCTCCGAGCTGAAATAACGAGACATAGCGCTAACTTCTCCAAAGCTAGATATCTCGTTTCGGCAGCACCATGGCTTTGCTCACATAGTATACAGGATGTTGCTTGCCCCCTACTTCTCTAATCAGGGCCAAGCTGACAGCTGAGGCCGAGACCGCAAGATACAAGAATAGGGGCTCACCTTCTTCGGGCTTAGACAGCAGTGGCGGTGAACCTAAATACTGTTTCAGCTGCTGAAAAGCCTGTTCGCATTCCGATGTTCATTCTGCCTTCTTATAACCCTTCAACTACTGAAAGAAGGGGAGACACTTGTCTATGACTCTGGATATGAATCATCCAAGCGCTGCTACTCGTCCGGTGAGGCACTATATCTCCTTGATAGTTCGAAGCGAGCTCATATCAAGGAGGGTCTTGATCTTGTCAGGGTTCCCTTCAATGCCCCTCTAGCTGACTTGGAACCCAAACAATTTACCAGATCCAACTCCGAAGATGCACTTCGCGGGGTTCAGCTGCATCTGGTACTCTTGAAGGGTGGTGAAGTTTTCTCCGAGATTCGTCAAGTGATCGGATGCCTCGATACTCTTAACAAGCATGTCATCGATGTAAACTTCCATAGTATGCCCGATCTATTTGGCAAACATTTAATTTACCAACCTTTGAGACGTGGCCCCAGCATTCTTCAGGCCAAACAGCATGACCCGGTAACAATAAAGTCCCTTATCAGTGACAAAGGTAGTCTTCTGCTTATTTGGGGGATGCATCGCGATTTGGTTATATCCGGAATAAGCGCATAAGAAGGAGAGTAATTTGTGCCTCGCTGTGCTGTCCACCAGCTGATCGATCCGAGGCAATGGGAAACTATCCTTTGGACAAGCCTTGTTTAGATCCAAGTAATCTACACAAACCCGCCATTTCTCGTTGGCTTTCTTTATAAGGACCACATTCACGATCCAATCGGGATAATGTACTTCCTCTATGAAGCCAGCGCTGAGCAGTACGGAGACTTCATCGACTATGGATTCATACCGTTCGGCATCGAATGGTCTTCTCTTCTGTTTTACTCGTTTGTGATCTGGGTCCACATTCAGCCTATGGACCATGACATCCTGAGAAATCCCGGGCATGTCCTCATGTGACCACGCGAAGATATCTCTGTGTTGTCGCGGGATGCTAGCATCTTGAAGCGCCGCTCAGAATTCAACGATGTTCCAAGCTGAATAGTTCGTCTCGGGTCCCCTCGGTGGGGAATTTCATCATCAGATGATAGGTGGAGACGACTGCCCTCATTACATTGAGAGAAGGTCTGCCGAGAATGATATTGTGCACCGATGGCACATTGACAACGAGGAAGTCTACCATGAGGGTGACTTGATGTTGTCCTTCTCCTGCAGTCACAGGGAAGGAGATGGCTCCCTCGGAGATTACCCTTTCTCCGGCAAAGCCAGGTAGGGGGGTCTTCACAGGTCTGAGGCGCGACCTTGGAATCCCCATTCTTTCGAAAGCCTCAGAGAAGATCACATCTGCTGAGCTTCCGATGTCGACCAGGATGCGGAACACCTTATGGTTAGCTATGGTCATAGTGACCACTAAGGCATCATCGTGCGAATGTTGGATCCTGTGTGCATCGTCCTCCAAGAAGGTCATACTGCATGGGCTGATCCGGAGTTCTTTGCTTAGCCACTCAGTCATGTGAACATAGTGTTCCGGATCAAACTTCAGAGAGTGGGCTTTCTGAGCCCTGTTTGAATCTCCTCCGCTGGATGAGGCACCGAAGATGGTGCAGATTTTGGCTGGCTCTTCTGTGGTGTTATTCGGTTGCTCTCGCTCCTCTTTCTAAGCTGTTTTCTCCTCCTTGGTATATCGGCACAGATGACCCTTACGGATAAGGGCCTCGATCTCATCTTTGAGATCCAAGCAGTCGGCTGTGTTGTGGCCGTTATCTCGATGAAAATTGCAATACTTGCATTTGTCTCGATGATCCGAGTCGGCCCTCATACAAAAGGGCCAATTCAGAAGCTTGTGCCCTCTGATGTCCAATAGAATTTGCTAGGTTGACGTGTAGAGGAGGGTGTAGGAACAGAATTTGCCCTCTAGTTTTCTGCTCGGACGACGATCGCGAGAAGTGCGATCATCTAGTCCTTTGCTAGATGGCTGGGGTTCGTCGTTCCTTGGCCTCTTCCCCTTGCCAGTCGGCTCTGTCACATGAACATTTTTACGGGCATTGGAGAATTCCTCGATGTTAGCATACTTTTGAGCTCTGCCGACAAGGTCAGCTAACGTCTTTGGTGGATTCTTTCCAATGGAGAAGGTGAACTTTCCCCTTTCAGGCCACTGAACACGGCAGAGAGTGTCATCTTGTCGTTATAATCTTCCACCTGTAATGCTTCCTTATTGAAGCGAGCGATGTAGTCCTTCAATGACTCCTTAGGCTCTTGCTTGATGGTGAACAGGTGAGTATTCGGCTTTTGACTCTTCTTACTGCTTATGAATTGGGTAAGGAATAATCGGCTAAGTTCCGTGAAGGAACCAATGGAATTGGGTTTGAGTTCATGGTACCAACTCCGAACAGATCCCGTGAGTGTAATCGAAAACCCCCTGCACATCATCGCGTCCGTTGCTATCTGGATTTGTATCCACGAATGATAAGCCTCCACGTGCTCAGATGGGTCGCCAAACCCAGAGTAGTGGATGATGGGAGGTATCCGGAACCTCTGTGGCATCACCTCGTTCATTATTGCAAAGGTGAAGGGAGGCTCGGTCTCTTCCATCATCGCTTGAACAGCAGCGGAAACTGACGATGGTTGTTGCTTCTTTTCTAGTGTCAGGATCTTATTGTTGAGCTCTGCAAACTGTGTTTCCCACGGATCTTCGTTTTTCGCCACCATTTCTTGTGTGTTTTCTACTTCAGTAGATCTCCTTCTCCTCCTCCTTTCTAGCTCGTAACGGAGATCCGTTGGTGCCAAGGCCGAGGTGACCAAGGCATTCGTCGGAGCCCGAGTTGCTGTATTCCGGGGTGGAACTTGAGTTTGGGTCTGGGAAGGGTTCTGAACCGAAGCTGGCGCCCGAGCGGGTTGACGCTGAGACCCCTCGGGTCTCATACTCCTTGGCGGGAATGGGCTTGCACTACCGGACCGATCACTTCTTGAACAGGATTTTCCTGAGCAGGCTACGGTCCCTGTTGCTACTTTATCTAGTTAACTTCGTCGTATAGGGCTTGTATTTCGCTTTGCATAGCTCGATACTTGCTTGCCCGATTGTGAGAACGCTGAGAAGGCCATGGAGCCAATTCGGCGTGAAGTAGCGAAGAGGAACAGGTCTAATCATTTTGCTCTGGTTCCTTAGCTGCCACTTTCTTCTTTCCTCTTGCCATTATGCTTAAGAATATGAACTTGACCTTTCGTATCATATTCCCATAGATAGCACCAAAAAATGTCGAGGTCAAAATCTGGACCGCCCTCCACTCGATACAGTAAACCTCTGAGGAACCCTGGTCCTACATAAAGAATCAGCAAAGGAGACCCTGGCTAAGCCGTGGGACCCTCCGATGCCTAAGTCAGGTCCAGGGAATCTGGGCCTAAGTTGAATGTAGAGAGAGGGTGTGAGTTGTTTCGTACCTGTAACAATGACATCCCCTTGTATTTATACCTGCTCATTGGACGGTTTGGGTCCGTTAATCTCGGCACGATTCACTCAATTAGTGGGATACTGTGATCGTGGAGATATTGTCCATAATCCAAGGATTGTGTAGCGTATCATGCCTGAGATGGGCATATCTGTGGGCGAGATATTCAGTAGTATCTGCTTAAGGTTGTTTCTAAGTTTAGCACATGGAATGTCCACATCCTTCCTCGGCATTTGCTTAGGATATCAGATTAACGAAGCCCCGACTTCCGGGCCTTGGACCTAGGCTTTAAGCTTTCCCCTCCGAGCTCCGAGGGGGTAGCGGGTTTAACTCGTTGAGTTTCCTCGTAACGGGTGACATGCATATATGGGTGGTCGAACGATCTGTCTCTGGTCGAACAGTAGTGGGACGGCCCGAGGTCATGCAAGTAAGTTCCGGTCTGAGCTGCACACCGACTGTTCCAACCTCAGCTTATTCTAAACTGACAACCTTGAAGCAGGAGCACAACTAGGATCCGAGCCGAGAATCATTTCTTCCTTCAGTCATTTTCACCATTCCAGATTATCTCTTATACATCAGATCGGATTAAGATGGCGTCGGTCCTGGGAATTGAAGGTGCTCGGATCTTCCAATAACAATAATTATAATATAATATTATAGATATAAGATGAAAACTTAATAAACTTAAACATTTTTTTTTTTTACTTTTACCCTAATCGTAGCCAACTACCCTCTCGTTTTTGTACTTTTACCCTGACCCAACCGAGCAGAGCGTCTCCTTCCCCAGTCAAGCAGAGCTTCCATTTTCCTCTGCCCATCAGTCGAGCAGAGCTTCCCTTTTCCCCTTCCCCTCTGAAAACACTAATATGAGTCAAGTGCTCGAGCTTAGCCTTTCTTCCTCCCCTCTTAAAAAGCCACCATTTGGCCAAGTGCAGCAGTCTGGCCATGATGTAAAGCGAGTCGCGGACACTATCATGTCCAAGATGGATCGGAGAAGGCCCGATTAGAGGCAGAAGTCATCAAGACCGTCAGACTGTCAGAACCTTAAAACAAGCATATCTCACAAATCGGAATAAGTTACTCGACGTGC
Organism: Magnolia officinalis; assembly: GCA_021015155.1. Lineage (NCBI taxonomy): Eukaryota > Viridiplantae > Streptophyta > Magnoliopsida > Magnoliales > Magnoliaceae > Magnolia > Magnolia officinalis. The sequence goes on along the minus strand of JAJHSJ010000007.1, from coordinate 64,912,957 downwards.
CATATATGATTTTGGGGTGGGATGAACTACTTTGGCCAACCAACCCATCTATGTCGGGTTGCCCATGTCGAATTTGCGAGATTCCATCATATCGACGGTCGAATTCCGTGTTTAATTCCATTTTTATTATAAATAGTAAGTTTTAGTTTGATATAACTCTTCATTTGTTGGGCTTTAGGAGTCACGCCCAACATGAAAAGTGTTTAGAAAAATTAGGAGAATAACATGGTTAAGCCACATAGGACACTTACAATAAATAGAAAATTTACAATTTATAGTAAGTTATGAATTTAGGGAGTTTTAGTTATAGTTTAATTCCTAAACTTATTCTAAGTCTTGGTATCCCTATTTAAAGGGTTGTATAGTCATTTATTTTAGTTATCAATATTCAACAAATTTATTTTGACTTTCTAGAATTATTTCTAGTTTCTATTTTTCCTTGAGGATTCGAGAAGTCTCTGTGAGGAGTCCAAAGAAGCTTCGTGGATTTGAAATAGTTATCCCCCTAAGGAAGACGGTGATCGACCTCATCACGTTCATCCCTACGTCAATTGGTATAAGAACGAGGACTTCCTTCGGGTTGATGGCAAACAACAAAAGTATGGACCAAAATCCTGTGGACGGTGACCCAGGGATTCATTATCTTTCAAAAAGAATGGAAGTTTTCCACTAGGAGAGTCAGTTGATCATGCAAGGGTTGCAGGCAACCTTCAACTGTCTTGCGGATAGGGGTGTACACAAATCGAGCTAGCTCAGTTAGCTCGACTCGAAAAAGATCGATTCAACTCGGTTCGAATCTAAGTTCGAGCCGAGTCGAGCTGATTTTTTGAGCTCGAAAATGAGTTCGAGTTGAGTTCGAGTAGGCCCCGGCTCGACTCGACTCGACTCGGATCGAATCCAGCTTGAATCGAACCAGTTCGGTGATCGGTTACTTTGCCACTGATGTTGCTCACCAACGGCTTCAACTGCCTCTTGATCTTTCTCCTCTGCAGCCATTTCTCTACCTTGTCGCTCAATTTCCATCAGATCAGTTCTCTGCAACCTATGTCACACCAAAGCTAAGGCCCACCAGCAGAAAAGGAGAAAGGAAGGAAAGCCCACCTCAGCTCCACCATTTCAGATGTTGGGTTTGTTGAGATAAAGATGGTTGGTGATGGAGTACATGAAACAAATACCTTTTTTCTCTTTATTTTTCTTGGTTTCTATGCTACTTAGAAGGTGTTTGATAAAACAACTGTAAAACCATTGCCTCTGTTTGTAAATCAGTGGGATTTTGAAGTTGCAGTTCAGGTGTTTGTGGAAATGTCTCAATGGTAAACTCGACTCGATCTTGGTTCGAACTAGGCCCGAGCTGGCTTGAGCTGCTGACCAAACCAAGCCGAGCTGGCCAGTCAGGCTCGAGGACCGAGCCGAGCCGAGTTCAAGTTGAGGTCAGCTAGTGACAGAGTTGAGTCGAGTTATGGCCAACTCGACTTGGTTCGACTCGATGTACACCCCTACTTGTGGATGCGCTAATTCTGCCTCGAGCCCTAGGTGATGCTCAACTGCCTGTGGTTGTTGTACGGCACAACCTCAATTTTCATAAAGCACTACCAGTGGTGAATCATAGAGTTATACCAGATAATGTGATTTCTAGTGACGAGGACCTCGATGACGGATTTGCCCAACAACCAATCCATGGAGGAGATCGTCTAGATCGTGTTGAAAGAGATTATCGAGGTAAGGCCAAACTTCCTAGTTTTAATGGATTATTATGTATAGAATATTCCTTGATTGACTTGCCAAAGTACAACGATATTTTGATTACATGGATTTGCCAGAGCATAAAAAGGTGAAGTTGGTAGCATTCAAATTCAAATCTGGTGCTTCTGCATGGTGGGAGCAATTACAACTCTCACGTGCCCGACAGAACAAGGCACCCATCTCATCATGGTCACGGATGAGACGCCTTCTTCGATCATGATTCCTCCCTGGTGATTATGATCAGGTATTGTTCCAGCGATACCAAAATTGCCAATAGGGGAATCGAACCGTCACAAGTTATACTGAAGAATTTCAGCGGTTGGCAACACGAAATAATCTGTCAGAAACAGAATCACAGAAGGTAACATGATTTATACGTGGGTTACGATCGGCAATTCATGACCAAGTTCAGATGCGCCTAGTCAGGATCATGGATAAAGTAGTTCAGTTGGCAGGGAGGGCAGAAACACAACTTGTAAGAGTTCATATTCATCCTTACCCTTCAACTTGGCCCCCCATGATGGGTCCCACTCAGGATTCAGAACTGACATAAGAAAAGAACTAGTAGCAGGACATCCTCAACCTTCTGCAACAAGTGGGAGCAGACCATATAGGCTTCAACACCCTACAACCTACTTGACCATTAACAAAGGGGCACTGAAGGTGAAGCTGCAGAAGAAGACCCTAACTTTGATAAAGATGAACAAGCCACTTAGGAAGGAGCACATAACAAAGAATGGATGGGCGAGGATTGTGGCAATCTCTATTATTAAAAGATGTCTTTAATCTTGGATTTCCGAGATGCTTGACCAATCGAGGGACTAGCTCGACTAGTCGAAAGTCCCTTCGAATGGTCAAAGCCCTGTCACGACTAGCCGAGGGTTACGCAGATGGTGTGCAATTTGTGTGCAGACTTCATAAATTTGAGGCGGTTTCTAGGTATGTGCGTAAGTGGGAGTTCCCCATTTATAAATAGGAGTCCTTAGGGCCATTCTAAGGTATGCTAAGGCTTTCTAAAGGTATTTCAAGGGTTTCTAAAAGGGTTATAGGGTTATTAAAGGGTGTAGCAAGGGTGAGATTCAAAGTTGTTTGAATCGGGTAAGTCCTCTCTCTTTGTAATTTCTATTTTTATAGTGAAGATCCGTCGCTTTATGCAGTAGTTTTTTCCCAAAAGGGTTTTCCACATTAAATCTTTGTGTTCTCTTGTGATTGTTTGGTACTCTTAGATTGTTATCCCAAATCCATCTCTGTGTTATTCTACAGACCAAATCCCCAACAAGTGGTATCAGAGCAATCATTGCGGCACAGATCTGAATCTGCAGGATTAGCAATAATAGGAAACACCAAGTTTGATATTGATAAGTACTCAGGCAAAAATAATTTTAAGTTATGGAAGATTAAGATGATTAGTTTATTAACCAAGCAAGGAAAAGCTAAGGCTCTTGAGGAGCGGAAACCGTCTATGAAGGATGAAGAATGGAAGACTCTTGATAGTAATGCTTTAGCCTCCATCCATTTGTGTCTGACAGAGATGAGGTTCTCTACAATGTCATGAGGGAGAAAACTGTGGCTAAGTTATGGGAGAAGTTAGAGGATGTCTATGCAAAAAATCCTCTGAAAATCACCTACACTTGAAGCGACGGTGGTATAACTTTAAGATGGTAGAGGGTGGAGCCCACATTTGCAACTTTAATAAATTGGTTTGCAAATTGCTGGATATGGAGGAAGTGATGAAATAGGAGGAACAAGCATGTATGTTGTTGAATTCTCTTCCGGCATCGTATGAGTCATTCAAGGACATAATGTGCAGCATAAATAAAACCCTGAGTGTCGACACCGTTATCTCAGCCCTTCAAGAGAAGGTCATGAGAAATCTAAATGGCGACATGGGGACATCATTTGATGCACTGTTTACGAGGGGCAAGAATTTTGAACAAGGTACAAGATCTTCAAGTTCTAGATCCAAATCCAAGGACAAGGGTAAAGGAAAAATGAAGTACTGGAACTGTAGGATGGAAGGACACATGAAGAAGGATTGTGCAAATCATAAATCTAAGAGAGAATAATCTGAGGCTTCATACAGGGAGGCCAACACTGCCACATCAGATGGAACGAGTGGATGTGATGATGATGTCTTGACTATGTCTACAATCAGTCACCCATACAACGATTGTAGGGGCGAGTGGATTCTAGACACAGGAGCATCCTTTCACATGACTCCTCATCGGAGTTGGTTCAACAGCTACATGAAGTGTAATGGTAGACACGTGTTTTGGGTAATGACAGTGTCTGCAAAGTTGTGGTTGTTGGTGTGGTGGGCATCAAGATGTTTGATGGGACAACGTACCCTGACTGAGAGGTAAGGCACGTTTCCGACATGAAGAAGAGTCTTATTTCTCTCGGTGCACTCGAGGCTATAGGGTGCAAGTTCACGAGTAATGATGGTGCCTTTAAAGTATCTAAAGGGGCACGGGTAATCATGAAAGCCCAATGTTGAGGGTCAAATATTGCATATTATCCCCCATTTATATCTTGGTTTTATAAACATGATAATGCTTAATGCTCTATTTTACTCATGTTTGTCTTTTAAGGTGAATTTAAGAGCTTGGATTGAAAAGGGAGCTAAAAGCATGGATTTTATGCTTAAGAATCACCAAGGCAAGGGATGGATCTTAGGAGACTAAGATTGAAGAGTTCACATGCCAAAGATCCAAGAAAACTAAGTGAGGAATGAAGAGAATCAAATATTTGAAGTGAAGAAAAGGAATCTTGAAATCGTACTGAAAAAGCATTTCTGAAACTCTGGGTCATTTTGTGAAATTATGCAGAGTGAAGACTATTTTGGGAAACTGCATAGAGTGAAGTCTATTTTAGTAAACTACGTAAATTTGAGGTAGTTTCTAGAGTTTTCCAACTAGGTGTGAAAGTTGGAGGTCCACAATTATAAATAGGACTCCCTAGGATGTTCGTAGGCATCTTCTATGGTTTAAAGAGTGGAGCAAAAGGGTGGAGAAGCCGTCGCCAAGAGTTTTTCTTCTTCTTCCTTAGTTGTTTTCATATTTTTCTTAAGAGACTTTGGTCCAATCATGTTTATAGTTGGCTAAACCTTTTGGCTAGGGCTAAGATGTGAAGCTTGTACCATGATGGGATGTTTCTATTGCTTTGATTCATGTTTATGCTGAACTCCATGAATTCTAATTTAATATTTAAGGAATACTTTTAGTTTTTAATGGTTTATTATGACTCAAATTATAATAGATCTACAATAGCTTTGAGTATCTTCTTTTCCTGATTTGATATTGTGAAATTAGTAAGTCCTGATGTTCACCATCGTCCCTTGGGTATGGTAGGGTATTAGAATCCTTCCTAATCTTTACAATTCTCCTGCTTTGAGATTATGGGATTGGTAAATCTTGTTGTTTGCCATTGTCTCCTAGGCATGGTTTGGTGATGGAATCCCTGCCAATTATCATAGTTCTCCTTCATTGAGAATTAGGTCGATGGAAGTTCAGATTTGGTTTTATTGATATATTTTCCAATTGGATAGGATATGACTCCAATTCTAATTGTGTTATTTAAATCAAGAAAAAGGGCTCCCTAATCACTACAAGTGGATCCTTGGCACCCTAGTTCCCACCTTTAAATTATTAGTTTTAATTACTCTATTCACAATTACTCTCTCAAATACTTCAGAATTAGTTTCACATCTTCTTCTAGCTCTACTTCTAGTTAATTTCAGAAACGTACAAGTTTTAATCCCTGTGGATTTGACCTCAGTCTTACCGAGATTATTACTACATAGCGACCCTACACTTGGGATTATGAACACGCAACGACTCAGTAATCTTCACAGGTTAATCGGGAGCAGTTCAACAGGTGGAGCTGCAATGGCTATAGCGAATTCTACCTCTATACTTATATGGCATGATGGGCATGGGCATATGAGTGGGCAGGGCAAGAAGGTTGAGACCCACGGACAGAGATACAGAATAAGTGCAGCAGCCACCTTTGAGAAGAATTACACAGCATAATCACAGGATATCGATGAGGTACATAGATGACTCCTATATTGCATATGCTCTCATTACGAACGAGGAGGATCCGTCTACTATTCAGATGACTCTAGGTGAGCCTGGTGTTGAGAAGTGGAAGGTGACTATAGACGATGTGATGGACTCATTATACTAGATCGACACATGGGAGCCGGCGGAGCTTCCAATGGGCCGAAAAGCAGTTGGATGCAGGTGGATCTTCAAGAGGATACAACATAGATACAGAGCGAGGCTGGTAGCGAAGGGTTATGCTCAGAGAGAAGGGATCGACTTCTTAGAGATATTCGCACCAACGGTATAACAGGTGCCTATCAGATTCATATTAGCACTAGTTGGCTAATGCGATCTCGAGCTGGAAAGGATGGATGTAGAGTCTGCACTTCTGAACGGGAAATTGGAAGAGCAGATCTACATGAAGAAATCAGAGCGGTTTGAAGTTTCAAGGGGTTAAGAAAAAAGTTTGCAGGAAGTCATGGTATGACCTTGTCTCCTGGGCAGTGGTATAAAATTTGATTCTGTCATGGTGAGCCAGGAATTTTATGTTGATGACATGTAGATCACCAATCATGTCATGTCTGAAATCAACATACTAAAGACTTGGTTAAGTGGGACATTCGAGATGAAGGATCGGGGGGCTGCAAAGATGGTTCTTGGCTTTGATATTCATAAAGACTGGAAGAGGTGCAAGATTTGATAATCACAGGTAGAATACCTTGAGTAGGTATGCGATGGACCAGGTAAAGCTAGTGAACGTTCCCTACGTGGTTCACTTCAAGTTTTCCTGAGGATATGTCCCAAAATAGATGAGGAAAAGCAGGATATGTCTCATGAGCCTTATTCGAATGCAGTTGGCAGTGCATGTCACGGTCTGTATTAGACTGGTTATTTCACAAGCAATCAATGTTGTGAGAAAATACCCTGGCAAGCAACATTGGATGGCGGTGAGATGGTTACTTCGATACATTGGATGTACGGAAGACTATGTCTTATTTTTGAGAAGACAGGAGTAAAGGTGGTTGGGCATGTGGATTCAAATCCGGCAGACATGCTCACCAAGATCGTTCATTCAAAGAAGTTTAAGTTATGTACAACTTCTTTGGGTTTGGCGATGGCGTAAAAGAAGGACGGAGTGTGCACGAGAAGCATTGATTGAAGTTATGATGCGATGCAGAGATAAGAGAAGAGGGCAAGAAGATACATATTTAAATATTGAAGACATGGTGGAGATAGTTGTTAAAAGATGTCTTTAATCTTGGATTTTTGAGATGCTCGACGAGTCTAGGGACTGGCTCGACTAGTCAAAGGTCCCTTCAACTGGTCAAAGCCCTATCTCGACTAGTCAAGGGTTACACAATTGGTGCGCAGTTTATGCGCAGACTGCATAAATTTGAGGCAGTTTCTAGGGATGTGTGTAAGCGAGAGTTCCCCATCTATAAATAGGAGTCCCTAGGGCCATTCTAAGGTATGTTAAGGCTTTCTAAATGTATTCTAAGGGTTTTTAAAAGGGTTATAGGGTTATCAAAGGATGTAACAAGGGTTAGATTCGAGGTTGTTCGAATTGGGTAAGTCTTCTCTCATTGTAATTTCTATTTTCATAGTGAAGATTTGTCGCTTTGTGCCGTGGTTTTTTCCCAAAAGGGTTTTCCACATTAAATCTTTGTGTTCTCTTGTTATTGGTTGGTGCTCTTGGATTGCTATCGTAGATCCATCTCTGTGTGATTCCACAGACCAAATCCCTACAATCTCTAGTCGTGAGGCTATTAATGTACACCCCACGGAAAGAATTACATCCACAGTGACATAATATATTCCGCACGGGGTGCACCATCAACGGCAAGGTCTATGATGTGATCATAGATAGTGGTAATAGCAAGAACATCATCTCAAAAGTAATGGTGGACAAGTTGTAGCTACCTACGATAAAACATCATTTTCCTTACTCAATTAGCTAGATTAAAAGGGTGAACAAGACCAAGGTAACTAAATAATGCACTGTCTCATTTTCAATTGGTAAAACTTATAAAGATCAGATACTTGATGTGGTAGACATGGAAGTATGCCATATGTTACTCGGTCGACCATGGCAATCAGACCATGATGCGACCCACTGAGGATGAGACAAAGATAATTCTTACCCCTATGGCACCAGAGAAACACCCCAAAGCTTCTAAAGTGGAGGAGAGCTCCCTCTTGACCATTCGAGGTATACGCCGTAGTGGTAAAGGGTAAGGAATCGAAACCCTTGGACATTCCTCCAAGTTTAAGGTCTTTCCTGAACGAATTTAAAGAAGTATGACTCTAAGATTTACTCGATGGATTGCCCTCCATGATGGACATCCAACATCACATAGGCCTTTGTTGAGAGTTAAATATTGCATATTATCCCTTCATTTATATCCTGGTTTTATAAACATGATAATACTTAATGTTCTATTTTACTCAAGTTTGTGTTGCAAGGTGAATTTAAGAGCTTAGATTGAAAGGAGTACTAAAAGCATAGATTTGATGCACAAGAATCACCGAGGCAAGGGATGGATCTTAGGAAACTAAGATTAAAGAATTCACATGTCAAAGATCCAAGAAAACCAAGTGATGAATGAAGAGAATCAAAGATTTGAATTAAAGAAAAGGAAGCCTGAAATCGTCCTAAAAAAGCATATTCTGAAACTCTGGTTCATTTTGTGAAATTGCGTAGAGTGAAGTCTATTTTGGGAAACTGCATAGAGTGAAGTCTATTTTAGCAAACTGCGTAAATTCGAAGGGGTTTCTAGAGTTTTCCAACTAGGTACGAAAGTTGGAGTTAGACAACTATAAATAGGACTCCTTTGGATGTTCCTAGGCATCTTCTAGGGTTTAAGGAGTAGAGCAAAAGGGTGAAGAAGCTGTCACTAAGAGTTTTTCTTCTTCTTCTTTAGTTATTTTCATATTTTTCTTAAGAGACTTTGGTCTAATCATCTCTATGGTTGGCTTAACCTCTTAGCTAGGGCTAAGAGTTGAAGCTTGTAGCATGATGGGATGTTTCTATTGCTTTGATTCATGTTTATGTTGAACTCCATGGATTCTAATTTGGTATTTAAGGAATACTTTTAGTTTTTAATGGTTTATTGTGACTCAAATTACAGTAGATCTGCAATTTTCTTTTCTTGATTTGAGATTGTGGAATTAGTAAGTCCTGTTGTTCACCATCGTCCCTTGGGCATGGTAGGGTGATGGAATCCTTCATAATCTTCACAATTCTCCTACTTTGAGATTATGAGATTGGTAAATCCTGTTGTTTGCTATTGTCTCCTAGGCATGGTTTGGTGATTAAATCCCTGTTGTCACTCCCCAAACTTGGAAACCGGACTCACAAAATTTTCGTTCGCCGAATCTGGTGTCGACAGCCTCCGTAGTACCTCATTCTTGGCTCCAGGTGCCCATACGATAGATTCCGATCCTGGGATCCTACAAGGAGGATTTTCCAACGTACATTTGTCTCGTAAGAAGCATAACCACAAGTTTACCCAAATCACAAAGGGAACATCATCATCACATATCCACTAATATAAACAGTTGAATATAGCTGAAAGGGAAAATACATATATCGAAAATCAAAACTCCAGAAGACAGCTGCACGTTCCAAACTCAACGCTGCTACGACCTAATGCCACCTGCACGCATCTCGTGCATATGCTTATAGAAAGCTTAGAGGGTGGTGAAAGTGTATGCGCAAGGTAAGTGTCAAGTATGCAATATCAAAGTAATACGGAAACATGCTGGTAAATCCATAAATATCATCAGCCTTATCCAGGCTATGCGATGCAAAAACATAATAAGCCAATATCATATACTGAGGAAGCAATGTAGATCAGCTATGCAATGCGGAGACATAGTAAACCAAATGTTATGTGCTGAGGATGCAATGCAATATGCGGTGCGAATAAAATGACTAAGCTGAAGTGTGAAGTCAGGATGATAGTACGTAGTATCGCAGGTTATGGGGTCCATCACAAGGGACTTCTATCCAGACTAGTTTCATACTTAAATTTGGATAGCCAGACTCGATGTGGTAAACTCTTGATCTCAGGTTAGTCATGCGCTCCAACCGAAATCCTGGCCATTGCGAATGTACATATAATAATTAGTTGCGCACTACCAGCCTGTGTGGATAGTGAATGAATGGATGGTAAAATGCTGAGTATGCAACTCCTGCTCAATAAGTCCACATATCAGTATCGTAAATCTTTGAGATCATCACTGGGGTCTATTACACTCTACGCCAGCTTATCACCCCTATCAGAGAGCACAACTAGGTAAGTGGAAGAGACCTCACTATCTGCCTGCCAATATCGGGCCCGGCTCATCGATAGTGGACCCATTCTCAAGTTGGTCAAACTCAACCTAGATGTTGCCCCCTCACTCAGGCGGGTAAAGTCACACCCCCTTTCAACAGATCATGACAAAGTGGGAGATGCGGCCTACTAGTATACGGCCCTCATGCGCTCATGTATATCCATTCGATCTAGACGTTTGAGCGTCCCCTAGCCTCGGAGGTTTAGGGATTTTCACCTAGAGACATCTATCGTGCCCGTATGTTAGAACCAAACATTTCTGGTGTCCCATCTGGCCATTCACGGCATGTCTATGGAGGCCACGGCCCTGATGTCGCTATGGCGTATGATGGTCATATCACAAAATGCGATATGCATGAGTCACACCATCCAATCATGCATCAAACCTGCGCGTACCACGCACTCATGTGGGGTAACTTCGTCTCTCATGGAGTTCCATAATAATCCACCCAATGGCATGTGTTATGATCAATCACTCCTCATATCAAGCATACATATGATGCACATGGGCATGGATCATGGAGCTATACTAAGCATGTTATATGATGATGATGTACTCTCCTCAAATCAAGGATACATATGATACACATGGGCATGGATCGTGGAGCTATACTAAGCATGTTATATGATAATGATGCACTCTCCTCATATCAAGGGTAGGCCTAACGAGGCCTAAGGAAAGGTCACAATGTGGACATTTAACCATCATTGCCCATCAATATGGACATTCAACCAACATTTCTCCCAAGGTGTAACGTCTCGGAAAAGTCCGTACAAAGACCCGAGTACCACCTCAGGCAGAAATCGCACAGGACCAAATCCTTTAGAAATTAGACGAGGATTAACTAAGTGCTAAACTATATTACCTGTGAAATTAGCACTGATCGCTTTAAATATGATTTATAAGACCCAAAACGAGTGGAACAGTTAGCGCTACATTACCTTAAAACTTAAGATCCATCTCTAAACCCGGTTGCTCTCGGGAGCACCTTGAAACTCCGTATCAGACTTGGACCGCACATCGAAAGTCCGATGATCGTGAAACTATACCATTATGACCACCTTACTGGTCTTGACAACCATCTCGAAAATCAAGTCCTGACTGTGTCTAAAAATGCACAACTTGAGCCCGGAGCAAAGTGTGTGAGAAACGTGAATATCTTTAGGAAGCGTGCTCAAATTTAAGTGAATTAAGTCATTCACTTGCAGGCCAAATATAAGGATTCAGACTATCAGAATCTGACCCTATTACACCCTTGGATCAGGGGAAATTTCCAACACATGTCAGTGTACTTGTGGCCCTGATCGAATACCGGTGACCGTTGAATTGAAACTAGTCTGCCACGGTTGATCTGTAAATCTGATCAGACCGAAAACTTAATTCGGCCTAGATCCAATGCCAGAGAGCTTAAGTCCGATCACACGCAGAAAAGGGGCCTCCAGAAGTACTCTGTTGGATCGAAACAGCCCCCATTTAACTATAACCTAAGTATACCATGGCCCTGGGGCCATTTCAACCAGTTTTGGGCCTATATAAGGGCCTTAAACCCTCTGTCTCTCATGCCATACGAATTTCCAGCCCTAAGAGAGAGAAAAAGGGAAAGGGGAGAAGGAAAGAGAGAGAGAGAGAGAGAGAGAGAGAGAGAGAAAGTGAGGGAGAGAGTTGGAGTTGCTCCTGGAATTCGATCCCTGCCGCTCCACGTGCTTAACCACCACGTTTGTATCATTAATACGGCGATTCTGACTCCGTACTTGGGTAAGAAATCCTAACCCTAACCTGTTTTGGAGATTTAAATAGTAGAGATGATGAAATAGCTAACCTATTTCATTCTGAAGGTGACCATCGTACCGTAAACAAAGACTCGGTATACAAACTGAGTCCGTTACTCGTTTACCGGCAAAAGGTGTGGAATATAAACATTTAGGTTATAGTTTTCAAGGCTTTCAATGTCAGTAATGATTTATGACTAATTTGATTACCATCACATATGCTTAGATTCGATGTTTCCTGTATATTACATATGTATGTAAACTATGTTATTTATAATGCATTCCAAGTGTTTGTTATAATGTCGGAATGAATATGGAATTATGATTTGTGCTTGACATGATTATTAGTTGCTAATGTATGATCGTCGTGCACGTAGTAACTCCTTGGTGAAAGGATTCACTATAATATGTGTTTTTAACTAACTTATTACATGTATGTAATATGTGTTGTTTAAGTGTTTGATAAATTTCCTAAATGAGAAAATGCTTGATGTGATGTACCTAATGAGGGTGTTGAGATAGGATTCTCAATCCCCTTATACATAGTTAGAGTTTCCTTTACATAACATATCTTACTACTATGTGATTTACTGTTGAAATGCCTATGTATGCTAACATGTACACTATGTGTTCATTGAAGTGCTCAAATGAGATTTACATTTGATTTTAGTTGTTACATGTTATCTTTGGCTACTACATTCGTATACAATTGTTTGGAGTGTGTTTGGGGCTACGACGTAGTCCACGCTATCGGTAATGATTTCTGAGTTAGTGTCTAAGGATGTTTCGCCACATGGGACGTATTCTATGAATCTGAGTCGTACTTGGGTTGTAGACAGTGGTTAGGCCACACGGAGTGCTTACGCACTCCATGTCGATCAGCTCGACGTACGCTCGTACCAGTCGAGCTTGTCAAGCAACCAGATTGGCCTAATGTATGTTCACCAATATGGACGCTACTACTTCAACCTAAGGTAGCAAACTCACCAGTGAATCCCGTTAACCTTGGTACCTCGATCCGCTAAGACTCATGAGTCGGACATGGTGGTATGGGACACCGTGGTCAAGCTGTTGGCCTACGCTGGGGCGACGAGCCTCCCCATAGTGACCAGTGAGCAACACTGCCTCGTGAACCGAATATGGTGGTATGGGACACTGTATTCGAGCCGTCGTCCTACACTGATCAGGTGACGAGCCCTTTGTAGTGACCTTAGGCGTACTCTGAGACTGCGTTGAGGCGACAAGTCTTTCCGTAACAACTAGAGTATAAACTAGGCTTACACTGATCAGGTGACGAGCCCTTTGTAGTGACCTAGAACCGCAACATCATATGATATTTACTAGGACTGACGACCCTAGAATGGATCATTGTTTGGGAAATGATTTAAGGGAGGTACCCTGAGCTTCCCAACACTGCTGTATGAATAAATCTAATTAAGTATTGGCTAACATGAGCATGCACCGCATTGCATGTGCTTTGGCGAGGAAGAGAACTTTCAGGAGTTTGCCATGCGCGCCGTGAGATGAAGACGCTGAGGGAATGTAGGCGAGGGCATGCATCATCTTCGCATACCATTCTTGCACTAATAAGAGTGTTTAGGACATGTTTGTTGTACTGCTTTATCATTACTACTTAATTGAATTGATAACATGTTTACCTTTGCCTTATAGCTCCACTGAGTTGATCACTCACTCCCACATTCTAGGACGGTGTTTTAAACACCAACCAGACTTTGTCTTAGCTGCAGGTTATGGCGATGCCTACGTGTGACGCCCCGGTCACTGTTTCATGTGGGCGGGCACACGTGGGCGGACACACATGTGGGCGGGCCCACAAGTGCGGCTGGCAGGCTACTGTGTGGCTGGCAGGCTACTGTGCTGGGCGAGCTACTGTTGCAGTTGACTGTAGCGTAACTTGTCCCACATCGGAAGAGTTGTCTGGAGTTGTGGTGGTTATATGTTGGGTTTCTCTCTTAACAGACATGACGCGTTCCTGCGGGAAACAAAACCACCGCTGCGTACTCTGATGTGTGTCAGTTAGGTTGGACAATATCTTGTGGGATAGGTGTGGGCGGGACCACGGGAGCACCGGGTCTGTTTGCGAGCTACCCTTCCCCCATATGACGCGTTCCTGCGGGAAACAAAACCACCGCTGCGTACTCTGATGGGTGTTATTTAGGTTGGACAATATCTTGTGGGATAGGTGTGGGCGGGACCACGGGAGCACCGGGTTTGTTTGCGAGCTACCCTTCCCCCATATGACGCGTTTTAAAGCCGTGAGCTTCGGCAAAGCGGACAATATCATGTGCTGTGGGGGTGGGCGTTACAAATGGTATCAGAGCCGAGGACGGCTCTGCCCTCGGTGGGGGATATTGTGACGTCCCGTCACTTTGGTCACATGTGGGTGGGCAATATCATACGAGGCGGAGCCAAATTTTGAGGACGATGATGAGGCGTTCTCCTATATGGAATTCTCAGGCGGGTTCATGTGAGCCGTGTCCTGATCGACGGGGCTTGTAGGGTTGCTGATTAGATAACATTACACATTTTGTATATTTTAAAACTTTACATGTAAATTATTGACCTGGTAACATGATCATACTCAGGAGACCTACGATTACTTATACGATTTATATATTTATCACAGTCTTCTGCTTGCTTAACTTAACTGTCTGTAGAGTATGATATGTTGTTTTGGTATAATCCCACTCATGTTTAATGCACTAACACGGACAACATTTAATCATCATTATCTATGTTGCATAAGTGATGTGTTGGAACTCAGGAGTGGAGCTTATGCTCGACCCCCGATTTTCAAGGCGTTACACAAGGAGTGGCCCTCATAGGGCCTAACATGTAGTGGAGTCCATGGCCTCACATAAGGGCCTCATACAACCACAATGGGCCACATACAATCTCAATGGGCCTTATACAATCACAATGGGCCTCACCACATAGGCCTCTCATACATCACACTAGGCCTCATCATATGGGCCTCACATATCACAATGGGCCGCATCACATAGGCCTCATATACATCAAGTGGGCCACAACCCACGGGCCTCGAATACATCACGATGGCCTCATACTTGGGCCTCAAATACATCACAATGGGTCACACATATATCATATTGGACCTCATTATATGGGCCTCGTATACATCACAATGGGCTTCACCACATAGGCCTCATATACATCACATTGGGCCTTATTCACGGGCCGCATATACATCACATAAACCTCATGTCCAGGCCGCATATACATCACAATGGGCCGCATCTCATGGGCCTATATACATTAGGTGGGCCGCATCACATGGGCCTCATATACATTACATTAGGCCTTATTCACGGGTAGCATATACATCACATGGACCTCATGTCTGGGCCACATATACATCACAATGGGCCGCATCTCATGGGCATATATACATCAGGTGGGCCATATCACATGGGCCTCATATACATTAAGTGGGTCTCGAATACATCACAATGGTTTCATACCTGGGCCTCAAATACATCATAATGGGCCTCATATCTAGGCCTTATACATCAGGTGGGCCCAGTACATACGACAGGTGAGCCCTACACGCTGCAGGTGAACCCAACAGATGAATGGCCTGAAAATAAACACGTACATCATGGAAAGCTCCACCGTCCAGAAATACTGGATGGTGTGGGTTTACAACACATACATCATGGCCCCACGTCCAGGGGCCGGATGGCTTGGATAAAACACCTACATCATGTGAGATCCTCATCCCACGGACAGTGTGGACACCACACATGTGGTGGGTCCCCTGGATGGATGGTGTGTATGAAATACATACATCAAAGGTGGGTCCCATATATCAGGGCAGGCCCCACATAGCACGCAGATGGATGACTAAATATAGAACACATCATTAAGGTAGGCCCCACCAGCAAGATATACAACGCACACATCATTGTGGGGGGTCTGCTGGACGTCCAGCCCATAGACGACTTGGATCAACACATACATCACGTGGATCGGGCTGGACGATGCGGATATACAATACATCAATAAGGCGGGCCCCCACCCGTCCAACAAACGGATGGGCTGAGTAGCTAAAACACATACATCACAGGTGGTCCCCACCGTCCAGACCACTGGATGGTGCAGATATAGAATACATAAATCAAAGGTGGGTCACACCGTCCAGCAATCTGGATGGTGAGGATATGGCCCATGCATCAAGGTCGACCCCTCACATCACCATCTAGATGGACGGTGTGCATATATAATACATAAATCAAGGTGGGGCCCCACACGTGTGGATGCCAAGGTGGGCCTCATGTCCATGTATTGGACGGACGGTGGGATATACCACATGCCTCATGTCAGATCCACAAAACTTCTAACGTTAATCTAGCAACTATATTGCTGCTGGACGGTGAGAATTGCATGGATGAAGCATATTCATTGGTGGGTCCACACGTGTGGGACCCACCAGTCTTAGAAGAGTGAGAAATGAGAGAGAGAGAGGAGTGGTGTTATAAGGAGACATGACATAGAGGGTATGGTGCTTGTTGACTTGTTAGTAAGAAAGGAATGGGATAAGTATGGGTGTTGTTGACTTTGGATGAGAGAGGGATGGGTGTGATAGAATGTGTACTTGACTTGATTGATGTGATTGATTGTAGAGATTCTCTCGAGATTCGTAACGCGTGGGATTTTCCTTGAACACGTACGGGCCCACAACTCCTGGCCTGGGTATCGCATCGGTGCGCAAGTCACGGCGTTGGAACCGCGGCGATGGCGCGGTCGCTAGGGTATGTCACGCCCCAAATCCGAAAATTGGACTCATAGGAATCTCGATCACCGAATTCGATGCTGACAGCCTCCGTAGTACCCCATTCTCGGCTCCCAACGCCCATATGTCAGGTTCTGATCCTGGGATCCTATAAGGAGGATTTTCTAACGTACATTTATCTCATAAGAAGCATAACCACAAGTTTACCCGAATAACAAAAGCAACACCATCATCACATATCCACTAATATAAACATTTGAATACAGTGCTGAAAGGGAAATACATGCATATAATAAAATCTTCACAAAACTCGGTCGCACGCTCCTGGTCCAGCTCGGCTGCAACCTATCGCCACCTGCACGCATCTATCGTGCATAAGCTTATAGAAAGCTTAGAGGGTGGTGAAAGTGTGTGAGCAATATATGCTTGCTCAAAATGTAATATCAGAGTAAATGGAAGCACTGGTAAGTCCACAAACCATACAATATCAGAGTAAGCAAAAATACTGACAAGTCCACAAAATATCATCAACCTCATCCAGGATATGTGATGAAAAGACATAGTAAGCCAATGTCATATACTGAGAAAGTAATGTAAATCGGCTATGTAATGTGGAAACATAATGAACCAGATATCAGATATCAAGGATGCAATATAATATGCAATTCGGAAGGGCTACGAATACCATCAGCCTCATCTAGGTTATATAAATGCAAAAACCTAGCAACCCAAAATGTCATATGCCGAGGATGTAATGTAATATGCAATATGTGGTGCAAATGAAATGACCATGCTGCAGTGTGAAGATGGGATGATAGTACATGGTATCGCAGGCTATGGGGCCTATCACAAAGGACTTTTATCCAAACCAGTCTCATACCTAAATTTGGATAGATAGACTCAATGTGGTAAACTCCTGATCTCAGGTTAGTCGTGCGCCCCAACTGAAATCTTGGTCATTGCGAAAGTATACATAACAATTAGTTGCGCACCATCAGCCCGAGTGAATAGTGAATAAATGAATGAATGAATATAATGTTGAGTATGCAACTCTTGCTCCACAAATCAATACTATATATATCTAGGATCATCACCGGGGTCTAGTACACTATACACCAACTTGTCACCCCATCAACCGTACAACTAGGTAAGTGGAAGGGACCTCACTATCCGCCTACCAATATCGGCCCGACTCGTCAATAGCGGACCCATTTATGAGCTAGTCAAACTCAGCCTAGCATTGCCTACTCCCTCAGGCGGGTAAGGCCACCCCCCTCCCGACCGACCACGACATAATGGGAGATGCGGCCTACCGGTATACGGCCCTCATACACTCATATATATCCGCCTGGTCTAGACGTTAGGGTGACCTCTGGTACCAAGAGGGTTTAGGAATTTTCACCTAGGGCCATCTATGGCAGCCCGATGCTACTATCATATTTTTGGTGTTCCATCTAGCCATCCACGATATGCCTGTGGAGGCTACGGCCCTAATGTCACTAGGGCGTATAGTAATCACAACACAATGCAAGATGTATGAGTCATACAATCCAGTCATGCATCAATCCTGCGCACACCGTGCACTCATGTGAGATAACCTCCTCCTATCAGGGAGTCTCATAACAACCTGCCCAATGACATATCTCATGGTCAACCACACCTCATAACAAACATGCAGATGATGCGTATGTGCATGTATCATGATGTTATGTTGTCACATACTCATAATCGGTATCAATAACCGGCCTCGATAATCGGCATCGACAGTTGGCCTCGACAATGTGGACATCTAACCAACATTGTCCCCAAGGAGTGGCCCACATAGAGCCTAACGTATGGTGGACCCATGGCCCCACAAAGGGCCTAATATACATCACAATGGACTGCCATCACCTAGCCCTCAAATGCATCGCAATGGGCCTCGTCATATAGGCCTAATATACATCACAATGGACTCCATCACCTAGCCCTCAAATGCATCGCAATGGGCCTCGTCATGTAGGCCTAATATACATCACAATGGGCCTTCGACACGGGCTGAATACACATCACAAATGGGCCTCAAATACGGGCCAATATACATCACAATGGGTCTTGTCAATCGGCCTCAGCAATCATAATCGACCTCGGTAGTCGGGATCGACAGTCGGAATCGGCCTCGACAATCGGAATCGGCCTCGACAATAAGAATCGGCCTAACAAAGGGCCTAAGGGAAGGTCATAATGTGGACATTTAACCATCATTGCCCATCAATGTGGACCTTTAACCAACATTGCTCCCAAGAAATGACGCTCATAGGGTCGATCGTATAATGGGTCGGTCTCATACAAGGGCTAATACACATCATCATGGGCCTCGCTTATGGGGTATATACGCATCACATTGGGCCTTACTCATGGGCCAATATATATAACATCAGGCCGTATCAAATGGGCCGAATCAATGGGCCGAGTCAAATGGGTCGATTCAAATAGACTGAATCAAATGGGCCGAATCAATGAGCTGAATCAATGAGTCAGATGGGCCGATTCAAATGGACCAAATCAAATGAGCCGATTTAAATGGGCCGAATCAAATGGGCCGAATCAATGGGCCGATTCAAATGGACCGAATCGAATGGGTCGAATCAATGAGCTAAATCAAGGAGTCAAATGGGCCGATTCAAATGGGCTGACTCAAACGAGCCGAATCAAATGAGCCGATTCAAATGGGTTGAATCAAATGGGCCTAATCAATGGGCCGATTCAAATGGACTGAATCGAATGGGCCGAATCAATGGGCTGAATCAAATGAGTTGTTTCAAATAGGTCGAATCAAATGGGTCGGTCAAATGGGCCGATTAAATTGGCTGGTACAAATGGGCCGTATAAATGGGCTGAATCAATTAGGCCGATCAAAGGGGACAAATTAAATGGGCCGGTACAAATGGGTCGAATCAATTGGGCCGAATACACACCATTATGAGCCTCTACCCATGGGCTCCAAATACATCACAATGGGCCTCAACCCATGGGCCCCGAATACGTCATATTATGCCTCTCAAATGCAACAAGTGGGCCGCACTACTTGGGCCGCACTAATCATCCATCTATAAAGATCATTTTAGAGCATTATCCAAACAATGAATCAGATCAAAAGATCATCTGGACCATACCACAAATGGCAGTGGTAATAATGATTTTCCACAGTTGAATTACTAGTGGGCCCACCATAGTATTTACATCCCATCCAAACTGTTCCCATGGTCACAAGGACCTGGACAAGGGGAGAAACAAATATCATATTGGTCCAAAGCTACTGTAACCCAAAATGGGGTTTCAATGGTAGACGTTCAACACCACTATTTTCTACAGTGTGGTCCATCTGATACCAGGATCTGTCTCATTTCCAGTCTCAAGCTAAAGACGAACTAGCCAAATCAATGGACGGCTGGGTGTAGCACATCCATCATGCAGTGGGTCCCACCCATCCAGCATGGTGGAGAGGCATGGCAAAACCCATACGTCACAGTGGCCCACATAAAAAAATGGATGGTAGGGATACAACTCACGTATCACGGTGAGGATCCAAGACCGTGTCCATTGGATGGACGGTCTGGATCACATACCTGCTGCACCGTCCCGCAACTGGACGGTGCAGGTAAAATCATACATCATGGTGCGGTCCACGTAGTGGCCCACCTTAGTATAATATTATATATATATATATATATAATATATATATATATATATATATATATATATATATATATATATATATCAGAGGCAGAGATTACCCAGACCCACCGTCCAAACCCATCTGGACAGTGATGGTTTACACCTTAAAGGTGGGTCCTACATGGGAGTGGCCCCACCATAATATATTATTTAAATATAAAATATTATATTATATTATATATATATATATATATATATATATATATATATATCATATACATATGTATACGTGAGTGTGTGTGGGAGGGTGGGACTGTCAGCGTCCAGCGTCTAGAGACACTGGACGGACAGCAAGATGAAACACATCCATCATGTAGGCTCCACATGAATGGATGGTCTAGATGTCATACACATCCATCATGGTAGCCCCACATGAATGGATGGTTGCATGCATACAACGAATGGGGTGCACGTGGTGGCCCACCAGAGCTTTGGATCGTTTGATATTTGTGTTTTTGCTTCATCCAGTCCAGGCCCATCCATTGGACCGGCATTAGGGTGGGGCTCAACACATGGATGGCCTAGATCAGGTGGGCCACATACATCATTATCACATATACATATATATATATATATATATATATATATAAAGGGCGAGAGAGAACAACGTGAAAGGGGAGGGTCCCCGCTACTATTGGGCCCTCCCAAATACAATGCATACATCAAGTGGGTCCCATAATAAGTGGGCCCTTAGAATTCTAAATCAACGGTGGATCACCCACCTATCGGCCTTCTTCTTTAGCTCCTTAGACTCGTATGCTCATTGCCTTCTATTTTAATGGAGGTTGATAGAGAATGAATGGTTAAGATGAGAGATGAGAGGGTAGGAAAAATGGGCCACACTTGGATTTGGAAGAGAACTTAGACGTTTGGAATTTTTATTGCTTGGGAGTGAAGAGAGAAATGAGAGGGAGAGAGAAGTGATGGGTGAAAAGGGATGGGATGATGGGTGATGGGTGATGGGTGGAGTGATGGAGTTGTAAGAAAGGGATGAGTGGAGAGAGAGAGAGAGTTGACTTTGGGAATGGGAGAGAGATGGGTTGCTTGTACTTGACTTGTATTTGTGATAGGATATGTACTTGACATTGATTGATGGGACATGTTGTAGAGATTCTCTCAGAATTTGCAACGTACGACGTTTCTTCAGAATGAATGCGGGCCCACATCTCTTGGTCCGGGTATCGGATTGGTGCACGAGTCGTGGCGTTGAAACCTCAGCGACGGCGCAGTCGCTAGGGTACAAGTTTAGGGTCGATCTGACTTCGGTATGCAGGACTCGGCTTAGGATCATGCGCAAACATCGGATACAGGTCGAGGGTTGCCGAAAATCGACCGGGAGGACCGCGGAAGCCTACGGAACGGTACAGACTATGATACGGGCCTTTCAGGGTACAAGTCTTGGGTTGAGTCGACTCGAGTATATGAGATACGACACCGACTACAGGTCGCAGGTCACAGGTCGTAGGAATTCGACAAGGAGGATCGCGGAAGTCTACGAAATGGTACGGACTAGGATACGGGTCTTACACCTGCCAATTATCATGGTTCTCCTTCATTGAGAATTAGGTCAATGAAAGTTCAGATTTGGTTTTATTGATTTATTTTCCAATTTGATAGGATAGGACTCCAATTCTAATTGTGTTACTTGAATCAAGCAGGAGGGCTCCCTTATCACTACAAGTGGATCCTTGGCATCCTAGTTCCCACCTTTAAATTCTTAATTTTAATTACTTAATTCACAATTACTCTCTCAATCACTTTAAAATTAGTTTTACATCTTTTTTAAGTTCTACTTCTAGTTAATTTCAGAAACGCATAAGATTAGTTCCTGTGGATTCGACCTCAGTCTTACCAAGATTATTACTACGTCGCGACCTGATACTTAGGTTGTGAACAAGTTTTTGGCGCCGTTGTCGGGGATTGATAGTTGCATTTTCTGGATTTGATTAGTTTTGGAATTAGGTTAAGATTAGGATTTATTTACTTTCTATTTTTATGTTACAGTTCTTTCTAGTTTATTTTTAGAAACTAACTTTTCTTTCTATTTCCAGATTTAGAAACTTTCCTAATTTTTTTAGAAATTAACTTTTCTTTCTATTTCCAAATTTAGAAACTTTCCATTTCTATTTTTAGAAACTAATTTACTTTCCTCTTTGTAAGATAGAAACTTTCCTAATTTGTTTTTAGAAACTAATTTTTTAGAAACTTTCTTAATCTATTTTTGAAAACTAATTTCCTTTCCTTTTTCTTATTTTTAGAAACTCGTTTACTTTCTATTTTTAGAAACTTTCCTTTTATTTTTTAGAAATAGGTTGTTTTCTTAGTTCCTTTTTAGAAACTAATTCACTTTCTTTTTTCTTCTGCAGGATCCCAATATAGAAACTTCTAATTTGGTAACTTCTTTCTAAATCTCTCTCTTTCTATTTCTAAATTTTTATTTTCCTCTTTCTTTTTAGGTTTAGGTTAGATTCTAAAATTGAGGACTGAGAGTGTTTCATGCCCAAGTGGGTCCGTGATAACACTCGACATCTCTTAAGTGAAGGAGGATTGGTTGAGGGTTATGTATCCATCACAGGATTAGACACCACTCGAGATCCACAGAGTTAACTGAACTTAGGCTGGCAATCAACCAGCCAATTAACCTCCAAATCCACCTCAATCTAGGGTTGAGGAAATCCAGGATGAGAATGAGGTGCATAAAGCACCCCCGCCTTGTACTTTACGAGACTATTTACAACCGGCGGGGGTGAGCACACCTTCATGCATGGTTTTTCTAGAAAATACGGGACATATGAATATCAAGTCAGGGGTGATCCAACTCCTTCCAAAATTTTATGTACTTGAATATGAAAATCCATATTTACACATGAAAGAATTTGATGAGATCATAACCACTTTAAATTTTCCAAACGTGTCTAAGGACATGGTCAGGGTGAAACTCTTTCCTTTCTTATTGAAAGAAAAAGCTAAGAC
Organism: Magnolia officinalis; assembly: GCA_021015155.1. NCBI lineage: Eukaryota > Viridiplantae > Streptophyta > Magnoliopsida > Magnoliales > Magnoliaceae > Magnolia > Magnolia officinalis. Next base: position 64,889,597 of record JAJHSJ010000007.1, on the reverse strand, counting down.
GTGATTACATCCATTACATCCATGATCTATTGGCAGATGGAATGACCTGATAACGGAGTTCATAAAAAATAAAAAAAAATAAAAAAAAATTCTCATATCATAAAACGAACACCCTTAGAAAATCGATCATGAACTTCGCCCAAAAGGAAGATGAAACATTCTTCCAATGTTGGGAGTGATTCAAGGATCTTGTCGACTCATGCCCATAACATGGTTTCGAAACTTGGCAAATGACGAGTTTCTTTTACGATGGGCTGACTTCTTCCCTGCGCCAAATGGTCGAGACAATGTGCAATGGGGAATTCATGAACAAAGAAGTCGATGATGTGTGGGATTATTTTGACAAGCTTGCTGAAAACACACTGTTAAGGCACAAAAAATATTCCATTGCATTGGTCAGAGAATTCCATGGCGTGGATCTTTCTCAGGGTCACTCACTCTGTATTTTAGTAAAAATCAGCATCCGAGGGTATTTTGGGTATTTTGGTAAAAATCAGCATCTGAGGTATTTTGGGTATTTTGGTAAAAATCAGCATCCGGGGGTATTTTGGATATTTTGGTAAAAATCAGTGAAGGAGAGTATTTTAGTATAAATGAGTGGTTGTACACCACCATTTAAAGGAGAGCTTGGTGAACACCATTGTTTAAGGAAAAAGATTGGGTATCGCCTTAAGAGAGGAGTGGTGGTGAACGCCACTATGTAAGGGAGGAATGCCTATAAATACCCCTTCCTCTCCTCATTATAGGTTGGTCAGTTGGGAGGTTAGAAGACATGATGGAAGGTAAGAGAGGGGGAGAGAGAGGCCAGTTGCGCGGGTCGAGCAACTGGAAAACTCATTCCACCGCCTGCCCAATGAAGGAAGGCCTTTGCGCCATCCGTGCAAGGCAGAAAACCTTTGGCCGTCGCACAACAAAGAGAGGGAGAGAAATCCCTTGCGCCATCCGTGCAATGAAAATTGGATCAAACCTCCAGGGCGCCACTTTATGTGAAGGCTTGTCTTAAAGACAACCCTTCTACCATCCGCAAAACTATGTTTGCAGAAACGACTCATTACGCCATCCGCACAACTATGTTTGCAGAAAGGTTCGTTGCATGAACCGCGCAACCACTTCCGAAACCCGTTACGCAAACCGCGCAACCATTTCTGCAAAGGAAATTCCATGCGCCACTTGTTATGGAGCTTGTCTAGACGCCAAGCTTATGTTGTCCTAACGGAGATAGTTTGCAAAAGAAGTCTTTTGCAATCACTTTTGTAAAGAAATTCCATGCGCCTCTTTGTGTGGAGCTTATCCTAAGGGAAGCCTTATGTTGTCTTAACGGATACTCCATGCGCCACATCAAGAGGAGCTTGTCCTAAGGGAAGCCTTATGTTGTCTTAACAAGACACTCCATGTGCCAATCAAGAGGAGCTTGTCCTAAGGGAAGCCTTATGTTGTCTTAAAGGAAAGTCCATGCGCCACTTATTATGGAATTTGTCCTGAGACAAGCCTTATGTTGTCTTAAAGGAAACTCCATGCGCCACCTTGTGAGGAGACTTGCCCTGATGCATAGTTTTTGTCTCGAAGTAAGCTCCATGCACTCCATATTCTCCGAATTAAGATCCATATACTCTACATTCCCTGTCTAGGCCTGTGTACTCCTACCCTCAGACAGATGGCCTCCACATTTCAAGGGATCGCTCCACATTTCAAGGGTTGTGTGTTCCATCTTCAAAGAAAAATGTAGGAAATATGAAGTACAGAAAGAGAGCTCTAGAAGAAAGAAGATTTACCCGTACGACCGAAAGGATAATCAGAACTAATCTCAATGATCAGATCAAGGAAGAATGAACGGAAGGATAATCAAAACTGATCTCAACAATCAGATCAAGGAAGAATGAACGGAAGGATGATCGAAACTGATCTCAACGGTCAGATCAAGGGTTTCAAGCCCGCACAACCCATCTCCCCTAGAGATGTGATCAAAAAGGGTCGAAATGCTACCGAAATTGCCATCGGACTATCTTATCTTTCATTCATTACTTTGATTGATTGTACTCTATTTTCATAATCAAGGGAATCCGAGGATGTAAATGAACTCAAAATAAATGTGATCATTGTTCTCTCATAGAATTCTTTGTTATCATTGAATAAATCCTCCAAATCAAACGCATTTGTTTTCTTGTTGAAACACACACACAATCATGGGACATCTCCCCAAAATCTAACACCACTTCCAAGCCTACTCAATCAAAGGAGAGGGGAATTTATCTTCTGAAAGAAGATGATAATATAAATGCTAAAGTGGCTAATCTCACAAGAAAACTCGAGGCCATGGAACAAAAAAAAGGATAAGGCTACGGAAACTGTTTTTGGTATTTGTGCTTGCAACATTCACACAACTGAAAATTGTCCAACAATACCTTCTTTCCAACAGGTACTGAATGAGCAATCTAATGCCGTAAATAATTACCAAAGACCTTTTAGTTGATCTACTTCAAATACATACAATCCTAGTTAGAGGAATCATCCAAATTTCAGTTGGAGGAATGGACAAACTGCTACTCCTCAAGGATTCCCTAATCAAATTCTAAATCAAGGGAAACCTCAAGAGGATCCGGTTCTTAAGCATCTTCGAAATCAAGAACATTTTAATCAGGGTATGCTACAAGCTTTTCAAGACCTTACAAAGGCCATACAAGAGTTTAAGATTTTTAAAAAAAATGCGATTGGGGAAAAGGGAAACCTTCCAACTCAACCTCTTCCCAATCCAAAACAGCAATATGAAGTTAGTGACCCGAGATCTTCAAATCAAATGGAGTAAGCTAAGTCTATCACCACTCTTAGGAGTGGGAAAACAATTGACAAATCTATTTCGGTAAGGGCTGAAAAGTCTAAGGACCTGAAAATAGATGAAACTGATAGACCTAGCAGCACTCCACATGAGTTAGAACCGGAACCTCAAGGCAAGCCGATTGTTCCATTTCTCCACTGGTTGATTGCACCAAAACCTCTTTGTAACTCTCAGGACATTCTAGAGGTGCTGAAACAAGTGAAGGTCAACATTCCACTATGCCAAATTTCTGAAAGACTTGTGTACGATCAAAAGACGGTAAAATATTTAATAGAAAATTTTTTTAACAGAAAAAGTGAGTGTCATCCTAAAGCAAGATGTGCCAAAAAAGTATAAAGATCCTGCTAGCCCAACCATTGCTTGTGTAATTGGAATTACCGGATTGAACACGCACTTCTTGACTTAGGAGTGAGCGTAAATCTGATCTCATACTCGGTCTACGAACAACTAGGTCTACGTGAATTAAAATCCACCCGGACCACATTACAACTTGCTGATCACTGAGTTCGTGTACCGAGAGGGGTAATAGAGGATATGTTGGTCCAGGTTGACAAATTCTACTACATAGTAGATTTTATCGTCTTGGATACTCAACCCATCGTGGATATGAGCACTCAAATTCCTGTCATTCTTGGTCGCTCATTCCTTGCCACATCAAATGCAATCATTAATTGTAGGAATGGAGTCATGAATTCATCTTTTGGGAATATGACATTGGAGCTCAATATCTTTTTCAACATGAGCAAACAGGCAGAGTATGATGACAATGCCCACGATGTTAATTTGATTGATTCTTTCGTGGAAGTTAGAACACTTCTTACCTTATCCTCTAACTCTTTAGATATGTGCCTGGCCCACTCCCATGATTTAGACGATGATATGATTAGGGAGACGGGTGCTATGCTTGATACTGTGTTGGTACTTGAAGTTAACCGGTGGAGGCCACAATTTGAAGAATTACCCCAAACTGATGTAATGCCTCTACCGTCTAACCTCAAGGCTCCGAAGCTTGACCTGAAACCTTTGCCCTTTGATTTGAAATATGTTTATTTAGGTCAAGATGAGACATACTCGGTGGTGATTTCTTCTCACCTTGAGCCAGAACAAGAGAGTATGCTAATCTCTACTCTCATTGAGTACAAAGGAGCCCTTGGATGGTCGATTGTGGATCTCAAGGCAATTAACCCTTTGATTTGTACTCACCGCATTTATCTAGAGGATAATGCAAAGACCTCCTGGCAACCACAACATAGATTAAATCCAAACATAAAGGAAGTGGTTAAGGCTGAGGTACTTAAACTATTGGATGTGGGTATACCCTATATCTGATAGTCAATGGGTGAGTCCAACTCAGATGGTTCCTAAGAAGTCCGAAATCACCATCATAACCAATGCCAGTAATGAACTCGTACCAAGTAGAGTTACTACTGATTAGAGACTGTGCATTGACTACAGAAAATTGAATACCATCACGAGGAAGGACCACTTTTCTTTGCCCTTCATTGATCAAATCTTGGAAAGACTAGTTGGCCACTCATATTATTCTTCCTCGACAGGTATTCGGGCTACAACTAGATAGAGATAGCCCCTGAAGATCAGGAAAAGACCACATTCACATGTCCCTTTGGCACCTTTGCTTACTGAAGGATGTCATTCGGACTGTGTAATACCCCTACCACTTTTCAACGATACATGATAAGTATTTTTTCTGACATGTTGGGGCAATATTTAGAGGTCTTCATGGACGACTTCTTTGTCTTTGATCCATCCTTCAATGATTGTATGGAGAATCTTAAATGTGTGCTAAAGCGATGTGAAGAAAAGAACTTGGTACTGAATTGGGAGAAGTGTCATTTCATGGTTCGTAAGGGAATTATCCTTGGACATCATCTCGTCCAAGGAAATTGAGGTAGATAAGGCTAAGATCGATCTTATCTCTAACTTACCTCCACCCAAGAACATACGAGAAGTGCGATCCTTCCTAGGACACGCTGAATTTTACAGAAGATTCATAAAGGACTTTAATCACCTCTCTCATCCTTTATGCAATCTACTTCAAAAGGATGTACCATATGAGTGGACTGAGCAATGCCAGGAAGCTTTTTCTAAGCTCAAGTGCATGCTAACCACTGCACCTATCATGTAGCTACCTAACTAGAACCTTCCTTTTAAAATTATGTGTAATACGTCTGACTATGCTCTTGGGGCAGTTTTATGCCAGAAAAAAGAAAAGAAGCCCTACGTTATTCATTACGCAAGTAGAACTCTAAATCCTACCCAAGTGAACTACTCTATTACGAAAAAAGAACTCCTAGCCGTAGTATTCGCTTTGGACAAATTTAGGTCCTACTTGATCGGATCTAAGATCATCATTTACACTGATCATGTAGCGCTCAAGTATCTTCTTTCTAAGAATGATGTTAAGCCCCGCTTGATAAGATGGATCCTCCATTTCCATGAATTTCATTTGGAAATAAAAGATAAAAAGGGAGTAGAGAATGTAGTGGTTGACCACCTTTCTGTCCTTGATCTCTCTAATTCCCTTGAGACGACACATATAAATGACATGTTCCTTGATGAACAATTATTTAAAGTCTCCCATTCACCTTGGTTTGCAGATATTTTTAATTATCTTGCCACAGGTTTCATGCCAACACATTGGACTACGCAAGATAAGAAACAATTCTTCACCGAGGTACGCCAATTCTTCTGGGATGATCCGTATTTATTCAAATATTGCCCAAACCAAATCTTAAGGAGATGTGTGCCAAAAAATGAATACCAAAGTGTCATCTCCTTCTGTCATTCTCGGGCCTGTGGTGGTCACTTTTCTATTAAAAAGACCATAACCAAAATTCTGCAGTGTAGCTTTTACTGGCCCACTATGTTCAAGGACACTCATGAGTTTTACAAAGCTTGTGAGCGTTGTCAAAAATTAGGAGCATTATCCCATCAAAATATGATGAACATTTTGATCATAGAAGCATTTGATTGTTGGGGCATCGATTTCATAGGACCATTCCCCTAATCCTTTGAAAATTTATATATTTTGTTAGCAATAGACTATGTCACTAAATGGGTCGAAGCGATCCCATGCCGAAACAATGACCATCAAACCGTCATTAAATTCTTAAAAGAAAACATTCTTTCCCGGTTTGGAATGCCTCGAGCCATCATTAGTGATGGAGGATCACAATTTTGCAATAGGCCATTCGTAAATTTAATGAAGAAATATGGCATCTCTCACAAAATGAGCACTCCATACCACCCACAAACAAGTGGGAAAGCTGATTTTCAATAGGTAAATTAAACACATACTGGAAAAAATGGTTAACCCTAACCGCAAGGATTAGTCAATCTGCTTGACCAATGCTTTATGGGCTTACCGTACTACATTTAAGACTCCTATTGGAATGTCTCCCTTTACACTTGTCTATGGGAAGGCTTGCCACTTAACTATGGAGTTGGAACATAGGGCCTACTGGGCGATTAAAAAAATGAACTTTAATTTGGACAAAGCTGGCTCGCTGCGCAAACTTCAATTGAATGAACTTAAGGAAATCTGGAACGATGCATACGAGAACTCGAGAATTTACAAGGACAGAATGAAGGTGTTTCATGACCAACACATTCTTCGGAAATCATTCGCACCGGGTCAGAAGGTCCTTTTGTACAATTCTCGATTACATCTCTTTTCAGGTAAACTCAGATCTTGTTAGACAGGCCCTTTCACTGTTACTAATGTCTATCCTCATGGGACCATCGCGATTCAGAATCCAAACAATGGAAATGATTTCAAAGTGAATGGACACCATTTAAAGCCATTTGTTGAAAATTTTGATTCAGAGGACATGTCCATACCTCTTAATGATCTTGTTTACCAGGATTGACCTCCTAGTCTGATGGAGGTGTAGTTAGGTTTACTACTTTTCGCTGTTTAGGATAGTTTACTTATTATCTGTTTGAGTCTTTTATGTTAAGCCATCTTCGTACTGAGATCATTGGAAATGCCTTAAAATTCTTTCTTCAGGTACTATCTTTCCATCACTTCCATTTTCTTTTAGTTGCCTCTCTTGCATTACATGTTTATTTATTGACGACAATGTAAGTTTTAGGTTGGTGATTGGGATTAGGTTACCTAATCAGTTGTTCTCCTAGTCTTTGAGCAAAAATTGTGAAAAAAAAAAAGCATAGAAAATTGGAAAATTTTTGAAAAATAGAAGTATAAGATGGAAAAAATCAAAAGTTGGAGGAATAAATGAGTGAACTAAAAGATGAACTGTAAGGCAAGTTTTGGTTTTGGTTTTGGTTGTCCTGAATGCTCTTTTAATTATCAATGTTATCATGAAAGTGATGAATTAAACATTTGATTGTGATAAGTCTAGATTTCATTATTGTAACATCCCGAAAATCGAGGGTCGAGTAATAACTCAACACCCGAGTTCCAGAACATCACTTATGCAACATAGATAATGATGATTAAATGTTGTCTGCATTAGTGTATTGAACATGAGTGAGATTAAGCCAAAACAGCATATCATACTCTAGAGACAGTTAAATAGCAAGCGGAAGACTGTGATAGATATATAAAATATATAAAAACTGTGATGAGTCTTCAGAGTGTGATAACATTACCAGGTTAATAAATTTCAAGTACATTTCTAAAATATACCAAATGTGTAAGTGTAATGTCTTCTATCCCAAGTACCATAGCCCCGTCAATACAATACCAGATCTTCATAGACCTGTCAGAGATTACATGTAGGAGAACTCCTCCTCAACATCATAGTAGCAGTCCGGCTCTGCTTCATAAGCATCGCCAACACCTGAAACTCAACAAATCTAGTTGGTGTGTACAACACCGTCCCGTAACGTGGGAGTGAGTGATCAACTCAGTGGAACAGTAAAGCATAGGTTAACATGTTATCAATTCAGTCAAGCAGTAATGATAAAGCAGTATAATCAAACAATCTTAACTACTCTTATTAATGCAAGTATGAAATGACATGATGAATGCCCTTGCAAACCACCCTCATGCGACACCATCTTACGTTCACGAATGCGTTCATCCCTCAGTGCTCCACATCTACCAGACACATGCAGTGCGATGATGAGCATGATTACTGAGTAATTATTAGTCCATTTCAAACAGCAGTATTGGGAAACTAAGGTACCTCCCTTGTATAATTCTCAAACATGATCCATTCTAGGGTCGTCAGTCCTAGTTAATCTCATACGATATTATGGTTTGAGAGGCATAGCGAAGGCATCACAAAGGGCACGTCACCTCTCAACACGGATACAGATCTCACCGTATGCGGCTCAATTGCTGGCCGTCAGCTCGAATATAGGTCTCACCGTACTTGGCTCAATCGTTGGCCATCAGCTCGAATACAGATCTCACCGTACTCGGCTCAACTTATGCTTTAGTTGCTGTGAAGGGCTCGTCGCCGATCACAAACCTTAGAGTATACTCGAAGACACTACGGAGGACTCGTCGCCCATCAGAACGAATACAGGTCTCACCGTATTCGGCTCTCGCCGTAGGTGTCGACAGCTCGAATATAGTGTCTCATACCACCATAATCGGCTCACGAGTCTGGTTGCTCACTGGTCACTATGGGGAGGCACGTGGCCCCAGCGTAGGCCGACAGCTCGACCACGGTGTCCCATACCACCATGCCCGGCTCATGAGTCTTAGCGGATCGAGGTACAATGGTTAAAAGGGATTTCACTGGTAAGTTTGGTACCCTAGGTTCAAGCAGTAGCATCCAAACATGGTGAACATACATTAGACAGATCGGGTTACTTGACGAGATTGGCTAGCTTGAGCGCACAACAAGTTGAACGACATGAAGTGCATAAGCACTTCGCGTGGCCAACCACTATCGCCAACCGAAGTACGACTCGGGCTCGTCGAACATATCTCACGTGGCAAATGAATCACAGCCACGAATTCAATTCTGGTAACGATTGTCTGGACTATAATCCTAGCCCCAAACACAATCAATTGCAGATAGATAAAGCAGTAATAGATCAAGATTCAAATCATACAATCGAAGTCTAGTATTATCCGTTTAGGGCTGCCAGGGCTGTTGCACGCACTCGTTGCTTTACTCCCCCATCACCCATGACGGATCATACAACGTAAACATGAATTTAAACATATGCATAACATAGATAAAATCATACAATCGGTTGAGCATGTTATGAAGCACAACACAAGCATGAGTTTGTACATATTCAATTCCTAATCACGCAGCTATCCAAGGAAATCATACACATAGTTAAAGGAGTTGAGAATCATATCTCAACACCCTTATACATTACAATTTACTAACTACTACTCTTTCAAACGTTTTAACAAACACTTAGGCTACGTACATCAACATACATGACATATGTTGATCACATAGGTATAAGGCCAAATCCTTTCACTAGGGAGTTACCCCAATCCTAACACGCATACACCCATGACGGATAGTCATGGCAAGCAGGAATCCAAGTTCCATATTCATTCAGTCATTTCCACAAACACTTGGGCCACACATTTTAGCATATATAGTGTATATTGGTCGTGGCATGATTTAGGGCAAATCCTTTCGTCAAAGGGGTATCGCCAATACAACAATCATATATCCATAACAATTAGTCATGGCGAGCACGAATGAGAATTCTATACTCATTCAGCCATTTTCACAAACACTTAGAATACACTATTACAACATACATGGTGTATGTTAGCAAAACATGTATTAGTGCTATCCTTTTACCAAGCAAGTATTTTATGCATATATAATATATTTATACAACAAATAATCATGGCAACTACATCTCTAAAATATATATGTATACGGTACTTTCTACAATACAGTATTTCTACATACATAGTGTATATTAGTAAAACATGTATTTGGGCGAATCCTTTCGCCAAATAAGTATTTTATCCATATATCGTATATTCATACAACAAATAATCATGTCAAACACATTTCCAAAATTTATACGTATACGGTATTTTCTACGAATACCTAGAATATGTAAAATTCCATAATCTACATCTTTAATCGAAACAGAAAACAGAAAGCACTTTGTACATGTGCAATTGCATGCAGATCATGAATCTATCATTATCTGACATTGAAGGTGTTAAAAACCATAACCTATACACCTAAAGTTCGCACCTTTTGTCGTAGAATCGTAACGAAGTCGATAGGTTTGCTAAGCTTTCATCTACGGCAGTTTAGCGACATATAGAACGGAATAGGTTAGCTATTTCATAACCTACAACCATCAACACTCCAAATCAGATTAGGGTTAGAGTTTCTTACCTAAAACTGGAGCTGGAATCGCCAGGAAAGCAATTAGAACGAAGTGGTTATGCTTGCATAACGGCAGGGAAGCATGACAGGGAGAACCTCCCACAACTCCCACACTTTCTCTCTCTTTTCTCTCTTTTGTCTCTCTCGAATCTCAAATTCATATGGTTGTGAGAGAGAGAGTTCAAAGGTCCTTATATAGCCTAAAAAGTCTCCAAATTAGACTTCAAGTAAAGGTATACTTAGGTTATAACCAATGCGGGACTTTTCCAGCTCAACGGAGGACTTCTGGCGGGCCTCCTTGAGCCAAAGGTCGGACTTAAGCTCACCGACACCGGATCTACGTTCCATTAAGTTTTCATTTCGGTCGGAATTCCAGATCACGCGTGGCGGACCAGTTTCAGTTCAACGGTCAGCGGACCTCGATCAAAGATTCCGAGTACATGTAAATGTGTTTGAAATTTCTCCTGATCCAAGGGTGTAATTTGGTCTGATTCTGACGGTCTGGTTGCTTAAAACTGATCCGCAAGCAACACGTGCCAGATTACTATTCAAGATATTTTATTTTGAATTAATTTCACATTTCTCACACTCTTCACTCCGAGCTCAAGCGAATAACGCTGGGACACTATCTGGATTTGATTTCCGAGATGGTTGTCAAGCCCAGCAAGGTGGTCCTAATTTCTTAACTTCGTGTTAATCAGACTCCCGACGTGCGGTCCAGATCTGATACGGAGTTTCGAGATGCTCCCGAGAGCAGCCGGGTAATGAGATTAATCCTATATTTTAGGGTAACCTAGCGTCAATGATTTTACAAGTTTTGGGTCTTGCAGATCGTATTTAAAGTGGTTGGTGCTAATTTCACAGGTACTCTAGTTTAACACTGGCTATTTCTAGCCTAATTTCTAAAGGATTTAGTCCTGAGCAATTTCTGTCTGAGGTGGTACCTGGGCCTTTGTAGTTGGTATATAAAGTGATCCAAGTTATACTACTTAGCTAGTTTAGGATAGTGTATAGGATGAAAGTGTTTAGAAAACTTGAAAGAACAAGGTAGTGAAGGGTGGGATTTGTGAAGAAAATGGTTTGAAAAGGGATTTGAGGCTTTAATAAAGTGTTTGAGAAGTTAAACTGGTGTTAGGATTGACCCATTGCCTAAGGACGTCTAATTCCAGGTTGAAAAAAATCTGGGCTATTACAATTATACACCCATGGAACTCAATGTTTGGAATTATTATAATTGAAAGATTAATGCATTGAACTTGATTATGAAACTTACCAAGTGCGAGAGTTTAGGAGAAGGTAATGCACAACATTGATGTATTTTAAAATTCTATTATCTGGATTATTTTTTTTTTAACTACTTGAGCATATAGAAATTATCTCGTGGTTCTTGAAATATTTTTCGCATACTTTGCTTGGGACCAGCAAAATGATGGTTGGGGATTGTGTTGAGGGTCAAATATTGCATATTATCCCTCATTTATATCTTGGTTTTATGAACATGATAATGTTTAATGTTCTATTTTACTCATGTTTGTGTTGCAAGGTGAATTTAAGAGCTTGGATTGAAAAGGGTGCTAAAAGCAAGGATTTGATGCTCAAGAATCACCAAGGCAAGGGATAGATCTTAAGAGACCAAGATTGAAGAATTCACATGCCAAAGATTCAAGAAAATCAAGTGAGGAAGATAATCAAAGATTTCAAGTCAAGAAAAGGAATCCTGAAATCGTCCTGAAAAATAATATTCTGAAACTCTGATTCATTTTGTAAAATTGCTCATAGTGAAGTCTATTTTGGGAAACTGCATAGAGTGAAGTATATTTTAGCAAACTGCGTAAATTTGAGGCAGTTTCTAGAGTTTTCCAACTAGATGCGAAAGTTGGAGTTCCACAACTATAGATAGGACTCCCTATGATGTTCTTATGCATCTTCTAGGGTTTAAGGAGTGGAGCAAAAGGGTGGAGAAGCTGTCGCCAAAAGTTTTTCTTCTTCTTCCTTAGTTGTTTTCATGTTTTTCTTAAAAGACTTTGGTCCAATCATGTTTATAGTTGGCTAAACCTCTTAGCTAGGGCTAAGATGTGAAGCTTGTAGCATGATGGGATGTTTCTATTGCTTTGATTCATGTTTATGTTGAACTCCATGGTTCTAATTTGATATTTATGGAATACTTTCAGTTTTTAATGGTTTATTGTGACTCAAATTATAGTAGATCTATAATAGCTTTGAGTATCTTCTTTTCCTGATTTGAGATTGTGAAATTAGTAAGTCCTATTTTTCACCATCGTCCCTTGACCATGGTAGGGTGATGGAATCCTTCTTAATCTTCACAATTCTCCTGCTTTGAGATTATGGGATTGGTAAATCCTATTGTTTTCCATTGTCTCCTGGGCATGGTTTGGTGATTGAATCCCTGCCAATTATCATAGTTCTCCTTCATTGAGAATTAAGTCAATGGAAGTTCAGATTTGGTTTTATTGATATATTTTCCAATTGGATAGGATAGGGCTCCAATTCTAATTGTGTTAATTGAATCAAGCAAGAGGATTCCCTTATCTCTACAAGTGGATCCTTGACACCCTTGTTCCCACCTTTAAATTCTTAGTTTTAATTACTTAATTCACAATTACTCTCTCAATCACTTCAGAATTAGTTTTACATCTTCTTCTAATTCTACTTTTAGTTAATTTCAGAAATGCACAAGATCAGTCCTTGTGGATTCGACCTCGGTCTTACTAAGATTATTACTACATTACGACCATACACTTAGGGTTGTGAACAACCTTGTCCATGGGGCTAGCTTGCCCAACCGCCCTCACTGTCAGGTGAGTCAGAAAGAATGTCGGATCTTGAAGGCATGAGTGAAGGAACTAATCAATACTAGTCAAGTCAAGGAAAGCATGAGTACATGTATTGTGTCAGCTTAAGATCCTAATGCCAAGTACGAGAAAAGGTCTAATAAACATCTACATTAGAAGTTATCTCAGAATCATGAGCCAAGTTCCTAAGTAAGTCGAGGACGATTTTTTTTCATGTTGAGGGGTCTGATGTAGAACGTGTCATAGATGTATTCCTAGCATGGTTGGACCAAAAGAAGGTGACTGTAAATTAATAATAACTTTTGATCCAGGTATCGTTACGGCGTACCAGACTGAGTATCAAGAATTGAAGCAGCACGAGAACTCGAGGACGAGTTCTTTTGAAGTGGAGGGGACTGATGTAGGGCAGGTCGCAGATGCTCTCATGTCCAAGATGAATTAGAGAAGGCCTGATCCAAGGCAGAAGTCATCAAGACCGTCAGAACCTTAAAACAAACATATCTCGAAAACTGAACTGACTTACTCAACATACCATATATGATTTTGGGGTAGGATGAGGTACTTTAGCCAACCAACCTAGCCATGTCGGGTTGCCCATCCTGAATTTGCGAGATTCCATCATATCGACGATCGAATTGCATGTTTAATTCCGATTTTACTATAAATAGTATGTTTTAGTTTGATTATAACTCTTCATCCGTTCATATTTAGGAGTTGCGCCCAACATGAAAAGTGTTTAGAAAAATTAGGAGAATCACGTGGTTAAGCCACATAGGACACTATAAATAGAAATTTTACTATTTATAATAAGTTACGAATTTAGGGATTTTTAGTTATAGTTTAATTCCCAAACTTATTCCAAGTCTTGGTATCCCTATTTAAAGTTTTATAGACTCATTTATTTCAACTATCAATATTCAACAAATTTATTTCAACTTTCTAGAATTATTTCTAGTTTTTATTTTTCCTCGAAAAGCTTCGTGGATTCGAAGTAGTTATCCCCTTGAGGAAGACGATGATCGACCTCATCACGTTCATCCCTGTGTCAGGCCATTAGTCTTCCGCGAATAAGCATCCTGTCCGGCTGTCCTTCCATCAGTGAGTTGTCCGACGGATTTCTAATCTTCTACCATTTTTTAGGATTAATTGGTACATAATTTCTCCTACCCTCTATCCTTTGGTGGAATGATTAGGATAATGCAGACAATGTGAATCTGGAAAGGCACATATTCAATTCAATTAGGACTAGGAATGTAAAAGTCTAGAACGATTTAGCCCTTGTATTATCATCAATATAGACCATCAATTTAGTAGAACATGATCATATGATAATCTTTCAATTAAAGTGACTTCAATAGATTAAGGATAATGAATCGGGCCGTACAGTACGGTATCTACACTAACTAAGTTAGGGTCTTTCCATGTCCACATCTCATTCTCTAAGACCCAGACTCTGATCCAGTCAAATTTGGCACTGCAACAAAAATGGGTATAACTGACGCTTTGGCGGGATCATTTGTCGACGCTAGGTAAAACTGGGCGCTGGCAAATGATCTATATAAATAGAAATTAAAAAAACCCTACTCGATCATTGTAATATTCTCAGCCCCATACTCTCTCTCTCTCTCTCTCTCTCTCTCTCTCTCTCTCTCTCTCTCTCTCCCCTTCTGCCAAATAAGAGCTCTCTCAATCGAGCGGCGAAGCAACCTCCATACGTGGCATAATCACTCTCGGACTCTCTCTCTCTCTCTCTCTCTCTCTCTCTCTCTCTCTCTCTCTCTCTCTCTCTCTCTTTCTCTCTCTCTATTTGTGTGTCAATCTTGAGCTCAATCTCTCTCTTGAGATCGAGTATCTTCAATGTTGAAACCCTAATTAGGGATTTACAATGTTGAAACCCTAATTAGGGATTTACTATGTTGAATCCCTAATGGGTGTATATGATTCATCATTTGGGAATTCTTTCATTACGACTCAAATTACAAAACCACCCACATTGAAATTCTACCCTCCGTAGGCAAGGATTTTCTAAAGAGTTCAATAAGGAATTATCCACTAGCTTCAAATGGCGTGAGGCCCACCGTGAAGTTTGAGTGTCATCCAACCTGTCAACATGTTAGGCCTGGATCCCAAAATCCAGCCTGATTGGTAACTCTAGTGGGCCACAGCAAAGGGGAAAATGTGGTAGATTAGGAAGAAAGATGCCGACCATCGAAATTTACAAATGGAATGTGGGGTCGACGTGTTTTGTATATGTCATCCAACCCATTCATCAGGTTCATCTCATCAGGATGAATGGAAACACCAAAACTCAAACCATTTCTAATCTTGGACAAGAAAAGGAGTGAATATCTATGTTTTTGGCATGATTTTACATGGATCCCTAAAGTATGTCCCACCTGAGTTATGGATCTAGACGATTCTTTGTGTGTAAAGCGGAAATAAGGGGCCCCACCAAATTAACGGTTTGGATGCATTATGCGTGGGCCCCATGCGGCTTCAACATATGGGTAGTTGAAATTCAAGAAATTAGTCTTTAGTAATAAGGATGGAAGTGGTCCAGGATAGCCGACTACCTGTGCTCAGTGTGCATTGGGCTCAATCTAGGCTCAGCTTAAGCTAGCCCATGGTGGCATTTTCAGAACCTATTACTATTGGGGATGGGGCTTGGGCTTGAGCCTACCAGAATGCATGATCTGCTCCGCCTAACCTTGCTTGGGTAGCTTAGGTGTGCATGATCCCATCATTAGGTAGATGGGCCTAGAGAAGTTTCACTTTGGAGAGTGTATACATGATCCCATCATTTTTAACTAATGACCAATTCAATTTGGAAACTTTCCAAAGCAGAACTCATAACCCATATAACCACACTATCAAGCTTTTGTACATGAATTTACTTATTAATGCATGCATTTATCTTGGCCACAAAATTGGGAGTAATAGAAATATGAGTTATCCACAAAATTGGGAGTAATAGAAATATGAGTTATCTCAGATTTTTCTGTAGAATTTTACAATGTTTATCTTAATAAGAATAGAAAATCTTATCCAGAAACAATAGAGAATCTTCATGGTCATAGATGTTAAAATGGTTTAAGAGTAATCAAGATAAGTTGGTTCCAGTACTTGGCCATTCAGATGAGTTTGTTAGTTTATTATTTCCTAGGTATTGTTTATAAATCAATCTATACAGCTGCATTCTTGATCATGTTATGTTTTCTCAGGTTTCTCTTATTCCCTGAATTGCTATAATTCTATTTTTTCCTCATTCTTACCATTTCTGGTGCAGGGTGTTGACCTAAGAATCAAGGCAGAGGTTTGGCCTTTCCTACTTAAGAGTGTAAGATTTTTCAGCCTTTAGACTTTTACTGCATGTCTGTTTTCAATTAGTTGGGTTTCCGGTGGTGCTATGTAGCTTATAATTTTTTACTATCATTTCGAATTATCTACCATAGCGTTCTTGCACCTGCAAGTTATGATAAAAATCTGGATTGCATGGGGTCGTACTACTGAAGAAGTCTTCTGAGTCAAAGCCTAAACAATTTGGGATATAAGATTTTTTGCGTTGTTATGAAAATGTTGTGCATTAGTGATGTATAATTTCTGTTATTGGCTGGTATTAACGGGATGGTTGTTCATTAGTTTGACAGGTTTCCTTTGTTTGTGCAGTTATGACTTAAATAGTACCTAACCATCCATTTTATAGGCTATTTGTTAGATGATTCCAATTGTAGCGAAATGACACACTAACAGATGGAGTACAAAAGCCTTGTGAGCAGTCCATGTTATTTTCATAAGGTAACCATGTCTGTTGGTTATCAAAGGAAGCCATGGCCAATCAAAACCGTCACTTTTATGGCCAATTAATGATTTAGTTGAAGTGTTTGGTTTTTATGCATACATGGACACATTGACTGTCTGTGTAGCTTTTATGGCCAATTAATGACTTGGTTGAAGTGTTTGGTCCATGTTTTGTCTTCCCGATGCATTTATAAAATAGAACTAACTAACATAAGTTTGAATAAATTTCAATAAATTTCTTTAGAACAACAGCCCATTTGGTAGAAGAGGTAACACCTCTAGCCGCGTTCTCTGAGCAATAGCTCCTTTGAAGCCCTCTTTCACGCCGACCCAAGGGTCCTAGTGTGAAACTACCAGATCTGCTTGTTGAGTCTAAAAGAGAGACGCGGTGTTGTTTGTTTTTGTTTGGTAGTCTTATTTTATGCTTATACCTATGAAGGCACTTAATTTAATAGATTTAATATTGAATTTGGTATGCTTATAAGAGTTGAGGCTAGGGGCTTTATATTCAGCCCTCCAATTATGTTAGTGATTGGTGCAAAGTTTGTTCCATTAAGAAAATCAAGAAAATTACCAGGTATTATTCATCAATCTCTTCCATAAATAATTGATCTTGCTTAATTTATATTTTTTTCTCTTCATTTATATGCTTTCCTAGAGGCCCAACTTGTAACTCCTCAGAACCCGTTACCCATTTGAGAATTTTTATGTGGCTAAGCATAGATATAGTGTGCTTTTAGAGGCATAAAAATTCTCAAATTGTCCCATGTTTTGACAATTAAAGGTTAGATAGATTAGAATGCTTTCGGTTCCCTAATTTAAATGCACATGCTAGTTCTGCATTGTATCTATCCTTTTCTCTCTGGTTACATTTCTTATATTTATTTCTAATGTTAAATATCCTCACATTATGTGGATACTTGACATGGGAATCAAATGCAAGATCAACGTATCCGAAAAGACATGGGAAGACGATGCCAAAATTTCAGTGTGGACATTTAAATGGGAACATGAAAGCATTACAATTTATCCAGTCTTGCATGGGTAATTGATTTAGTCAGTCAGTTAGAGATACCATTAGAGATTCTATTAGATGCCTAAATCGTCGTCGCTTGTGGGGTGAGCAATAATGGTGCTTGTTTCATTCTAATTTGTCTCTTTAATACTCTCCCTTAAATTTCTAATATACCCATTCTAGTTTATCTCTCCCTAGGAAGCTTTGTCGGGCCCATGTTGTATTTCAACTAACTTGTTGAAGTGGCCAAGGAACATAGTGATGGATAAGAGTTGGATTCATTTGTTAAGGTATATCAGTAACTTATCCTTCCAGTTGTTATGGCCCAATGGTTAAGATGCATTGTTTGATATGTCCTCCAATTGCATTGAATGATTTAGGGTAAGCAATGCATACTTAAGTGGAGCTACAGAATTCATAGACTTTGCATTTACAAATACAAGTAATAGAGGGAAGATCCTGTGTCCATGTAAGAACTACAATAACAACTTCTGTGCTTGTCACAATAATGGTTACAATGCTTTTGTTTTTTTAGTTTTTATTTTTTGTTCATTATGTGATTGTCTACTTTCAACATGTGATACAGTCCAAGTTTGAGTTTGACACAGATGCTAAGACTTAGGTGTTGAAGTCAATTGGTAAAAAATGGAGGGAATGGAAGGGCGAGCTGAAGAAACTCCACTACTCTTCTCATAAGACTGATGAAGAGCGTCTTGCAAACCTTGATAAGCGAGTTCAAGTGGATCAATGGAAGACCCTAGTTCAGTTTTGAAACTCTGAAAAGGGAAATATATGCCTCACTCAATTATAGAATTATATAAAATCTTTTGTTGGTATCTTATAATTTACTCTGTCGGTGTGTCACATATAAGTTTATTTTAAAACAAATACAGAGAATAGGAAGAAACAACTGATTAACCACGCGATAAGCTCGAAGAGTTTTCCGCAAATACGCAAGGAAGAGGTAAATTTTATTAATAACCTGACCACCAATGTTAGTATATTTGTGTTATATAACTTGTTTACATAATAATAGAGGAAAAAGGGCCAATGAGGAGGGACTGAGCCGAGTAAATATGTTTATATTGACTCATACATGCAAAGATGGAAAGTCTGTTGATGAGGCCTCATCAGTAGTAATGGTATGTTAATGTATTTACATGCAATAAGAGCTCGATATAAATGTGTAGCAGCAGATATAGTATTTACACATTAATTGTTACCATGTGATAATTATTTATTGTAGACAAAACTTAATGAAGAAAATATCTCAACAACCCAGGGCCTCACAAAGTAGCACGACAAGGAATGATCTATTATCTCAAGTTATGGGAGAAGATAGGTATGGTCGTGTCCGCACTTATGGGTTAGGACCATCTCCATCTGATTTGTGGGGTGTAACATCCAGCCAGCAAAGGATGGCCTCCACTGCTCAGAGGAGAGGTGAAAGATATGAGGAACTACATGTGGAAATAGTCTCTCTAAAAGAAAATATAGCTGCACTCTTATCCTTAAGAAAAGTTGAAATGTCATCCCTTAAAGAAACTATGGTTGAAATCTCATCCGCAAGAGATGTTAAAATTTCTTCCTTAAAAGAAACTCTGGTGAAATTGATAGCCACTATGAATAATACAAACAATAACCCACCCATAGTATTTGGTGTTGCAGCTAGTTCTAACATGAACCAACCATCCTCATCATCAAGCCATTGGGTGACCTCTCGGGTAATTATATTATATACATGTATATATTTACATATGCACTATGTCCTAAATTATATATAGTTTAGTTAGTATATAATGATTGATATTGATTTATCATTTGTAGAAACACTCGACGAATAAGGGGAAGACCACAAGTTGCACTAGTGCCAGGGTAATTCCTTATACCAAGTGAATAGTTCTTTTATTATATTTTAATGTTATTGTGTTCTTAATTAGATGCGGTATGTATATGAGCGTTTATTCAATACAATGCAGTTTGTCAAATAGTGAATTTTATTTTTAGAATGTCACTAGAGTTCTTCTTACAAGTATCATGAAACCCGGGGTTACAATTGCTAAAGGAGTTGTTTTGAGCAAGGATCCGCTCACAAAAGTAGGGGGCATGAACTTGGAATTGGTTTTTGGGAAGTATTAATTCAGGTGGCAATAGTATGGGAGGAGGTTTTGATAAGGCCCTATGGACGATATAAAACAATTGGGGATGTTATGGATTGGCCCTCTATTACGTGTAAGGTAAGATTTTTTATTTTTTATTTTTTTTTTGCCATATACAATAGAATTTCTTATACAAGATTGCGAGTACTAATTAATTTCTTTTTATTGTTTTGTTTTGCAGGTTTAAGGAAAGATGGATTGAACTAAATGAAAGGATCTCTCTCTCTCTCTCTCTCTCTCTCTCTCTCTCTCTCTCTCTCTCTCTCTCTCTCTCTCTCTCTCTCTCGTAAATGCTTTATGTTTTGTGCATGGGTTCAGGATTGATGTGTGATTGGTTTTGGATAGAAAGTGTTTGACTCTAATTTTACAATTTGGATTGACTTAAGATCCAATGCATATGATAGGTTGAGTTACTAAATCAATAAGTTAGACAACATGATGTACTCTTGTTCTTATCAATTTTTTTTATAACTCAATGCAACTCTTGTTCTTTTCATGTTTCTTTACAACATTAATAGGAGGGCGTTTACCTTTTTTAGCGTGTTTTTTGAGGCAATGTTAGATGATGGAAGCCAAGCAAAGGAGAACAACTACATTTATGTAAGTATTGTTGTTGTTATTCTTGGTACATATTTGTAGTATTATAAGTCTTAAGCTCCATTTGGTCATCACATCAATCTTTATGAATATAAATTTTTATCAAACTAAATGGATCTTAAGCTATTTTTTAACTCCGCCAATGCAACTACTTGCATTGCCGGTCCCAAGCCCGGATAAAGGAGGGGGGAGAAGGGCTTGAGCATCGCAAAGTCAATAGCAGAGGAAGCTTAGTAGAATTGGCCATTCAAAGTAGACCTGAAATAAAGCAGGTATATTTAAAGTAAGTTTTCTATGATTTTTGTGTTCATGTTTAAAATTCATAGATTCTGCTACGCCTGTTCTAAGTTTTCTATCTTTAAAATCATGTTTAAAATAAAGCAGGTTGAAGAACTAGCTGCATCATAAGATCATCTTAGTGGAAGTCAGGAATGGCTTGCACAGCCAGGATATGATGCCACTAGAATGTCCACCTAGTGGGTCAGTCATGGATTACTCAGGGTCCAAAAATGACTTATTCAGATGATCATAAATTCATGACTATGCAATCAAGATCCTGCAAGAAAGATATATATGTCACATTCACAGTCCATAAATTCTACTTTGTATGTTTATGATTTGTCTTATCTGATCATCATTGTTTTTTGGCCATGAGCAATATAAGGTGCTATCGATTGGATGGTCCAGTATGACAATCAGACCATTAACATGTCCGGTAGGATGAATATGGTGGTGCAGAGATGTACTGGACATTCCTCTAATTGATTATTTTTTACGTGAATGGTCCTATTATGTTGTATGGTTCCGTTTTCTTGCGAAGCCCTTTTACTTGGTGTCCTATGGCTATACTGGCATAATGGATTTTTTTTCCTTCCCAACTGCCAGATCCAAAATTCAGCAAAACATCAAAACCTCATAGCCATTTGGTTGTGGTAATCATTGGAGCTGTTGTGGCAATCATGTTTGTCTTAACTGCATTACTTTTCTGGCTATACTGTTATAAGAGGAAGGAAATTAACTGGACGATCGGATGCATCTGCTGGTGGAATCAAACGCACCCCATTTTTCTTTGTTTCTTCCATTTTCAACACAAGTGCAAGCATTTTTCTGCAAGATCTTCATTCTTCATCCAAAGGTTCATTGCATTTTGACGCTTCTTATTTCTTAGTTAACAAACCAGAGATTGATTTCCAGATTTATTCTCAGGCCCTATAAATTCTTTACATTGTAAATGAATTTTCAAGTTTTTTTTTTTTTTTTTTTTCCCCTTACAGAATCTGGAAATAGTGCCATTACCATGTTCAGTTCAGATAAAGCAACTGCTTTTCAAGACTATGAAGTTTGTGATGCCACTTCAAACTTTAGTGCATCACACAAGTTTGGTCAGGGATCCTATGGGTCTGTCTATCTTGGAAGATTAAAAGGCATTGTAAGTACGTTGGTTATTTTTCTGTCATTGATTCATTCTGCATCATAGTATATTTTCCATTAATGTGTTCAATATATGTATGTTCGTGTATATGTGTATATTTGCCACTTATAGGACCTTACATAGTATTGATTAGTGAAACAGGAATGGTAAAGCCAACCCCAAATAGTTGTGAGGATATGATGATAATGATGGTGATGATGATGTATCTTTATATTTACGTAGGAAGTGGCTGTCAAGCAGATGAAGAATACGAAGTCAAAAGAGTTCTTGGCAGAACTCAACATCCTCTGTAAAGTTCATCATAAGAACTTGGTATGGTTTTGTTTTCTAGTAGCAGGTGATCCTCTTATATAGAACTTCTTACTTAAAAATTATCAAGTAATTTTCCACATTTTCAATTTCAATTTCTCCAATTTTTTGTTTTTATTATGTAAAATCTGCATGGTCCATTAGGTGAGAACCTTTAGTTGGACCTTATATAAGATCGGCCAAATGTTACAAATGGGAACAATGTAAAATTGATCCAAAAACACTAAAGTTCATATGGTGTGGCCTGCCTGGATTTTGTATTAAACAGGTTTTCATAATTTATCTTCATCCTATTAAATTACACGTGATTAATGAGTTAGGGGACATTTGATTCATGCATTAGGTGGCGTGAATAGTGCCGATGACCCGGCATAAAAAGTCAAGCTGTTCCACTCATGATGTGTGCCACATGTGTACATTGAATGTAGACTGTAGGCAAGGGGCAGCCTACCTGATGAATTGACTGGCTTGATTTCTATTCTGGGCCATCTGTTAGGGAGAGTTTGGAAGCACATTAGAATCACATTTCTAGCTGATATGTTTTGAGGGCAACCCCAACTGAAAGGACGGTTGTTTGGGGGACAGGATAGGTGGAATCCGCATTTGACATATCAAATTTCCTCATTTTCTGCTAGAAAATCAATGTTCTGCTTGTTTCGAGTAGGACATGAGACAAGCGAACTATTACTTTGGTGGAATTGAGCACCCATATGGATTCAAGATGCCCAAAGTCACTGTCCTAATTGTCGCAATTGAGATATGGCCTATGATATGATCCTCACTAACATTTATATGTTATCTAAGACAAAGAACTGACAATGTTCTGAATTTTATTTAAAGGTCACAGTAACGTGTTGCTTCTATTTACAGGACATTGGCCTCTATATCAAAGAGGGTGAGAAACCATCATTTTTTGAGCTTTCTGAAAGAGCAAACCTTCGCTGAGAAGTTGCCATCAGTTATGTAAAAGATAACAAGAAGGTAAATTATCTGCCTGTTGCATTTTCTCAGTTCTTTGTCTTCGATGTAAAGATTTGAAATGATCTCATACTTATTCGTTTTAAACCCAAATCATAGACCATCACAGTCACATATATACCCACGGAATTTTCCATGCATCAATTTGTCGAATGCTACTTTTTGACTTCTTCTTTTTCCTTGTGCAGAATTTATATCACTTCAGCCTAAATTTAAGACCATATGGAGGATTTTTTACTTTTTTATTTTTTTTTAATTATTCAAGACCATTTCAATTTATTGTAATAAATATTATATATTTTTTATTGTGTAGTAATATAAATTTTGTTTAATATTCAGTTTTAATTGTATTACATCATTTTTTATGTTTGAAATATTAAAAAAATACAGGTTTCAATTGAATTATATATAATAATAAAAAATTACTGGCTTGCTGGGCCCTCTCAAATCTATATAAAGACTTTATCAGCGCTTGTTTAGACTTCTATCGGCGCTTTTCCGTAAGAAAAAGTTGCTTGGATTGATTTTTAGCGGCGCTTCTTTCAGAATTACCACCAAAAGTGTCAGTGAAGTGAGAGTGGGCACTGAAAAAGAGTACCCAATTACCAGCACTCAAACAAGCACTGGGAAAAGTCACTTAGCGCCGGCATAGATTTTGCCAACATACCCATCTACTGGCGCTTGTCCAACACCGGTAATAGTACTGCCAGCAGTTTTTGGGGATTTTAACTGCCGGTAAAAGTCCCATTTCTTGTAGTGTGGGCATCTATCATGTCTTTGGATCTAGGCTTGGAGTCAAATAAGATCACTTAAATGTTCAGGCCCACCTGATGGATGGATTATTGCACACACATTTGCCACTTTGACACATGCAGTGTAAACATGATCTCTTACGAGTTTGTGGCTTAAAAACCTCATTGATTCACTATAATATAATATAATATGCTATTATTATTGTTAAAACTAATTCGGCCTAACCCGAACCCAACAAAATTCTAACCAGGTCTAAGTTGATGGAACCACGCCCAGCTAACCACATTTCTTAACCTATGCTAAAAAGATTGGACCTGACCCACTAAAATCAGGTCCGGTCCTTCCTATATCTGCCGGTCTGCATGCCTATTGACAGCCTACAAGATAGAGGCAACCGTAAGAGGTTTCCACTTAAGTCTTTTGAGCTCACTATATCATCCATCAAACAGCCCAAATTTGGTGAAACCTCACAAAATAAAATAAATAGTAGGGGAGAGAGAGAGAGAGAGGAGAGAGAGAGAGAGAGAGAGAGAGAGAGAGAGAGAGAGAGAGAGAGAGAGAGAGAATAAAAGACTAGAAATAAACATATAAGACAATTATTTTCAACCATAAGCAGCCATAACAAATTGATATAATTAATTTTGGTCACCTGCAAACAGAACAAACGAAAGCCAGCGAAAATAGAGAGAATTTTAAGAGAAAAAGAAGAAGAAGAAGAAGAAGAGAAAAGAAAAGAGAGAGGAGAGGAGAAATTCCAACTTATTCACTATCTATTCATTATATTCCAGGAGAAATCTTGCTTAAATAGACTTGTTCAGTGCTGAGTTAATTCAAGCAGTCTATGCTTTCCCGCTAAAAAGCACGGCTGGTTTCAGGCACAAGATAGCCTCATCGTTCAATAACTTCGCCGTCTGCTCCACAGGCAATGTCACCATCACTGTCCGTCCAAGCCCCTCTTCCGGCGACGGTAGCACCAAAATCAGCCCATCTCCCTCCACGTTCCCCACATGGTACGCCACATGCACCGGTTTCACATCCTTCGCAAACATGGCACTGTAAGCAAACACATGCTCCATGTTGGCACAAGTTAGCTCCGGCCCATACATCATAAAGGGCGGTGCAAACCTGCCACCCTCGTCCTTTTGAGACTCCACCCAATCGATGGCAGACCAGTACTCTTCTTCCTCGAGGCCCGACATATGGCGGTGTATGAGCCCTGCGAGGAATCCTAGTCCACCTTCCTCCATCTCTGCCGCAGTGGAGGAAACACCTGAAAAATGCAATGCATTGCCAAAGTAGCCATGCGGAAGCGGAGCATGCATAAGCTTCCTGAAGTCGATGCATATTGAGAGGGAGTGACTTTCGACGTGCATAGGTGACTTCGCATGCATTACGCGTGACCAGAACAATGCAGCGAGCATGTCGAATGGGGTGGCATCGGGACACTCGGCATGGATCTCTGAGAGGTGTTTCTTGATCATTGCATCTGAGAACCTGAACGTTGCAGTCGACATTTTCACTGGGGCCGGAGGTTTTGCTTTTGACTTGGATGCATAAAACTTGGCAGATTTCGTGTCGGTGTTGGGAGCGTCTCGGCCTCGTAGTCCTGGTGGGTGGAAGAAGGGAGGGTAGGCGATGGCGGAGCCTCGATGCACATCACTCCATGCCTTGACAAGAAGTGTAGCACATGTGGGGTCAGAAAGAATGTGGGTGCAGCTTAGGCCTATAGCTATCCCCCCACCTTCAAACTCGTTGATCTGCAAATGGAAAAGTGCATATTGTTCATTTCGAATAACATGGTTCCAATCTTAATAAGCTCGTAATAATTTTATTTTTTAAAAAATAAATAAATAAATAAAAAAAAAAAATAAAAAAAAAAAAAAAAAAAAAAACATACAATATGTAGTTTCAATTCACAACAGTTTCACATTCGTTTAAAAAAAAAAAAAAAAAAAAAAAAAAAAAAAAAAAAAAAAAAAAACAAAAACAAAAAAAACAAACAAACAAACAAACAAACAAACAAGTCAACCTATGTAATTTACGATTACATCGCAGCTGTGGGAGTTTTGTCTAATAACCATAGAAATAGATTAATGCCATCGTTGCCGCCATCGTCATCATCTCCTTATCCTAATTAATTAGATTCGGCTACATGAATCCTATTCCACCAATCCACTCTAGCAGGGTCCTAACATGCCCTGGCATGAGTTTATATTGTTTGGATTCATGATGAAAGTTATGAGGTAAGTTTGATGCTAGCTAGCAAACCCAACCCAACCCTCCATCCGGGCTCGAGATGGGCAATGAGAGCATAAAACTCTCATATTCATGATTTAATAGACCAGGTTTATCACAATTAAGCGCTAATTAATAGTCTATCACATAGGTGGAAAAAAAAAAACCGCTCCATCACCCTATTTTATTAATGAGAATAAAATAGAAGTGGTCCAATGTCTTGAGGGAGCACTGAAAATAAAAAATAAGAAAAATAAATAAAAATACTACAGTTCTTTCTCCAACACTTGTAAATCTGAATGTTGGGAGGAGGCTAAAGTGATGGTGATGATAATCTAAAAAAATATCGTAGATTCTCTTAGGTCCCATGTTTAAAAACGTGGAAGAAATCCGCCATTCACCAACGTTCCTTGCTCCACACCATTTCCTTCCCATGTGTGTGTCCATCTGTATTAGTTTGTAAAATTGGCGTCTGTTCACCAAATGGCAAGGAAGTGTTTTGCAAGTAGTGGAGCAGCGAGAGGTGGTTGGAAAAAAGTGCATTTCTTTTGGGAGATATGCTAGAATATATCTCAATGTATTGGTATGGGATATGTCGGGACTAAGCCATTAGACCTGGTTCATGTTTGAAAGATCCAAGCTGTTTATAGGATGGGCCTCTTTGTGGCTGGTTGTGTCTCTAGCTGACTCATTTAAGAGTACAGCAGCTGAGTTATTTTTTCACAAACTCATGCAGATTTAAAATAAGATCATTTTAATTTAGTGCCGATTCAAGCCCTTAGATTGGAATATTTCAATCCCTTGATCATTTTAATTCTTTTCCTTTGAAAACGAACCATTGCCTCAACTGTTATTTCGTGGGAAATTTAACAAAAAGTTAGCATCTTGAAATCTTGAAGACTTTTTGAGGCAACCATACTCGTTGTTTATCCCATCAGATCAAGGTTTAGATGGTTGAACATGACCCCAAATCCAATAGCTATGGTCCCATATAAAATACCTAGTAATGACGTGGGGACGAGGATCAGATACTTTAGCAAAACTTTTTTCTTTTGGTATGAGGCAGCCTCACCTGAAATTACCTAAGGGCCTGTTTGGGTGCCACTTAAAAATGAGTCAAATCTCATTTTAGTCAACAACAATTATGCATTATGGATCATATTTCTTTCTGGTAAGGATTAAAAAACCAACGGCCATGATCTCTAATGCATAACTACAATAAACTAAAATAAGACGTACTCATTTTGAAGTGGCACCCAAACAGGCCCTAATTGACCATTTAATTGTTTAAAAACTCTTCTCACCTGTCAGTATTTTTTTGCTGACAACAATTCTCAATATAGATAGTAGAGATAACAACAAACTTCCACTTCCAATTTTATCCCAAAACTGAGATGGAACTTATATACATGAACTGAATGAAATTGTGAGGAGTAACTATGAAAACTCGCATATTAATTCAATTGAAAATACTGCAAAATATATGCACAACTAATCAAGATTACACACCCTAAGCAAAGATCTACTTTCCCATCTACGTATACACAATTGTTACTATACACATACTATATTCAATCCCTTAACATCCCCTCAGACTCAAGGTGCTCTAAGAAGGTGTAGCTTGAGCTTGGAAGGCTAAAAAAAATTAACAAATTTCAGTGGCAGTCTTTAGTAGCAGGAAAGATGATTCCAAAGATCAGAGATGAAGGAAGATTCAAATGCAAGCAGATGGATGGTAATGGCTTTGACAGGTAGGCGTCGTGACAAGGTCACAACTAGGGGAAGAGGTTACAACTATAATAGATCTGGCATGATATAAGATTTACTAAAATGGCAGTTACATCAATGGTGAAGACCAATGTAGATGAATCAGAGATGATATAGGAATCTAATTTGTAGACAGAACAGCAAAAGGTAAAATTAGATCAATAAATAGAAAATTCGATCCAAGGATAACTAATTGGATCAAGATGCCGTGGACCAGAAATTCGGTCTGCAATGATAGGTGTGCCAAACAGGTTTGCAGATAGCAATTAGGGACTGCTTCCCATACATATTTGTTTTGATACACAGAACGTCAGGATTCGGATTTGACAGTCCAATGATAACTGGATGTCAGATCAGATCAGAGAGACGATGAAACAGCCAGAGCAGAACTACTGTCAATAGGTGATGTTGGGTATAGGCTGTAATGGTGGAGTTGCTGTCAAGATCCACTGGAGATTGCATGTTGCTTGCAGAGAAGATGGTGAAGATGACAAAATCAATGGCGAATGGCGATGATGGAGTACCATTATTGAAATAAGATCAACATCACATTTAAAAACTCTAAAGATGAGAATGATGATGGGTTTAACTAGAGTAAGTAGTAATGGGTTTGGAGATGAGCTCCAATCAAGTTGGAAAGGCGGATTTCAAAGCCGGATTACAAGCTTATGAACAGTATAGTTTGAAGGTGGTGGATTAAGGCTCTGATACCATGAAAATTTGATGCCCCAATTCGTGGAAAGTAGGATATCAATTCCATGTAGAATACCTTCAAATATAGACGCAATAAATGTGTATATGCAAAATACGTGCAATTAAACAAGATTATACAACAACTAGGCAAATGTTTACCTTCATATCTATGTATACTTGTACCGTACACGTACGATATCCTATCATTTGACACTAGTACCATTGAAATATCCCACCTTAACTAGGTGAGTTATCACAGTTATCACAAAGAAAAAAAAAAAAAAACTCCAATTCCCTGCAATCTAACTGATTTTTATTTTTTTATCTTGATTAAATAAATTATGCTCTACCCTACATGAGTTCAACCACATAGGATAAAATGTGGACCTATTTTACTTATATGGGGTTTCTTATTTTCCATACTTATCAATTTTGCAGATTATTGAATTATTCATTGCAGAAAGTTTATGCTATGTGAACATCTCTGTGTGTATCTGTATGTATGCATGCATGGGAAATGTTAAGATGGTAGTATTAAGTGGAAATGGGTCTCATGTGATGTGCGTTTAGGATCCAACCTGTGCATCAAGTGCACCCAATCATGTTAAGTGGGACCTAAAATCAGGTTGATCCAATCACCATGTGGGACTCACAGTGGGAGAACTATGAAGAGGACATGCACTGTAACAACTACAAATTTCGTATGTAGGCAGGTCACACTTATTTCAACTATCTAATTAATAAAACTTGCTAAATATTTAGTTTTGTCCTTGAGAAACAAAACAAGCATGTTAGCCAACTAGTAAAGACTCTCCTAACCTAGTTTAGGTTGAAGGATCAATGCATGTTGCATAAATAATTCCTTTTATCTAGTTTGCCAATGGTAGGTCCGGATTGCCTTAGAAACAAATCATGTATAATTGACAAACTGTGTGAGACACAGGAGATTCGAATCAAACTAATTGTTTAGCCTTTCTTTAAATATCTGTTGACTGGCCAATGATCGGTTTCAATCTGACTTACGTGCCTAAAATGGACCCTAAATTGGGATCAAGAAAAATCCCCAATTTTTGGTTTGGTTCGTCAAATCAAAGTCGAGTCCAGAGTCTGTCGGTTTGACCTGCGGCATCGTCGGTCTGACCGACAGAACGAATTAACTAAGAAGTTGACAAAGCATACACTCTGTCGGTCCAACCGGAAGAACGTCAGTTCGTTTTAGTTCGACCAATAGTCATAGTTGGTCCAACCGATAGTCATAGTCGGTCCAACCGATAGAGTGTAGAATGGGCTGAAATGACGATCGATGCTCAGTCGATCTGACCGACAATCAGCCAGTCCAACCAACAGAGGTTGAAATGGATAATTATTATGATTAACGAGAATCTGATTTAATAGATTGTTTAAATTAGTAGTGAATAATTGATTATACTTGATGGGCTAGTCAATATAGGGTTTCAAAGCACTTTGACAAATACCCATTTGATTTATCAAGTGGGTTCCACATTAGATAGTATTGGTTTCAAACCCTATGTTAAGGGTTGGATTTGAAAGAATCATATTGGATCATATTGTGAACCAAATCTGGAAAATTGATCATGATCTTGATCGATCAAAGGTGGGCCTCATCATTTGAGTTCACATAAATTTGAAAAGTAATTGTTGTTTGTATGATGCATCTAGGGAATTCTTAGATATTGTTAAATCTGGAACAATTATTTTCACGAAATCAACCTCACCCAATTTCGAGGTTAGTGATCCCAACTTGTTTTCCTCTTCATTAGGATCAAGATAAGTTGCATGTTACATGTTGTATTCGGTTAATGTTCTATCGCGATGCTTGTTTGATCTGATTGGAGTTAGAATTAGTTATTATCTACCAACCGTTGTTTACATGTATAAATGTTTGATTTATTATGGTATTTGTACTCTAATTTTCATACTTGTATATGCTGGGAAATGCATTGTAACTGTAAACCATTAACAAATGGTGAAACCTAATCATCATCCATCACAATAAATGCATTGTGCCTGTTCAGCACATGCATAATTTATCCTGGGGAACCTCCCGGGATGGAAAGTTTATCCTAGTGCCTTGCTTCCAAATGTGGGCCATGCCCATGCCTACTGAATGGTGAAAGCCTGCTTAAGCGATGGATGTAGGTTGACGATATTTTAAACCCAAGCATATGGACGATAATCTCATCTGATGCACTCTTACGTCTCATATAATAAACAAGACTAAGGAAAATTAAATGCACTCTGTGTTTGTTTTACTATCTTAATTTTAATGTGGACGAATCAAGATGGAAACCCTTACTAGGCCCGACCAGCTTACACTTTATTGATGAAAAATAAGCAGATGTAACATAAGGCAAACCGTTGGCACAAGAGCAGGAATATGTAGCTGAACAGGCAAACGATCCACGGGATACATGACCCTATTTGACCAAAGAAGAGCTTGTCGCATTAGACTGATTTTAGTTTCATTCATTTTATTTATTTAGGACTAGACTGTTTAAGTTATTGGAGCAATTTCTATTTTAATTCGTTGATTTTTAGGGATATAACGTTTGTTTACATTTTTGGGATGGTTATTCGTTTTATTTATTCCATTACTTAGAGACATGTTGTTCATTGAGATTTCGTTAGTTTGGTTTAGTGAACATGAAATTTATAGTTTTTGAGATTGATATTTACATTTGAATAATAACCCCAAATGGGTGAGTCCTTAAATGGTTCTGATAATTAGGAATGTATGAAAGTTGGTTTGTTTTAATGCGTGTGAATGATGGATGGATGGATGGAACTTAGAGATTATAGCATGAATACATGATTATTGCCTCTGAATAGCTTGCATTTTTACCAGTTTGAGTACACTTAGTGTACAAGTCATGATGCAGAACTCAGGATTGGGATGCACGCTCAGTTTCCAAATTTTGAGCCCTGACATGCAACCATGGAAAAGGAATGTTTTTAGTATGAGGTATGTGTAAGTCATCAAACCCACCTTTATCCATATGTGTACACATGGATGAACACACGTTTGTATAGAGGTTTGGTAATCATGCGTGTGGAAGTATAGGCTGACAAGCGCCGGATTTCTAACAGGTGATCTAAACTGTTTAGATCTTTTGGCATAAAAATCAGGCCATCTCACACCTCGAGTAGGCAACAACTATAAAAACAAATGAATAAGTGGAAAAAGTATAACTGTTGATTTACTTGGTAAGTGGTGACCCACCTTGAACAGTGAAATTGTTTGCTTTCTAATGCAGAAAATCTATGAGCCTGAAGAGTGTTGCCACTGTTGAAAAAAAAAAGTATATTTTTATGAAAAACAAAGTTTAAAAACTTAGTTTCAAAAACTTTAATTTTATTCGAAAGCGTTTTGACACTGCCTATTTTATCTTATTATTTTTTTACATATGAAATTATTTCAATATCATGTTTGGAAAACATCAGGTCCATTCATTAGGCAGGAGTCATACCGAACACTCACCGTCCTAATTAGATCAGGTCCGTACCCAAACCTTTGGACCTTGGGAACCCTTGTTATCCCCCAAATGGCAGTTGTTGTGTGGTAGACATAGTCGTCCACCGTTGGTTAGTGGCTGATCAATGGTGATGCTACCTGGAACAACTTTCACAATCAAAAGCAAGCTAGGTGAACAGTCAGTTTGGTTGCTGGCCTAAAATTTGGCTTGTCCTTTTCTAAGGCAGGTTCCTCACGTTCCACAAATATACATAGTTCTTATAGGTTTGGTGGTTCAGCTATGATCTGATCTGTTGAATTCAGGATCTATCGATTAGGTTCGTTGGTTATTTTTGGGACATGCTAAGGATCTTTATGACTTGACCGCTCGGATTTTCAATGCTTCTTAAGTCGCAAAAAGAAAAAAAAAAAAAAAAAAACTTTATCCAGGTGAGGTACAATTCCAGGTTCTAGGTTGTCTAGATAATCGGCCAAGATATGATATGTTAGGTTTCAAATCTACCAGTTGGATCCACGAGCTATTTCTGGGACATGCCAAGAACTTTTGCCCTTCTACCAACTTAAGTAGTTTCTGAGTCGATCAAAGATGGTTTTATTGAAGTCCCTCTGAAGTTCCAAGAATAGTTTTCCTCATTCTCGGTTGGGTGTCTACAGTAGCTCATTAGATTGTTATTAACACATGTATATATAATTTTTATTATATATATTGAGATTTTTCAATATTTGAGTTTATATAACAAATGTGATCAGTTCATGATAATGTATGTACATAAATATTCAAATTTGGCCAAACGATCATCTGTTCATTACCTGACTAGAAGCCAAGCTTCATGGTGAGGCAATTGTCTAGGGCAGGATGGCTATTTGTTTATCACTCAACAGGAATCTAGCTTTGTGGCGAGACATCTAATGAGGGCATATCTTCGATTCGTCACTTCATTAGGCTTTGTGGCAAGACAGTCGTAAATAATGTCTATATGTTTGTTGCTCAGAATCGAACTTTGTAAGTAAGACGATCGTTGGGTGACAATTTGTTAGAAATCCTGGAGAGGGCCAGGCTCGTGGTGAGACGGTTGTGATTTGATTTCTTCATAACATTGGTCGAGAGACCTAAGCTTCATGACGAGACAACCACCAAAATTACTTGGCACATAGCAAGAAAGCCCCACAGCCTTCCATTCGGGACTGCGGGGTTTACTTAGCACATAGTAGGAAAGCCTCGCAGCCTTCAATTCGAGAGACCTAAGCTTCACGGTGAGGCAGCCAACAGAATTACTTGGCACGTACCAGGAAAGCCCTACAACATTCCATTTGAGAATGAGCAATCTTCCTAGTGATCCAGCGGTGTGTTCATGTATGTAGAATGGAGGGATAAGTATATAATTGGTCCATGCTTTCTATAGCATTGGGTTGGCTAGCAGTGGAGTTGGACCAAATTTAAAGGGTGTTCATGAGGAGACGAGGGATAAGAGTGTTCAACTTTATAGAGGAGTTGTGTTGGATTGATATGGGTCTGGAGCTCTTCATTCTTTGTTTTATTTATAGGCATGTAAGGCGGTTGTTGGAAAATTATATTTAGAATCCATCTCCATAATCTTCTATTGATTAATTTGAAAATTAGTAGCTGTGACTTATTACATTTTTATCTTCAGGATGACTCTACATGATTTTCATGCAATTAACCAATCACTTAAGAAGTGTGGCTAATTATATTTTGCCATGTATCATTAAGTATATCATCTACAGCTATCTAAACGATTATGCACACTCTCTTAGGCCATTGCGTAGATTATGGCCATTCATGTTCTGCCGCGTGTATATTACAATTACTTTTAATTTATTACTCTATTAAAGACTTTACATTTATTATTTTGCTAAAGATTTTGGATTTATTATTCCACAATCTCCACTCACTACGATCACGTCCTTAAAATTTTAATTTCAATTTCACTACGTGTATGTGGTAGTTACCTTTTCTTATCTATTTTGTTGTATGAAACGTGTTTCACGATAATGGCCAACATGGCCACTAACGTTCATTCTTCTTCCGACCGTGATGGCCATTGTCCATCGTCAGTCTTTATTGCAAATTTTGTCATTTTAACGGTCGTAAAAAAAAATTCTTCATCTTAATTGAGATATTATTGTCACATGGTGTCTTCTAAGCCATCTATTTTGACAATGTCAAATTGGATGTAAATAAGAAGACATAAGTTGTTAGGGAACCACGGAAGCACACTAACGAACCAAGCAAACTGTTACCAATCACACAACCAAGTCTAAACACAAATAATCCGAATTTTACGTGGAAAAACCCTTTCAGGAAAAAAAAAAAAAAACCTATGGGATAAAGCGATGAGTATGCACTATGAAAGTAGAAATTACAAGAGAGAGCGTTACCAATTCGAATAAGCCTCAAATCCACTTCACAAGCCCTGATTATGCCCTTAAAACCCTTAGGAACAAATTAGAAAGCCCTAGAACTCTTTTACTACTCTCAAATCATGATTACACACACACACAACACACACACACACACACACACACACACACACACACACATATATATAGTATCACAATCAGAATAGAAAACAAATCCCGCATTTACGCAATTTTGTGCGCATGCGCTTAATGGGATCTTCGATGTCATTGACAACCTGTCGATGACATCGAACACCTTCAACATCAAGTAACAACACCAAAACGTTCCAGCAACCAACATGGATATTTATTTTTTTTTTTGGATTTTTCATGGCATCAAGCATCTGTCGATGGCATCGACCTCTACTCGATGGCATCAAGTGGTTTATCGATGGCATCGACAGACCCTATTTATTACAAATTTAAGACATCAACAACAATCTTCACCATGTCTTCAATCTTCATTCATCATAGCTCATTTTCCTCATCTCTAATTCCGTCTTGCATTATAGCTCCACCATCACTTCTCATACACACTCTGTCTTCCATTTATGCCTTCACCAAGCCTAGAGAAGTTGCACAGAACTTGAACTTCTCTGTGGGAACCACCTTAGTAAGTATGTCAGCTAGATTCAAGCTCATGTGAATCTTCTCTAAAGTCATGACTCTTTCCTTAAGTACCTATTGGATAAAATGGTGACGCACATTAATATGTTTAGTACGTGAGTGATAAACATAATTTTTAGCCAAATTAATCACGCTTTCGTTGTCACAATTGACCAGCACAACCTCCTACTGAAGCCCTAACCGATTTATCATCCCCCTCAACCAAACACCTTCCATGAATGCTTTCGTCACCACCATATACTCAGGTCTGGTTATGAAAAGAACCACCACAGATTGAAGCTTCAACATCTAATTGATCGCTCCACCCGCTGTCACAAACAAGTAACTGAAAGTCAACCTTTTATTATCCACACTGCCCGCATAATCAGAATCCACATAGCCTATTAGCTTATCCCCTGATTTCTCAAATGATAAGATGTAGTCCTATGTACCTTGAATGTATCGAAGTATCCATTTCATTACCTCCCAGTGTTGCTTACTGGGGTTAGACATATATTTGTTAACAACACCCAGCGCATGTGAAATATCTGGTCTTATACAGACTATGCCATAGATCAAGCTTTCAACTACACTCGAATAAGGAACACGAGACATAACATGCTTTTCTTCATTGTTTTGAAACATTGTTCAGAAGAAAGATTAAAATGAGCCCCGTGGGGAATGCTAACCGGCTTTGCCTTGTCCATCTCAACTTCATCAATACCTTCTCTAGGTATTCCGCCTGAGATAACCATAGCATGCTCATCTTCCTATCTCTATGTATGTCATTGCCGAGAACCCTCTTTGCAGCTCCCAGATCTTTCATCTCGAATGTCCCTGATAACTGAATCTTTATACGTCGATCTCAGACATATTATGACTGGCGATAAGCATGTCATCAACATACAATACCAAAAAAATGAACTTCCCATTACTTAGTGTCTTGTAATAGATACAATGATCATACTCACTCCCGTTAAACTTTTGACTCACCATGAAATAATCAAATTTCTTGTACCACTGCCTAGGTGACTGTTTCAGGTCATATAACAACTCCTTTAACCTGCAAACCTTATTCTCTGCCTGTTATATTTCAAAACCTTCTGGTTGCTTCATGTAAATCTACTCTTTCAATTCCCTATGCAGAAAGGCAATCTTCACATCCATTTGTTCCAACTCAAGATCGTATTATGCAACCAACGCCAACACGAATCTGATAAATACTTGCCTCCCCACAGGTGCGAATATCTCAGCGAATCGATACCTTCTCTTTGAGCATATCCCATTACTACCAACCTTGCCTCATACCTATCATGTTTCTTCTTGAAGATCCACCTGGACCCAATCGCTTTACAGCCAACAAGAAGCTCCACCAACTCCTATGTCACATTCTTGTATAAGGAGTCAATCTCATCATCTATCGCTGCTTTCCACTTTTCGGTATATGGTTTATCAAGAGCCTCCTGAAGACTAGACAGATCTCCCTCATCTGTAACGAGGAAAAATGCGAATTTTAAGACATCCATGTATCTTGCCGGTAACCTGCGATCCCTTGGCGATTCCTTCTCACAGTTGACTGCTCCACATGCTCTTATACATTTGTATGCGTCTCAACATCAACATATGTCTCATCTCTATCTATTTGAACATCCATAGTCAACTTTTCTACTTCCTTGTGTTCATCCTTATGGAACAAAGATCCTTCGTCGAATTTGACGCCGTAACTAAGGATGATTTTCCGTGTGACCCGGTCATAGAACCTGTACCCCTTCATACCACCACCATAGTCGACAAAGATATACTTTTTAGCCCTTTAGTTCAGCTTATCTCTCTCAATTGACGATACATGAGGGTAAGCACCGCAACCAAATACATGCAGTCCCGAGTAGTCTACCTGCTAGCCACTCCACACTTCCTCTAGAATCTTACATTCAATGGTTGTGAAAGGGGACTGATTTACCAAGTAACAAGCAGTGTTAACGGTCTCAGTCCACAATTCCTTGCCCAACCCAACATTATTAATCATGTATCGGGCCCTCTCTAAGAGAGGTTGATTCATCCGCTCTGCCACACCATTCTGCTCCAATGTGCGGTGCACTGTATTGTGCCTCACGATCCCTTCATTTTTGCAATACCGATTAAACTCCTCAGAAGTGAATTCTCCATTGTTATATGTCCTCAACACTTTCACCTTTCAGCCTGACTGTTTCTCCACCATCGCCTTTCACTGCTTGAAGTTGGTGAAAATACAAATTTATTTTTCATGAAATAAACTCACACTTTCTTAGAATAGTCGTCCATGAATGTGACAAACCATGATGACCCTCCACTAAAAACCACGGGCAACGACCCCTATACATCAGAATGCACAAAATCAAGAACACCCTTACAAACATGTTTTCCAGACTTAAAAGATAACCTTGACTGTTTGCCATATATACAATGCTCACATATGTTAAAATCAATGCTTTTAGAAACTGAAATTAAACAACGGTTAGAAATTACCTCCATGCCCTGCTCGCTCATGTGGCCCAAGCATGTATGCCACATACATGCAGACGTGGAATCCGCTACAGACACTGCAGCTCCACCCAACAATATACTCCCGATCAACCTGTAAAGGTTTCCATTCCTTTGTACCTTCATGATTATGGGTGCCCCCTTTGAAACTTTAAGAACACGATCAAACCCAGTGAATTTCCACCCAAACTGCCTTTAGTGCTCTTAGAGATATCAGACTCTTCCTCAAATCAGGAACGTGTCTCCTCTCGGTCAAGATACGCTCAATGCCATCAAACATCTTGATGCGCACCAATCCAACACCTACCACTTTACAGGCATTATCATTGCCCATAAATACCTGGCCATCATCGCACTCACTGTAACTAGTGAACCAACTCCGATGAGAGGTCATGTGGTACGAAGCCCCCGAATCCAAAATCAATTCTTCATTGAAGTACTCAGATCTTGATGTGGTCAGCATGTCACTACCATTCGCTTCATCACTGGATTCTGTAGTGTTGGCTTGCCAGGAAGAACTATCTGAATTCTTCTTTCACTAATTAGAATTCTGACAATCATTTTTCATGTTCCCAGCCATCCCACAATTCCAGCACTTCAACTTACCTTTGCCCTTACCCTCAAATTTGGAACTCGATCGTGAAGATCCACTGTCCTGCTCAGAATTTCTCTCCCTCGTAACCAATGCATCTGTAGAAGCACCCATGTCACAACTTGTCTTTCTCATCGCCTTTAATTGAAGAGTTAAGATAACGGACTCGACGCTAATGGTCGTTCTACCAATGCACAAAGAATATTTGAATGACTCATAAGAAGATGGGAGTGAATCCAACAGAATGCACACTTAATCCTCATCTTTCATCATTTCTTCCACATCTAACAATTTCCAAATCAACCTGTTGAAGTTACTAATATGGGCTTCAACATCACCCCCCTCCGCCATCTTCAGATTGAACAACTGTAACTTCAAATACAAACGATTCTCAAGAGATTTCTTCGCATAGATATTATCTAATTTCGCTCATGTACTTGCCGTAGTTTTCTCTCTCATGATATTATAGAGGACCTCATCCGTTAGCACAATTAGATAGAGGTTCTCGCTTTCTTATCCATCTTGTTCCATTCACCTTTAGTCATAGATTCTAGTCGCTTTTCAAGGAGAACTTCATCCAATCCTTGCCGAACTAGGATACCATTCATCTTAACTTTCCATAGTTCAAAATTGTTTTTATCAGAATATTTTTCTACATCGAACTTTGAGTTAGATACCTTGCTTTCAGATTCAATCTGCTTCCCAATGTTATCTCTAATAACACTTGTTTGGGAACGGCGGAAGCACACAGAGACGAATCAAGCAAAGTACTACTAATCACACAACCAAGTTCAAATACAAACAATTCGAATTTTATGTGGAAAAACCCTCTCAGGAAAAAACCACGGCATAAAGCGACGAGTATGCATTATGAAAGCATAAATTATAAGAGATAAAGTGTTACCGATTCGAACAAGCCTCGAATCTACTTCACAAGCCCTAGCTATGCCCTTGAAACCCTTAGGAACGAAATAGAAAACTCTAGAACTCTTCTACTACTCCTAAATCATAATTACACCTGATATATATAGTATCACAATTGGAATAGGAAACAAATCCCGCAAGTACGCAATTTTGCACGTGCGCGCTCGATGGGATTTTGATGTCATCGACGATCTAACAATGGCATCGAACACCTTCGATGACATCGAGTAACAACACCAAAACATTCCAGCAACCAACATGGATTTTTACGATGGCATCGAGCATTTGTATGTCATGCATCGACCTCTGCTCGATGGCATCGAGTGATCTGTCGATGCCATCGACAGACCTTGTTGCTTACAGATTTAAGACATCAACAACGTAAGCAACTTACAAAACTATGATTAAAGTGTTCAGTCAATGCTTAAAAGCTAAAAATGAGTTAAATGGTCCAAAGATTAAAGAAGAGAGTCTTGTCACCAACTAGATGTAGATAATACACTCGTTCAACTTGTTGCATTTGGGATCTAGTGTAGTGTGCTCATGCCATATAACATGTCAGATAGAATCATCTCACCATAAAGATGGAACACCGAATAAACAAAAGAAAGCTAATCCAGCCATCAGGTTGGTCACATCATAGAAAACAATTGATGATCACCCATAAACCTCTAAATTCATGTGGGGCACCATCTAGTTCGCTCTTTCTTTTCTTAAAACATCATATTCTTGTGATGTACGTATAAGGTGGGCCCCACATAAAACTAGTGTCATGAACTGTTCATCGATGACCACTAGAGCTGGGCATCGAGCAGTAGACTTGACCCGAATTCGATCCTACTCAGTACCGAGTCTAGCATGCCTGACCTAATCCAAGTCCAGGTCTGACCTGGACTAAACCGAACTAAGTTTGACGGAGACACACGTACCAAGTCGGGTTGGGTGCAGCAAGGTATCCACAGGCTGAAATCACAACTCAAAACATAGGTGCACCAGTCAGAATTGCAGCCTCTTCATCAGCTACATGGCATCTCAAATTTGAAACATCAAATCTGAGTGTGTGTGTGTGTGTGTGTGTGTGTGTGTGTGTGTGTGTGTGTGTGTGTTGGGGGGGGGAGGGGGGAATCGTACTATGAGTTCGACCTCATGGGAACTTCCCATGAGGTCGAGCTATGTGGGCCCCACTGTGATGTGTGTCGAAAATCAACACTGTGAATTTGATGGGTCCCCTTCAGGTTATGGGATATCCCAAAAATCAGCCGTATATGGAACTCAGGTGGGTCATATCATCTAAAACCATGTGAAGACATGCCTAAAACATATAAAAGCACTTAGTGGGGCCCACCTAAGTATTGGATGCGGTTGAAACTTGGTCTGACCCCTTATCCAAGTGGGACACACCCAATGGATGGGTTGGATTTGTGAACCACATCTCAATGGGCACAATAAATGATTATGAATGTTTTAATGGGAGGGTAACCCCTTGCAACTGTTGTATGTGGTGCGGCCCACCCAAGTCATGGATTGACTTGATTTTCGAGTCCATGGCCCACCATGAAATGGTGCATCTGACATATGGGTAGATTTTCAACACATCACGGTGGGGCCCACACAGCTCGAGCTAATGGGAAGTTCCCATGAGGTCAACCTCGTAGTACTATTTCCACACACACACACACATATACATGGGAATATCTACCCCATCATTAAGATGCACCGTTCCATGGTGGGCCATGGGCTTAAAAATTAAGTCAATCCATGACTTGGGCGGCCACACCAGATATAACGATTGAGAGAGGTTATCCTCCCATTAAAACATTCATAATCATTTATTGGGCCCACCGAGATGTGGTTCACAAATCCAACCCATGTCCCACTTGGATGAGGGGTCAGACTAAGTTTCGGTTGCATCCAAAACTCAGGTGGGCCCCACCAAGTGTTTTTATATTTTAGGCATGTCTTCACATGGTTTTAAATGGCATGGCCTACCTGAGTTTTATATACAACTGATTTTTGGGATATCCCATAATCTAAAGAGGACCCATCAAATGTACGGTGTT
The DNA here is from genome assembly GCA_021015155.1 of Magnolia officinalis. Classification (NCBI taxonomy): domain Eukaryota; kingdom Viridiplantae; phylum Streptophyta; class Magnoliopsida; order Magnoliales; family Magnoliaceae; genus Magnolia; species Magnolia officinalis. The sequence continues at coordinate 64,848,277 of JAJHSJ010000007.1, read as the reverse complement.
GATGTTCGACACATATCATAGTGGGACCCACACAGCTCGACCTCACGGGAACTTCCCATGAGGTCGACCTCATAGTACCATTTCCATATATATATAACCAAAGGCTCAGCTGTGCACCAATTCGCATGGAACTCATGCGAACTTTTTTGAGAACTCATCATACGTGATGTGACTCCAAAATCTGAACGTTCCACATGAAGCAGTACCTCATGAAACCCTCTGGGCCCAATTTTTACTTTGATCCAAAACTTTAGTGGGCCATAAAAAATGAAAACAATTTCATCCCTTGATTTGCATTTCTCTTTGCTATGGCCCACCAAAATTTTAGATCAGGGTGAAGATTTGTCCCTTGGGGTTTCATGGGATTCCGCATCACATGGACCGTTTGGATTAGACACCCATGACACATGTTCAAAGGTGCGTGCCCACATGAGCATGACTCTATATGTGTGTTTGTGAGTCGAGTTTCAAATCGAGTCAAGTCAGTACCAAGTTGGATTTCTGCTCGAGTCGAGTGAGTTACTGGGTGACCTGAACTTGACTAACTTTGAGTTCGGATTGGACGAAGTCTACTCAGTTTGGATCGACTCACACACTCGATTCCGATCAAGTCGCGTCTGAAAGAGTCGGACTGCCCAGCTCTAATGACCAGTTCTCATCCAACTCGTTTATTGGTGGACATTAAATGGACAATTGAAATGAATAATATTTAAGGTGTTAGTTCATGGGAAAAAAAGAAACATGCACATTAATCAAAGGTTATTATCAATCAACCAATGCAAATTTTGGATCAAGACCTGTCTACATTTGGTGCCACAATTTTGACCATTTTCATTTACCTTAACACATGATGCGTTATGGTATCAACCATCACACTATACCGAAGTATCAAATAACTCCTACACTAAATGCTCCCATATGGAGAATCCTGATCCACAATGAGGTTGCAATAATTGAAAGTGGAACCGAATGGAATGGCATTTGGCTCTAACACGTCCGGCACACACAACAAGCACAATAAAATTTGCGCCAAACACTTCTAATCTTAATGGCACACAGAACAAGCACAATAAAATTTGAGCCAAACACTTCTAATCTTAATGATTTTCGGAAGTGATTTCTTGCGCAAGCCTTTGGCAGGAAGTTCCGCCTTTAGCAGGAAGTTCTTGTGCTGAAAACCTTGGTGGAGCCCACCGTGATGTTTGTGAGAAATCCACCTCATCCATCCATTTTGTGAGATCATTTTAGGAATGGGGCCAAAATGAATTGGATCCAATACTCAAGTGAGCCAAACATGTGAGGATTGAACTTACACAATTGAAATATTCATGGGCCACAGAAGTTTTGAATCAGGCTAATTTTATTTTTTTCAGTTCATCCCAGTAGGAATTACGTTACGAACGGTATGGATGGCATGTAAACATCACTGTCGACCTTAGAGAGGTTTCAACGGTAGGAATTTCCGTACCCAACTTTTCCTTTAGTGTGGCCCACTTGAGTTTTGGATTCTTCTAACTTTTAGTCTCAATTCCTAAAATGAGCTCACAAAACGGATGAACCGGGTAGATTTCTCACAATTCCAGCACAGGAACTTCCTGCGCCAAAGGCTTTCGTACCAATTCCACGTCCATGATTTTCAAAACGGCCCCATCAGCTGTATACCATTTTTATTTTTATTTTTACACACGCGCACACACCCCCACACACTCACGCTGGTGGAATTTCACCACCTATGGGTACATGAATGGTTTGGACTATGAAACATGGCCTCAGATCGATCAACTATAGTGCTCACGGGTCCTACAACAATATGCCCTTTGAATCGGGTGACAATGCAGTTTTGAAGATTTAAATTGGGCACAGATTCAGCCAGGTCAGGACATCACCGAGTTCCGACAAGTTATGACTGTGGGGCCCACCTCAATGATGCGTTGTATATCCAAGTCCTCCACCTGTTTGCCAGCTCATTTTAAGCATGGCCTAAAAATAAAGCAGATCCAAATCTCAGGTGGACCCTACCACAGTAAACAGTAATTATTGAATGCCCACTATTAATGTTTAATTGCCACCCAACATGTTGATAATGTCACACAGACTTGGATGAAGGGAAACACAAATATCAGCTGGATCCAAAAATTTTGTGGCCCACAAGAGGTCACAAAAGTTTTTAATGGTTAATCACCGTTGTTTTCCATAGAATATTTGAATTTTTGTCAAATTTTTTTTTTTTTTGGCTCTATACATCATATACATCGAGGTGGGCCCATAGTCAAGACATGACCGAACTTGGTCGCAGTTAGCTAGTGACCCTGCTACTAGCCAATGGCTAGTGATCGGTGCTCTGTGGGCCCCTTCATGATGTGTGTATTTCATCCATGTCGTCCATTCATTTTTCTGGATCATTTTATGGCATGATTCCAAAAAAAATGAGGTAGATCCAAACATCAAGTGGACCACATCACAAGAAAAAGTGTTGATTGAACACCCACCATTAAAAACTTCCTAGCAGCCACAAAGTTTTAGATCAAGATGATGTTTGTTTTCTCTCTTGATCCAGAAGCGTATAACCTAATCAACAGGTTGGATGTCAAATAAACATTACGGTGGGCCCTAAGAGGTTTTTAACGATGGACATTGTATCATATTGTTTTCCTATGTTGTGGTCCACCTGAGATTTAGATCCCTCATTTTCGATTGAAACCCTAAAATGACCTGGAATGGATGGACAGCATAGATAAAACATATGCATAATGGCGGGCCCCACGTAGAACCAGCTGGCTAGTGGCAGCGTCACTAGCCAAACTGCGTCCGTTTAAATCCTACCAACAGACAAATCCCACCAACATTTTTATTGACCATGTAAACTTGATATGGTTTCTAATAATCTAGAGCTTTTGCTAAGCTCACACGCGTACGCAATACAGCTATGTGGTAGCATGACACGTAGGTGCAACAGCCAGTCCATCCATCAGGTTGGCCCGATCTTGTACATGTTCCCTAAAAGTAAATCTATTCCACTCAGCCGGTGGCCCGACACAGGAAACAATTGGGTAGGTTAGAAATATTCAGCGAAGCTGTTCACAGCCGTACAGTTGTTTGGTAAATTATTACCTGCTTGACCAGTGGATCAACCAAATTCTTGGATTAGAGCATCAATACAGTGGTGCCATTTTGATGAAGGGATTGGATCTTGCACATTCGTAGGATGCTAGCACATGTGTGGGGGTGTGCATGAGCTGTATTGAGTGGACTCCAATACAAGAAACGACTGGGTAGGTTAGAAAACTTCAGCCAAGCATTTCATAGATATATATATCTGTTTTGCAAACAGTGGCCATCCGGACCAGTGCATCAGCCTGATTCTTTTGTTTGAGCATCGATACAGTGTGCCGTTTGGATGGATGGATTGGATCTGAGACTTATTGGGCATGATATGCCGCATGTGAGATATGTGCATGAGATGTCATTGCTTTATACGTGTGAGCTTGGCAAAGCTCTCTAATCCCTATTAGGGAGCGTATTAGGTGTTACCGTGTAACACCTTGATGCGTATTACCCTTAGCCTGTGGGGCCCACCTTGGTGAATATTTTCTATATCCACGCTGCCCATCCATTTTTCAGCTCATTTTAGGACATGGTCCAAAAAATTAAGCAGATCCAAATTTCAGGTGGACCACACCGTTCGAAAAAAGTTGTGATTGACCATTAAAAGCTTTTTTAGGCCACAGAAGTTTTGGATCAAGCTGATCTTTGTCTCATCCCTTTATCCAGGCTTGGTTGACCTTATAAACGGATTGGATGGGAAATAAACATTACAGATATGCTTTCGGTGGGCCTTACGAAGTTTTTAATGGTGGGTGTTCGTTCAATCACCACTGTTTCATTTGGTGTGGTTCACTTGAGATTTAGATCTACTTAATTTTTGGGACAACGTCCTAAAATGAGGTGGTAAAATGGATGGACAGCATGGATATACAACACATAATCAAGGTGGGTCATGTATATACAACGCATCATCAAGGCGTTGCCCATGGTAAGGGCAACACCCGCTGAGGTGTTAATGCAACGCCTAATCCGCTCCCACATAAAAAGAGCTCCGAGTACAGTTCACGGGTCAGAGTCGCTATAACTTCCCCACCAGGAGTTTAGTTGATATGGACGCGCCAGGCATTAAAAAATAATACACCCGGCATACGGTAACTTAAATTGAATAAATAAAATCGTAACCCACTGTCTTAAGTAACCATCCAAAGACCAGATTGTATGAACAATCTTGGGCCTCTTGGGAGCGTGGATTTGGAACCCTTGGATTTCAAATTTTCTGTTTTGTGTCACCTTTAATAGAATCTCCTGTAATTCAAAAGTAGCTACGCATAATATATTTACAGGGATTTAAATTTTATTTATAAATTAACTTAATCTTTAATTAGTGTATGTATATAATGTTTGATACAATGGTTATATTAAGCCCACTGAAATATATTTTTCCCGAAAATGATGAAATTCTAAGTCTTGGATGAGCCACAAGCACAAGATCACATACTGGTGACTAACCAACGATTTTTAACTGTTGATTTACATGAACAATGTTTGGATGGTGTAGATCATCATGTTAAAGCAATTATAATGATGCAATTGATAATCTGATTCTTTAGGAATGTCATCAGTTAGCCACATGCTCAATAAATTAATAACCTACCGACACACATGTTACACATACAACTCTTTAGAAGGATTTTAATATAATCCAAGCTTTCCCTTAGATTTCAAACCCCCTTTTAAGGATATATAACCCCGTGAATTTGAAACACCCCAGCTACTTTATGGTGCCAAACACTATCCCAGTCCATGGTGCGAATCAAATTAAGGATAATTTTAATTTTATCCGCCCATTCTCGACCAGACTTGCCTGCGGCCCTCAGCCACAAGAATTCTTATGGTCAGAATGGGGGCAATAGAAATGCCTGTGACAAATCCACTCCGTCCATTAGTTTTAAAAGACTATAATAGACAGGAATCCAAAATTAAGGCAGATCCAAAACTCAGGTGGGCCAACCTTCATGAGCCAACCATTATGTTCATATACCATCCAAACCACAGGGTTATTAGCACTCGGATAAACTGTACTTAGATGCATCATCCTGATACAAAACTTCTGTGGCTCCTACAAGGTTTCCTAGGATAGGCATGCAATCCCCACTGTTTCGTGTGGTGTTGCCAACCTGAGTATTGGATCTGCCTGATTTTTGGAATCCTGTCCTGCTATGGTCTTGCAAAACTGATGGACGGAGTTGATTTGTCGCGAGCATCTATATGGGCATGATATAGCTTCCGACCACAGGAACTACATTTGGACGGGGCACTGGCGAGTCGCGTACCATGCCGTCGCGCACAATTCACCAGACTGGAGAGATTATGAACCGTGCGTGGACGGCATATGTGGCCCGACAAATTCCAGATTAGACCTAATCTCGATTATACAGGATGCCCCAAATCTTGTTTTTGGACGGTTTAGTTTAAATTACCTGTTTGCCACACGTGCAATTTTAAAGTTAATCTTTTAAACGCCTGTCTATCAACCATCACACTCTCCTAGAGTATCAAAGTTTTTCATTTCCCCGCCTTCACGGACGTAGATAGCTGGCGGGAATCTAACACCCATTTCCAAATGAAATTCTCAAAACCCCATTTCAAAATGCACGACGAGATTCCCGCCAACGGATATAAGATGATGGGAGATGTGGTAACCGCACCTTGATATGGAAGGGAGACCAGATGTACGGATCCTCAGGCATCTTTTCCCAGTGCGTCAGGTCTTTCTCCTCGGACGCGTGTGCCGATCTCAGCCATTCATCAAGGGTGGCATCCACCGTAGCTTCCAGGAACCTGACCCCAGCATCAGAGCACTTCACCTCCCAGTTTCCGTCCTCGGCTCTCCTCAAACGGCCCGTGAGGACTGGGTAGTGCGACAGCATGTCCGACAGAGACTCCTTCAGCTTCTCCATCTCGACCGACGCGTCGGACCGGTAGTAGAATACCATCCGGAGGTGGTGGACCCCCATCAGGTGATCCATTGCGGACAGCGGATGCGTTTTTCCTGGCCGCACCGGTGTGGTGGATACGGCCGTCATCAGCGCTCGTACTGCGACGCGCGTGTTGTTGGCGTCTGACATCCTCGCTGAGAAACTCTAGCGTTGGCCGAAGAGAGAGAGAGGCTTTTCCGACGAAGGATGGTGCGAATGTTAAGACAGCTTTGAATTTATTTAGAGAACAAATCACCTACAGGCTACTGTACTGGAACTTTTTGTACCGTATTATCTTTACCGCCAACATTACACTTATCTAAGAAATCAGTACCATGGAAAATATAGTCCCCACCATGAAGGTCATTTTTCTTTGGAAATTTATGTAATCTGATTATGAGGTGGGCCACACCTAGATGTTGATAAGATGAGTGGTTGTCTATTGATTCCAACAGTATGGCCCATCTAATCAGTGAATTAGCCTAATTTTTCAGGCAGGTAATCTTCATGGTGGACCTTACTATTTCCACAAAGCTGATGTGTTGTACACTAATGGTATGTCGCGTGAAGGATGGCGCCGTGCTCCAAAGTTATGGCACTTTGCACGTAGGCCATCAGTCATGCTTATTTATGTCAATTCATATTCATTTATGGGCGGTGATTCAATAAGGGCCTAATGCGAGTGGGTGAACGGTCAGAATTTAGATGGATGGCGAATATCTGGCACGGTCGGATCATCGACCATTAAATGATGTTGGTCCGTTGAACAGTAGGACAGAAGCCAATAATCCAAATTCAACGTACATGCATGTGAAGCTCAGATGATGATGGTCCTACCGTGATTTTTTTAATATATTTTGCTCGCTTAAAGTTTCCTCTGCCTGATGAATTGACGGGATCTCTAACATGTGTGCCATAGGCTTAAATATTCAGTTAATGACCATCATTTTTTTAAAAAAAATTAAATGTTTATACCAAAAACCTTGTATTTATGTATTCAAGCAGTACAAAAGATATTCTTGGTTTGCTTTAGACATTTTTTATATTTTAATTCTCTTACTAAGTAGAACGGTTGGTACAACCAACCATGTCAGTTTCAAAGTACATTTTCGTAAATGAAATCACCGATCATAAAGCGTATTTACCCCCCCCCCCCCCTACAAAAATCATAAGAAGATACAAGAAGAGTCTCCTCCTAATCCAATAATAAACACAACTATCAATCTAGCAAAATACCATGTATTTAGGTTTAGTCTCTTCCTGTTTAACAGCAATGGACTCTTAGCGGAGAATTAGGTTCAATCTATCGACTTAGTTCTTAACTAGTAGTTGTATAATTCTCTTCTATTTGCGCTTGTGTGCCGGATGTGAAGGGATAGTAGGTCAGGAACCCGTCCGCCTACGCTCCTACACTAGGCGATATTGCCTTTCGCTTCGCTCATCTACACACTGCTCTTGGAAGCACCCTATTACTCAGAACTAGGTGGGCAATCCTTTCATAGTGGTAATTTATTCGCATCTTCTCACTGTATTCATGTTTTTTCCATTTCATTCAACTATACAACTGTTGCACCTTCGCAAGTCATTGGATTTCCAAGGCAAAAAAGAGCTCATTTGGAGGAAAAGCCTCGACCTCTGCTAGTCGTTTGAGTAACAAGTGCATGATAATTGGCTGGATAGACGAACAGTAGAGTCACGACCAAACCTCACTATATCTCAACTCTAGGGGTCGATGATCACGGTTTGAATTAAAGCCAATCGGTTTAGCACGCACGCAACATTCACACGTGTTCCACATGGCCGAATTCAAGGACCAACACCGTTTTGACACACCCAGTGCAACTAGTGTGCAATTGTTAATTGAAACTTTTAAAAAATATGAGTAGATGATCTACTTGATTTAGTGAAAATATTGAAGAACAAGACCTCAATTAGGCCGTTGAAGCATTTGCAATGCAAGGCAAACCAGAGGTCCCTAATCCACTACTTCCAACTATTCTGGAAGTATGGTCGACATCCAGACTAACTTTGTGGACTCTAATTGAGTTATGGGAAGTGTGAATATTAGCCTATGAGAATTAACTGAACAAGGTAAGATATAAGATGAATATTCTTGGACAAAAACCGAAGTTATAAACGGGCTTGTGACTTTCCTTAATGAGAGGTTATCGGATTACTGTCAACCTAAGTAAGAAATTCATACATTCGGCAATGATTACCAAAAATGTCGATGATATCTCCATGCAATGTGCAGCCAAACCTGAATATGGGAGGCCAAAACATGCCACCAACAATAGGCATTAGGAGAAATGAACGAAATGGATTATTCAATGGACCCAATTAAAATGATTTTAATCATGATATGCTCGTTGTGGGGCCATTAATGCCAAATAATGATGCACTTGGGAGGTAACTGCCTTCTATACAACATGTTCATGGTTTATAGATACCTCCAATAGTGAACCCCTTACTTTTACCCATGGGCTAGGAAGAAATTATTAATTTGATAAACGAAGTAAGTGACCAACGTTATAGTCGACGTACTAATCCTCCTGTTTATCATAAACCATACTCTGATTGGGTTGATCGATTTACTGAGTACCAAGGGGAACAAAAATACTAGAATTTTCATTATTTTTTCGGAGACACAAATTAATCTACAGTAGAACATATTGGTCATTTCACTGTACAATGCAGTGAGTTTTCGACCAATGAATATATGAAATTGAAATGGTTTGTAAATTCACTGAAAGAAACTGCATTTACATGGTATATAAATTTTCCTATGAATTCGGTGTAATCTTAACAAGATATGGAAAAAGTGTTTCATGCTCAGTTTTATCGGACTGAAATTGAAGTTTTCCGTAGCTGATTTCTCTTGGCTAATACAGTTGCCCGAAGAAGCAGCTGAAATTATATCACTTGGTTTAAAAAGGGTAAATGTAACATCCCGGATTTTTGCCAACCTGGGATTAGACATCCTTAGGCATTGGGTCAATCTTAACACCTGATTAACTTTTCAAACGCTCAATTCAAAGCCTCAAATCCCGTCTTAAACCATTTTCTTCACAAATCCCACCCTTCACTACCTTGTGCTTTCAATTTTTCAAAGCACTTTCGTCCTAGACACTATCTTAAACTAGCTAAGTGTAAAGCTTGGATCACTTTATATACAAACTGCAAAGGCCTAAGTACCATCTCAACCTGAAAACAATTAGGATTAAATCCTTTAGAAATTTAACAAAGTTAACTAAGTGTAAAACTCGATTAGCCATGAAATCCGTTGGAATCGCTTTAAATACGATCTGCAAGACCCAAAACTTGCAAAATCAGTGACTCAAGGTTTCCCTAAAGTTTAGAACCAAACTCATTTCCCGTCTGCTCTCGGGAATGAAACGAAACCTCGTATTAGGTCTAGACCGCACATCGGGAGTCCGATTAACACGAAGCTAAGGAACTAGGACCGCCTCACTGGGCTTGACAATCATCTCAAAAATCAGATGATTCCGATGTCCCACGGCCATTATTTCGATCCGCGACGAGGGTGTGTGAAAAACACTATTCCTTTTGAAAATAAAATATCTGGAATAGTGATCTGGCACCTTTCGCTTGCGCATCAGTATTAAGCAACCAGACCGTCAGAATCAGACCAAATTACACCCTCGGATCAGAAAAAATTTCAGGAACATTTACATGTACTTGGAATTTCGGATCGTGGCCCACTGACCGTTGAACTGAAAGTGGTCCGCCACGTGCGATCTGGGAATCCGATCGAGTCGAAAACGTAATCCCTCATAGATCCATGTGTGGTAAGCTTAAGTCTGACGTTTGGCTCAAGGAGGGCCACCAGAACCTCTCTTTTGAGCTGAAAAAGTGACGAAATACCTATATTAGCAGTAACCTTTGAACAGGAGTCTATTTCGGTGAGGTTTTGAGACTATATAAGGACCTTAAACCCTCTCTCATGGCAGCCATACGAATTTGAAATTGAGAGAGGGAAAAGAGAGAGAAAGTGAGGGAGATGTGGGAGAATCTCCCTGCCGTCGTTCCCTGCCACCACACGGGCTGCACCATCCCTTTCTCATCACTTTCCCGGTGATTCCAGCCCCGTTTCTAGGTAAGAAACCCTAACCCTAATCTGTTTTGGGGTTTAGACTGTTGTAGGTTGTGAAGTAGCTAACCTATTTCGTTCTATAGGTCGCCTAGTTGCCGTATACGGAAGCTTAGCAAACCTATCAACTCCGTTACGATTCTACGACAAAAGGTGAGGACTTTAAGTGTATAGGTTACGTTTTTCAATGCTTTCAATGTCAGATAATGATAGATTCATGATCTGCATGCAATTGCACATGTACAAAGTGCTTTCCGTTTCCTGTTTCGATTAACATTGTAGAATATGGAATTTCACATACTCTAGATATACGTAGAAATACCGTATACGTATTTTTTTTGAAGAAGTGTTTGACATGTTTATTTAATGTATGATTATACTATATATGGATAAAATACTAGTTTGGCGAAAGGAATCGCCGTAATACATGTTCACTTGTAAATGCTACGTTTGAAATTGTGTATTCTAGAAATACTAATACTGTATACGTATAAATTTTGGAGATGTATGTATCATGATTATTCTGTAGATTTGCTGTAGTAATATATTATACATGGATAAAATACTAGCTTGGCTGTGAAGGATAACCCTAATACATGTTTTACTAACATACACCATGTATGTTGTAATAGTGTATTCTAAGTGTTTGTGGAAATGGCTGAATGAGTATGGAATTCTCATTCATGCTCGCCATGACTAATTGTCATGGATTCATGATTGTTATATTGGCGATACCCCTTTGACGAAAGGATTTGCCCTAAATCACGCCACGGCCATTATACACTATATATGCTAAAATGTGGGCCCAAGTGTTTGTGGAAATGACTGAATGGATATGGAACTTGGATTCCTACTTGCCATGACTATCCGTCGTGGGTGTACGCGTATTATGATTGGGGCAACTCCCTAGTGAAAGGATTTGGCCTAATGCCTATGTGATCGACATATGTCATGTATGTGATGTATGTAAGTTCAAGTATATCTTGAAATGTCTGAATGAGTAGTAGTTAGCAAATTGTAAAGTATAAGGGTGTTGAGATATGATTCTCAACCTCTTTTAACTATGTGTATGATCTCCTTTGATAGTTGTGTGATTAGGGATTGAACATGTACAAACTCATGCTTGTGTTGTGATTCATAACATGCTCAACTGCTTTATGATTTTAACTATGTAATGCATATGTTTAAATTTATATTTACGTTGTATGATCCGTCATGGGTGATGGGGGGCGGAAACAACGAGTGCGTGCAACAGCCCTGGCAGCCCTAAACGGATAATACCAGACTGATTGTATGATTTGAATCCTGATCTATTACTGCTTTATATCTCTGTAATTGATTGTGTTTGGGGCTATGATTATAGTCCAGGCAATCGGTAACGAGATTGAAGTCGTGGCTGAGATTCATTTGCCACGTGGGATGTGTTCGATGAACTCGAGTCGTGCGTTGCCTGTCGGCAGTGGCTAGGCCACACGAAGTTGTTTATGCACTTCATGTCGTGCAGCTCAACGGGCGATCGGCTAGTCGAGCTCATCAAGTAACCGATCTGCCTTATGCATGTTCACCCTGTTTGGTCGCTACTGCTTGAACCTAGGGTACCAAACTTACCAGTGGCGATCCCCGTTTAACCATGGTACCTAGATCGCTCGCTAAGTCGCATGAGCCGGGCATGGTGGTATGGGACACCGTGGTCGAGCTGTCGGCCTACGCTGGGGCCATGTGCCTCCCCGTAGTGACCATTGCGCAATCAACTCGTGAGCCGAATATGGTGGTATGGGACACTGTATTCGAGCTGTCGATACTTCGGCGAGAGCCGAGTACGGTGAGATCTGTGCTCGTGCTGACGGGCGACGAGTCCTCCGTGGTATCATCGAATACACTCCAAGGGTCTGTGATTGGCCACGAGTCTTTCACAGCAACTAGAGTGTGAGTTGAGCCGAGTACGGTGAGACCTGTACTTGAGCTGACGGCTAGTGATTGAGCCGAGTACGGTGAGACCTGTACTCGAGCTGACGGCCAGCAATTGAGCCGCATACGGTGAGATCTGTATCCGCGCTGACGGGTGATGAGCCCTTTGCGATGCCTTCGTTTCTCAAACCATAACATCGTATGAGAATAACTAGGATTGACGACCCTAGAATGGATCATGTTTGGGAATGATACAAGGGAGGTACCTTAGTTTCCCAATATTGCTGTTTGAAATGGACTAATAAAAACTTGGTAATCATGAGCATCATCGCACCGCATGTGCTTTGTAGATGTGGCGCACTGAGGGAGTAAGCATTCGCGAACGTAAGATGATGTCGCTTGAGGGTGGTTTGGCAAGGGCATACAGCATCATGTCATTTCATTCTTGCATTAATAAGAGTAGTTAGAATTGTTTGATTTGTACTGCTTTATCATTACTGCTTGATTGAATTGATAACATGTTAACCTATGCTTTACTGTTCCACTGAGTTGATCACTCACTCCCACGTTATGGGACGGTGTTCCGAACACCCACCAGATTTGTTGAGTTTCAGGTGATGGCGATGCTTATGAAGCAGAGCCGGACTTTTATGATGTGGAGGAGAGGTTCTCCTACATGTAATTTTCTGACAGGCCAATGAAGACCTGGTATTGTATTGATGGGGTTATAGTTCTTGGGATAGAAGGCATTACACTTCCTCACATTTGGTACATTTTAGAACTGCACTTGTATTTATTTAACCTAGTAATGTTATCACACTCTGGAGACTCATCATAAGTTATATATTTTATCTATCTATCACAGTCTTCCGCTTGCAAACTTAACTGTCTCTGGAGTATGATATGCTGTTTTGGCTTAATCTCACTCATGTTCAATGCACGAATACAGTCAACATTCAATCAACATTCATTTTGTTGCATAAGTGATGTTCTGGAACTCGGGAGCTGAGTTTATGCTCGACCCCCGATTTTCAGGGCGTTACAAGATGGTATCAGAGCATGAATTTGATTAAACCGGACCTGGGTTATGGTCACACTACGCACTCTGACGCACTCTGACTTAGGAGGGAGCGACAAAACGTAAAAACTAACTTCGAATTTTCCAAATTCGCCGAACGGCGAAACCAACCGAAATCGACCGTTGAGATTGGGCCGTACACACCCATGATCAAGCGAAACAATCCCGAATCACTTCTAGGCCATCAGTCGACGGGTTTGAGTCATTCCTTAGAGACGAATGTCCTTAGATTGTAATATGGTGTTTATTCTCCCTCTCAACTTCTTGGATAAGCCAGACTAGCTAAATAGTATCGAAGAAGATGTTGAGGAGGCAAGAGCATCACAGATTAAAGAGGGAAACAAGTAACGACAAGAAGTAATGATGCAATGAGTCGTATTATATCACCATTGAACCTGGTGTAGATGATGAGAAAGTAAATTTCGATAAACTTTCTTTGGCAATTTACAGCATCTCAAACTATTGATTATTTCAGCTCATATGAACAAATGTCTTATTCCCCATACATGGGTAGATAATGGGGCAGCCGTGAATATCTTGCCAATAACTATGCTAAGAAAATTGAAAAAAATTTATTCTGATCTAATTCTTACCGAAATTGTTACAGACTTCACCGGTGGGGTAACAAATGCAAAAGAAATTTTACTAATCAACTTAATGGTCGGAAGCAAGAGAGCATTGATGGCTTTTTTCGTTGTGCCTTCATCTTCTAATTATAATGCACTCCTGGTTCATGATTGGATTCATGCATATTTATGTATCCATTCATTTCATTATCAATTCTTGATCTTTTGGAATAAGAGAAAAGTTGAAATAGTTTCATCCAACATTAAAAATTTTCATGTTGGATCTAACGCAATGGATGCGTACTTGTATAAAGAAGATGTTGGGCTTGTGACTTTCGTTGGATGCAATCAATTTGGGAATTTGACTGGGACATCATTATCAAAGAATCCCATGATTAAGGTGAGGGACATAAGTTCATCTGCTAAGAAGGAGATAACTACGCCAGCAACAATAGTTGTGCTCCGGCCAGGGCAGTCTTATATCATTGAAGAGTCCTCATGAATACGGCCTTAACAAAAAAAAGAAAAAGAAAAAGGAATAGCTAGGCCAAGGTTGCGGCCTAATTCTCCAAAAGTAAACGAACTCAAGATAGAGAAGAATTGGGTAATGGTTGCATGGATAACATAGCTGAATGTTTGCTAGAATATGATGAAAATTTCAAAAACGGTGTAAGTTTTGAAGAATAGTTGCTCCTGTAATGCTCAATGATTCATAAGTAGACGTACAAGATCTGTTGGTTGAAGTTAATTTAGGAAATGCCACTGTTTTCAACCGACATACATTAGTGATTGTTTGTCTGCAGATAAACATATGGCAATGGTCAAACTTCTTCAAATTTCTAAAGATTGCTTTGCATGAGATTATCATGAAATGTCTGGTTTTGAGCCGAAAGTTGGTCGAACATTCATTGATGATTAAAGAAGGATTATGACCAATTAGGCATCCCCCACGGAGGATGACTGTGGAAGTCACCCTCAAAATCAAGGAAGAAGTAGAGAGATTGTTGCAAGTTGACTTTATTCAAAGATATTCGCAGTCTTCAAAGCCATAGCCACAAGGGATAAGAAAATGGGATTTATGGCTTTAGAAAAGAAACTAGCAAAGAAGAAGAGATGGTATATATAAGGCTTCCGCATGTGAAGCATTAATTATTACATGATGATTGGAGCGAATTCTGAAATGAAAGTTCCAATGTAGATACGGAAATATATTCTTTGCATTACGTGCGAAACTTAATAACAAAGAGAATGATAGGATGGCGACGCCATCTAATATTTTTATAAGAAGAAAATCTGACATGTATCGCAAAAATCAATACATGACCACATTTTTTGTTGTTCTTTGTCGAATAGCCTTAAATGTGAGGGGGCAATATTTGTACCAAAATCCGTGCGTATCAGATAGATGGCACTAATGTTGCCACGTAGCATAAAAGATATTCGAGAGACAGATAGCATGGATTCAAGGATTGGCTCGACTTTTAGCAAATTTGACATTTTAGTTCTCACAAGATAAAGATGAACGGTTGCTCCAGCCACGTCAGCTTTAAAGCGCATCCTCATAAATGAAATCATGGTCGATAAAGCGAAACTGCTGTTTTTCTAGCTGTTTACACATGATGAAGCCACGTGGATGGACGATTATTCTCCTGTCTTTCTTCTTGAATCTTATAAATATCATAAACAGATTTAAGAAGAGTCCTCTGAACCCAACAACAAACACAACTATCAATCCAATGCAATGCTACGTATCTAGATTTAGTCTCTCCCTGCTCAGTAGCAGCAGACCCTTAACAGAGAATTAGGTGTAGTTTGTCCTTGCGTACGCCCTACACTAGCTTAGATTTTAGTGAGTAGTTATAATTCTCTTCCATCTGCACCTGTGTGTCGGATCTAAAGGAAGACAATAGCTTAGGAACCCATCTGCCTACACTCCTATACTGGGCTGACCATAGTTGTAATTTTCATTATTGTATTTGCTTCACTCATCAGCACACTACTCTCGAAAGCACTCTATTGCTCTCGGCCAAATGGGAAATCCTTTCATAATAGTAATTTATTCTCACCTTCTCACTATATCCATCTTTTCTCCTTTTCGTTTTAACTATACAATTGTTGCACCTTCTCAAGTCCTTGGATCTCCAAGGTAAAAAAGATCTCATTTGGAGAAGAGCATCAATCTTTTCCAATCGCCTGAGTAACGAGCACACAACAATTGGCTGAATAGACGAATGGTCAAGCTACAACTAAAGCTCGCTCTTTCTTAATGCCGGAGGTCAGTGGCCATAGTTTGAATCAGACCCAATTAGTTATGATGCCATCGCAACCCTCGCACATGCTCCGCATAGCCAAATTCGAGGACCAATATTAAAAACTTTTGATACTCCAGTAGGTGTTATGGATGATATCCAACCACTTAAAAATTACATAAAATTACATGCACGATATAAGTAATTGAGCTTAAAATATCCATATTATAGTTCTTAGGATGGATGTAACATGAATACAAAATGTATGTTATTTGATTATTGATGTTTACTACTATATATTGCATCCACGTAATGCAATATGATATACTGGGACTTTATATTATGAATCTAGATCATCTTTTAACAATAGAATTGTTTATACGATTAATCTGACTTATATGGTGGATAGATAACAAATTTTTTTTTTTTTTTTTTAAAAAAAAGCCCTCTGATCCATAGTAAGGAGCTTTCTAAAGGTACCTTCGGGTCACTAGCTAGAAAGGAATGGGATAAAAAGGAGTGTAGAACAAAAATCTCCTCCATTCGTAGTTAATAATTGAATAAGAAGAGGACTTATGACTCAATCTAACTTTTCAATTAGAAATAAAAGTTCTTGTTATGGGAAAAACCAAACCGACCAGTGACATGGGACTATATACGTCATGAGGGGGGCGATGTTGGCAAAAAATTGACAGAACAAGTTCCCTGACCCATCAACACATCGACCACCTAGGAAAGCCGAGCTGAGACTTAATGAAAGACTCATATGTTAAGCTGAACTGGTCAAGCTCAAAACTTGGTAATAAAACTCCTTGACCAACCTGACCATCCCGACCTTGACCAGATCATCTTGACCTGATCATCTCAACCTCGACTTTGGAATAGAAATACCCAAAAAAGTCCCACATCGTACTGAGCCAGGATTGATCTGATAAGATCCCAGCAAAAAATCACGCTGATCAAGGTAGAATTGGAGATATTATAGGAAGCAAATTCCTACTCTAATACGAACCCTTCCAACGTATCTAACAAATCCTCTAAGATACGCAGACTACCTAAAGAATCTATAAATACGCCCCCCGCCTTGGTAGAAAGGTACGCGCGAAAAAACTCCAACTCCGGTTACACCCACTCTGGTTTAAACCTACCTGACTTAGGCATTAGAGGGTCCCTGGACACAACCAACACCCCCATTGTCCTTTGTCCTTTACTGGTGCAGGTACCCAATAGCTTACAGTTAAGGCCGCAGGTTCATCCAAATCTAAGCAATAACAGTTTGGCGTCGTCTATGGGAATCAACAACAAAGCCATTAAAGTTCTCCAAAATCAGCAAGACCAACCACTCTTTCCCTTCTACCACATTGATGGCTAAGAAAAGGGAAGGGCATCGGCCACCGCTGAGCCAGTGTGGGAAGAACAACTTAACATCCTCAGGCTTCAGGGTCAGGCCCCTAGGCCTACCCCCCTTCATCGGTAATCGCATAGAGATCCCGGAACATGGGAAGCAGGTTTGTCTCTCTAAAAAATCAAGTAGAATCCATGACCAGTAACCTAAACCTCATCATGAAGATACTTGAGAGGCAGCATGCCCTCCCCGACGATCAAAATATAGAATTTGGGGTAGCAAATGAGCAGTCTTGCCCTCTACTTGTGCCTCCCGAATCATACGTCGTGAAAGATCGACTCACGAGAACCAGGTTCATCCTAACACAAATTCTAGGGACCGCTAAGCTCGCTGAGTCATACATACAGTATACATTGAAGAAAAGAAGGTAGCTCAAGGAATAACACCAGAAGTCACGATAGAAAATAAGATCTCGTGGGGCGCAGAGCTAAAAGAAATCTGAGATCATATCAGAAACATCTAACAGGCCTGTTGTGCTAAGGCCCTAGCATTCGTGGATGCCCTAATCAAGCAGATCGAACCTCCATTTACAAATGACATTATAAAGACCTAGTTACCATTTAGATTCTGAATGCCCCAAATAACTACCTATTCAGGGTCGAAGGATCAGACAGAGCATTTAGAGTCCTTCCAGGCATGAATGGAACTCCATGGTTCTTTTGGATCTATAATGCACAGGGCATTCTCCCTGACACTGACATGGGATGCATGGAAATGGTATAGGCACTTGAAGCCTAGGTCCATCGGCTCGTTCTCTCAGCTTAGTAAGGCTTTCATTACCTAGTTCATCGAAAGAAAGGACATTAGAAAGCCCACAACTCACCTCCTCACAATAACATAGAGGGAGGATGAGCTCTTGAGGGACTACATACTACATTGTACTCTTTAATGCTGAAGCTATTCAGGTGGATGGCTACTTCGACTAGGTCACTCTCATAGTCATGATGCCCAACCTCAAATAAGAGAAATTCTTTTTTTTTTCGATAGCAAAAAAACCTTCAACGACTCTCGTTGACCTCCTCAATTGAGCTCAAAAGTATTCAAACGCAAAGGAGCTATTCAGTGTGCGAAGAGTCACTTGACGCAAAAATAGCTCGGTAAGAGACAAGAAACAAAAGGAAGAGAGGAAACAGCACACCACAAACTCTAAGAGGAAAAGGGACAATGACCAGATCAGCGGCCCCTGACCCAGCCGATGTCCGGAAAGCCATTTCCACAAGTATACCCCCTTAAATGCCACATTGGAACAAGTATTTATGGAAGTCAGAGACAATGATCTTCAGGTGGACAAATAAGATCTCCGAGAAGAGAGACAATAGGAAGTATTTCCATTTTCATCGAGATCATGGTTATAACACGATTGAGTGTTTTGACCTTAAGGAAGAAATTGAGTCCCTATATTTGAAAGGGACATCTACACGAATTCATTGATAAGGGAAGAGAAGATCGACCAACTAGGAACAAGAGCGATGAGATGAGAAAAATGACAATGAAGCGACAGGAGAAATACGAACCATCTTCGATCATCCCGCTAGAGGTGGAGACTCAAATTGGGCACGCCGAGCCCACGCTCGGAGTATGACCAGCAGCGAAAGAGACCATCACGTTTACCTTATTGTCCGATCCAGCAAGGAACCAAGGCTGAACTCATGTAGTCTCACCTTCACTGAAGAAGACACTCGAGGGCTTCACCATCTGCATGTCGATGACTTGGTGGTCACCATGACCATGGCCAATCACAAAGTACATCGAATATTTGTTGACACCAGTAGCTTGGCCAATATCCTGTTCACTGCCACATTTGATAAGATGGGGTCAGAAGGTTAAGATTACGACCCGTCCAAGCACCCTTACTCGGCTTCGTGTGGGAAAAGGTAACCTCTGAAAGAAGCATCCTACTACATGTAACGGCTGGCGAGGGTGTTAACCAAGTCACCACCATGGTCGGTTTTCTTATGATAGATTGTCCCTTGGTTTATAATGTGATTATGGGCAAGCCATCCTTCAATACCATGAGACCCGTGGTGTCCACTTATCTCCTCGCCAAGAAATTCCCAACCGAGCAAGGAGCCAGCCAAGTCAGGAGCGATCAACATGAAGCCTGACAATGCTACTCGACAACACTCTAAACAAAGATGCAACGACAATAGTTAATACAAATTACCTTCTTAGACCTACGGGGAGAACTGACGAAAGAGGGTTACCAGTGAAAGATCTCGTTATAATACAACTCTTCGAGTCTGAACCATCTCACACCGTTTAGGTCGGATCGCTGCTTGTGCCAGGGCTTCAAGCGGAGATAACTGACCTACTAAGACAACATGCTGATGTCTTTGCTTGGTCCCACCAGGATATGCCCGGTATAGATCAAGAAGTCATCGTCCATCGGTTGAACATGTACCTCGACCACAAATCCGTGAGGTAGAAAAGACGAGCATTCGACCCCGAGAGATACACGACCATCGATGAGGAGGTCGGTAAACTCCTTGAGCCCAGGTTCATTGAAGAAATTTACTGTCACACCCCAAACTCGAAAATCGGGCTCACAAAATTTCCGATCGCCGAATCCAGCGCCGACAGCCTCCGTAGAACCCCATTCTCGGCTCCCAACGCCCATACGCCAGGTTCCGATCCTGGGATGCTACAAGGAGAATTTTTAACCTCAGTTTAATTCGTAATAAGCATAACCAAAGGCATGACCCACAAACAACAACCAAAAACTCCATCACATTTCCACTATGATAAAAAACTTTATAAGTACAATGAGCATAAAGGAAAATACAATGAGAATGGATAAAAAGCTCCAAAATGATCTTCTCTGCGCTCCTGCCTCAACGCTACTGCGTCCCAACGTCACCTGCAGTAACAGTCGTGCATAAGCTTATAGAAAGCTTAGAGGGTGGTGAAAGTGTGTGAGTAAGGTAGTAATGCAGATATGCAGTATCAGAGTAATGCGTAACATGCTGATGAATCCATGAATACCACTAGTTGTACCAAGGTCATGCGATGCAAGGCATGAATAATGTCGGACATACCAAGGCCATGCGATGCGAGATGCAACTCAAACATACAAATCATCATCTATATCCATATATCAATACAGCTCAAATCTGGAATATCACCGTGGTCTAGTACACTCTAAACCAGATTGCCGCCCCATCGCGTGCAATAAGGTAAGTGGAAGAGACCTCACTATCCGCCTGCCAATATCGGGCTCGGCTTGTCGATAGCGGACCCATTCCTCAAGCTGGTCAAACTTAGCCTAGCATTGCCCCCTCCTCTCGGGCGGGTAAGGCCGCACCCCCTTCCAACCGACCATGACATAGCGGAAAGCGCGGCCATCTGGTAATCGACACTCGACACTCATGCACCCACTCGGTCTAGACAGTGGAGCAACCTCTTGGTACCATAAGGGTTTAGGGACTTTCACCCAGGGATATCTATAACACCCAATGTAGAACAAAATTTTCGGTATCCATCCTGCCAACCACGATCACCTATGGAGGCTACGACCCTGATGTCGCTAGGGCGTACAGTATCATATCACATAATGCGAATGCATGAATCACATTATCCAGTCATGCAGCAATCCTGCGCGTACCGTGCGCTTATGTGGGGCAACACCGCCTACCCGAGAGCCCCTAAACAATCTGCCCGAAGGCATATGCTATGATCAGTCACTTCTCATATCAAGCACACATATGATGCGTATGATCATGAATCATGAAACTATACTAAACATGTTATGTGGGATAGATGTTATTCATAACGAAGATGGGCCTAGACGGCCTACAAGTATGGGCCTAACAATGGGCCCTAGGGAGAATCATAATGCGGACATTTAACCAACATTATTCTACAATGTGGACGTCAAACCAACATTGCTCCCAAGGCACGGTTGTCATAACGTCATTACACGAGGCATAGAAGTGGGTACATCTTAATGGCTTGTGTACATCCAATTGGGCATCGACCCATAGGCCTTAGTTACATCAAATGGGCCTCCTAACATGGGCTTCATATATATCAAGGTGGGCCTCAACGGATGGGCCATAACTACATCAAGATGGGCCTAAACATGTGGGCCGATCAAATGGGCCGAGACAAATGGGCCGAATCAATCGGGCCAAGTCAAATGGGCCGAGTAAAATGGGCCTCAGGTATTTCAAATCGGGCCCGCCCTCATATATTTTTGAGATCCGACGTATTCACAAGTTAACATAGAAATAGATGAAATGAAAACAAATAGAATTTACCGTGGCCCTTAGGAGTTTGAACGGTGGATGACACGGTCTACTTATTTAAATGGTGGGGTCCACTTGAACTTTAGATATGATTCACCACTATCTTCCCATGCTATAAAATGATCTCACAACTGGTTGGACGGCATGGATACAACACTTGCATCATGGTGGGCCCCACCGTTCAAATAGGGGACGGTGTAGATAAAGCTTATACATAGGGGGTGGGTCCCACCGTCGGACGGACGGCGTGTGCAAAACACATACACCATGCGGGACCTACAACTCCCTGACGTTAAGGGAGAGAGATAGAGAGAGAGATATAGAGAGAGAGAGATGAAGAGGTGAAGAGAGAGATATAGAGAGAGAGATAGGGAGAGAGAGATGAAGAGAGAGAGTGAGAGAGATGAAGAGAGAGATATATAGAGAGAGAGCAGCACGTGGCTGCCTCTCCTCCTTTTTCTTTCCTTTTTCTTTTCTTTTTCTTTTTCTTTTCTTTTTCTTTTTCTCCTCTGACATAACAGAGGTAGGTCCCACGTAGGGCCCACCATATATTTATATGGGAAAAGGTACAATGAGCTCGAACTGGCGTTGAGCTCCCAGAGGTCGAGCGGTGTGGGCCCCACCGTTGATGTTTGCCCAAACATCTAACCCCTCGATCAGATGCACCATTCCAGCGTGGGCCTAGGTCTCAAAAAAATCAAGTCAGTCCGTGACTTGTGTGGGCCGCACCAGATATAACAGTTGGGAGTGGCTACCTTCCATTTAAAACATTCATGATCATTTATTAGGCCCACCGAGATGGGGTCCACAAATCCAGCCCACCCATCGTGGGTGTCCCACTTGAATGAAGGGTCAGCCCAAGTTTCAGCCGCACCAAACTTAGGTGGGTCCCACGTGCAGGCCACCCTCTAGGGTGCCGTACTAAGACCTCGGTGTTGCAGCGAGGTATCTCCACTAAGTCTGCCCGTTGAGCTATGGATCTGGGTGTGGATGCGCCTGATAGGGAGGGCCCCTCATGGATGTAGGCCCCACCGTCCAGGGTGGTGGACGGCTGGATCATACACATACACCATGGTGGGAACCATCAAAAGGATAGACGGTGTGGACGGGTCCCGTGGACCCATGCCAATCCACACTCACGTTAGCACACACACCCCATGTCAGTACACACTCATGTCAGTACACACACCATATTAGCACACACCCATGTTAGCCACCCCACTGGCAAATACGTCCAGCGTCCCTGGACGGACGGTCTGGATATACACTAAATCAAGGTGGGTCCCACACGGCCCACCTGTTTTGGATCAGGCTAATATTTGTGCTTTACCCATGTCCAGCAGCGACTGCTGCTGGACGGTGCACATGCCACCCATGTAAACAGTGGGGTCCACCTCAATGGATGGCGTGGATAGGGTCATGCATCAAGTGGGCCACAAGCCATCATACACAAAGGAAAAAGGGAGAGAGAGAGAGAGAGAGAGAGAGAGAGATCGGTGAGGATGGAGGGGCTTCACCACTATGGGCCCCTCTTTGGTACAAGGACTACATCAAGGTGGGTCCCAATAAATATGGACCCTTAAATCAAACAATTGAATGAAAAACAACAACTAAAATTACCCACCGACTTCTTCTTGCACCCTAGGCTTCCTTAGCTCCTTAGCTTCGATTCCAACGGAGGAGATGGGGTTTGGATGGTTGAGATGGGAGATGAGGAGGGTAGAAAGTGGGCCACATTTGTTACTTGGGAGGGTTGGAGAGGTTGGACGTATGGGATTCTTGGGTAGCTTGGAATACCTTTGAAAAATGAGAGAGAGAGAGGGTGTTGTAAAGGTAGAGAGAGAGTGATGGGTGATGGAGTGATGGATGTGGTGAGTGATGGGTGTAAGAGTTTCTTTCTGACTTTTGTGGCAAATGGTGTAAGAAAAGCATGGGTGTGTAAGAGCCTTTTTGACTTTGGGGTTGCTTGGGGAAGGGTGAGAGGTGATGGATTGATGGGATTGATTGTTGATTAATTGATGTGACCTATTGTAGAGATTCTCTCGGAATTCGTACGAGCGGCATTTTTCTTGCACTGAACGTTGGCCCACATCTCCTGGTCAGAGTATCGCCTTGGCGCACGAGTTGCGGCATCGGAACCGCGGTGACGGACCGATCGTTAAGGTACAAGTCTCGAGTTGAGTCGACTCGGGTTGACGGCGTATGAATCAGGGTCGCGCGCAAATGTCGGTTAAGGGTCAAAGGTTGCCGGAATTCGACCGGGAAGACCATGAAAGTCTACGGAACGGTACGGTCTAGGATATAGGTCTTACATTTACTATCACGAAAGGTTAGCCAATGTTGTGCTAGTAAAAAAGGCCAATGGGAAATGATGAATCTACACAGATTACACCAACCCGAATAAGGTGTATCTAAAGGATAACTTTTCCCTCCTAAGGATCGATCAGTTGGTGGATAGTACCGCCGGGCACGTGCTCCTTAGCTTTATGGATGCATACTCGGGATATAATCAAATTGCAGTGCACAAACACGACATGCAAAAATTGGCCTTTGTCATGGACAAAGGACTGTACGGCTACCAAGTAATGTCATTTGGGCTAAAGAATGCCGAAACAACATACTACTGCCTGGTTAACAAAATGTTCGCCAAGTAGATCGGGAACACAATGGAGGTATACATTGACGACACGCTCATTAAGAGTTCCAAGGCAAGGGAACACGTGGTAGACCTGAAGGAAATGTTTACAATCTTGAAGAAGTACTGAATGAAGTTAAACTCGAGCACGTGCACCTTTGGTGTTAGCTAGGAAAGTTCCTAGGCTTCCTGGTCAATCAGAGAGGAATATAAGCAAACCTTGACAAGATCCAAGCTATCCTAGAGATGAGCTCCTTAGTATGATGAAAAAAATTCAGTGCCTGACGTGCATAGTAGCGGCCTTAAACAGATTCGTCTCTTGGGCCATGGACAAATGCTTGTCATTTTTCAAGCAACTAAAGGAAAATATGAATCTAACCTGGATGGATGAGTGAGAGCGAGCGTTTCAACAACTCAAGGAATATCTGGGGTCCCCACCACTACTTTCCAAGCCAGAGCCCGGGGAGCCGCTGCTGCTTTATTTAGTGGTATCAACTACAACAATTAGCTAGGCCCTAGTACGCGAGGTGGAAAATGAGCAGCGACCAATTTATTACGTGAGAAAAACTATAGTCGAAGCAAAGACGTGATACCCAAATATAGAGAAGTTAGCACTAACACTGATCACATCATCTCGACGCCTCTGACCTTACTTCCAAGCACATACTATTATGGTTCCAACTGATTGGCCACTCTGCCAAGTATTGCAAAAACCAAAGGCATTAGGGTGACTAACTAAATGTACAATCAAGCTCGGTGAGTTCGACATCATATATCGATCAAGAGCGGCGATTAAAGGCCAAACTATCACCGAATTCACTTACCTCGATCCTCAGTAGCAAATAGAGGGTGAGCAGAATGTCAGCTTGTTGAGAGTGAAATATTGTATATTTTTCCCCTTTTATGCATTAGTTTTATAAATATGAAAGTGCTTAATCGATCTAATTATACATGTTTTCTCTTGCGATATGATTTTGAGAGCTAAGGAGAAATGGATGCTTAAAGTATGGATTTAATGCTGAAAGGATTACCAAAGTGAGGAGTGGATCTATGGAGGTCATGATTGAAGAATTTAATAGTCCAAGATCTAAGGAAACTAAGTGAAGAAGGAAGAAAATTAAAGTTGAAAAGTGCAGAAAATCGAAAGTGTTGAAATCAATAGTTCAATGCTATCAATGACACATTCGATGACATCGAAGTAACTGTTCGATGACATCGAAACCATTTTGATCCCATCACAAAAATTAGAAAAATTTGAATTTCTTGCTAGACATATTGAAGCATTCTTCGATTTCATCGAGGAGATGTTTGATAACATCGAAACCAGTTCGATGCCATCGAAGGAGGCTTGATACCATCAAAATAATACGCAAATGCAAAAGATGGTTGCTAAATAGTTTCGTATTTTTAATTGGACTCTTTAATGGGACTTCGATGTCATCGAAGTTGCGATAGCTGCATAAATTAAAGTTGGTTTTGAAGTTGGTGCGAATTAAACCTATTTAAAGGGATATTTTAGGAGTTTCTAAGTACGAATTAGGGTACAAGGAGTAGAGCAAGGGGTTGTGGTGCCTCAAGGAGTCCTCCTTCCTCTTCAATCCTTCGGTTCTAGTTAGTTTTTATATTTTTCTTTGAAAATTTTAGTTCAATCATGTCTATGGTTGGCTAATCTCTTAGCTAGAGCTAAGAGGTGAAGCTTGTAGCTTGTTTTGATGTTTATTTTACTTTGATTTAAGTTATTTGGTCTATATGTTAAACAATTCATTAATATTTTGATTTGAATGAAGAAGTACTTCTAGTTTATTTTGATCCATTGTCAACTCCGGGCACATTGGATGCTTATGAAGACTATGAATGCTTTCTTACCTATGAGGTGTTGATATCTAGAATTCATTGATCTATCATCGATTCCAAGCATGATAGATGCTTTGAATAAACTATTATCAATTAGCTGATGCTTTATGAGGGAAGCAATTCAATGAAGGTTCTGATCTTTTTGATGGATGAATGTTGTTTTAATCGCTCTATTATCCGACTAGATAGATTAGGACTTCAATTCTAGTTGTGTGATTCAATGGAATCAAGTAGAATAACATTAAGATGGCTATAAGTGGGTCTTAATTAGTGTTCTGGTACTTTTTCTTCTGTAGTTTTATTTCACAATTACTCTCTTCAACAATTTCAGTGTTTAGATTAGTTTTTAATTCTAGTCTAAAGTAATTTAGAAATTACACAAATAGGAAGTCCTTTTGGGTACGACCTCGATCTCACCGAATTATTACTACATCGCAGCCCTACACTTGGAGTTCGTGAACACGACTTACAAGAATAGACCCTTCAAGTGGACGGGTCATTAAACTCCTGGGAAAGTGGAGCATGACTGATCCTTGTTTCACTAGATCAGTCCAGTATAGAGTACGTCCTAAGGTTCGGGTTCCTAGCTTCCAACAATAAATCATAATATTGTAGATTTGGTATCCCCCATAATATTGTTACTTACAATGGCAAGCAATTCAACAATGCTCGTTTCTGAGGATTGTGCGAGAAGCTCGGCATTTGCAACGCTTTCAATTCATCTTGGCACCCCCAGGCTAACGAACAGGTGGAAGCAATAAATCAAATCATAAAAATCCACTTGAAAACCAAGCTCGAGAAATTCAAGGGAGCCTAGGCAGATGAGTTGCCGCACGTCTTATGGGTGAACCGAACCACGACCCGCGCAACGACTAGGGAAACTTCATTCTTCTTAGTTTTGTCACAGAAGTGGGGGTCCTATTTGAGATCTGGATGCCCTCAGGACAAATCGAGTTGTTCGACATTGAAGAAAATGACGCACGACTAAAATTGACTCTAGATCTGATTACAGAACTAAGGGAAAAGGCATAGTTAAGGGTTGCCGGCTACCAACACAGGGTTGCTCTACATTACAATATGAGGGTTAAAGTATGTACATTCCGAGCAGGGGACTTGGTACTCCGAGAAATCTTTCAAAACACCAAGGAGCCTTGAGACCAAATTTGGAAGGACCGTATAGGGTAGTGTAACATCCCGGAATTTTGCCAACCTGGGATTAGACGTCCTTAGGCAATGGGTCGATCCTAACACCTTATTAACTTGTCAGAACTGAATCCCACAGTCTAAAATCGCTCCTTAACCCATTTCCTTCACAAATCCCACCCTTCACCACCTTATTTTTTTAAATTTTCTAAGTACTTTCACATTAGACACTACCTTAAAGTTTAGGTGATGAAGAACAATACTTAAACTAAACATTGCTACAAAGGTCTAAGTACCACCTCAGACCGAAATCACTCAGGACTAAATCCTTTAGAAATTAGGCGAGAATTAGCTAGTGTGAAACTAGAGTACCTGTGAAATTAGCATCAATCACTTTAAATACGATCTACAAGACCCAAAACTTGTAGAATCATTGACGCTAGGTTACCCTAGAATCTAGGATCAATCTCATTACCCGGCTGCTCTCGGGAGCATCTCGAAACTCCGTATCGGATTGGACCGCACGTCGGAAGTCCGATTAACACGAAGTTAAGGAACTAGGACCGCCTCGCTGGGCTTGACAACCATCTCGGAAATCAAATCCAGATAGTGTCCCAGCGCTATTCGCTTGAGCTCGGAGTGAAGAGTGTGAGAAATGTGAAATTAATTCAAAATAAAATATCTTGAATAGTAATTTGGCACCTCTCGCTTGCGGATCAGTTTTAAGCAACCAGACCGTCAGAATCAGACCAAATTACACCCTCGGATCAGGAGAAATTTCATACACATTTACATGTACTCGGAATCTCCGATCGAGATCCGCTGACTGTTGAACTGAAACTGGTCCGCCACGCGTGATCTGAGAACCCTACTGGAACGAAAACTTAATAGAACCTAGATCCATTGTCGGTGAGCTTAAGTCTGACCTTTGGCTCAAGAAGGCCCGCCAGAAGTCCTCCGTTGAGCTGAAACTGACCCATTTTGGTTAAAACCTAAGTATACTTTGACCTGGAGTCTGTTTCAATGAGTTTTTAGGCTATATAAGGACCTTAAACCCTCTCTCATTGTAGCTATACGAATTTGAGAGAAAACCTAGAGAGAGAAGAGAGAAAAGAGAGAAAGTGTGGGAGCAGTGGGAGAACCTCCCTGCCACTCTCCCCTACCACTTTACGAGCTACACCGCTTCGTTCTAATCGCTTTCTCGGCGATTCCAGCTCCGTTTCTAGGTAAGAAACCCTAACCCTAATCTGATTTGGCGCTTGGGTAGTTGTAGGTTATGAAATAGTAAACCAATTTCGTTCTATAGGTTGCCAAACCGCCGAATACGGAAGCTTAGCAAACCTATTGACTTCGTTACGATTCTACGACAAAAGGTGCGGACTTTAGGTGTATAGGTTACGGTTTTCAACGCTTTCAATGTCAGATAATGATAGATTCATGATTTGCATGTAATTGCACATGTACAAAGTGCTTTCTGTTTCTTGTTTTGATTAAAGATGTAGAATATGAAATTTTACATACTCTAGGTATACGTAGAAATACTGTATACGTACAAATTTTGGAAATGTGTTTGCCATGTTTATTTGTTGTATGAATATATGGTATATAGATAAAATACTTGTTTGGTGAAAGGAATCGCCATAATACATGTTTGCTTATATACACTATGTATGTTGAAATTGTGTATTCTAGAAAATACCGTATATGTATAAATTTTGGAGATGTATTTATCATGATTATTTGCTGTATGAATATATTATACGTGGATAAAATACTCGCTTGGCTAAAGGATAGCCCTAATACATGTTTTGCTAACATACACCATGTATGTTGTAATACACTTCATGTCGCTCAACTTGTTGTACGCTCGAGCTAGCCGAGCTCGTCAGGCAACCCGATTTGTCTTATGTATGTTCACCATGTTTGGACCTTACTGCTTAAACCTAGGGTACCAAACTTACCAGTGGAATCCCTTTTAACCATGGTACCTCGATCTGCTAAGACTCATGAGCCGGGCATGGTGGTATGGGACACCGTGGTCGAGCTGTCGGCCTATGCTGGGGCCACGTGCCTCCTCGTAGTGGCCAGTGAGCTCGTGAGCTGATTATGGTGGTATAGGACACTATATTCGTGCTGTCGGCCTACATTGATAAGGTGATGGGGGAGCGGTGCAACCTTTGTGCGTAACAGCCCTGACAACCCTTGTAGTGACCTCGAGCATACTCTGAAATCGCAGTGAGCCTTAGGGTTTGCCGCGGTATATATAGTATGAACTAGGCCTGTTTCTGTATTGTGATGAATCGTTTAAGAGGTGATGGGGGAGTGGTGTAACCTTTGTGCGTAACAGCCCTGGCAGCCTTTGTAGTGACCTAGAAAACACACCGTCGTCTGATATTAACTAGGACTGACGACCCTAGAATGGATCATGTTTGGGAATGATACAAGGGGGGTACCTTAGTTTCCCAATCCTGCTGTTTGAAATGGACTAATTAAAAACTCGGTAATCATGCTCATCATGCATTGCATGTGCCTGGAGGATGTGGATCACTGAGGGATGAAACCATGCCGCGAACGTGAGATGGTGTCGCACGAGGGAGGGTGTGGTGAGGGCATCCATCATACCCGTATCCATACTTGCATTAATAAGAGTAGTTAGGAGTGTTTGATTTTACTGCTTTATCATTACTGCTTAACCGTATTAATAACATGTTAACCTATGCCTTATTGTTCCACTGAGTTAGCTACTCACTCCCACGTTACGGGATGGTGTTTCGAACACCCACCAGACATTATCTGATTTCAGATGGCGACGCTACTTCTAAGGCGGAGTTGGACCTCTGCAATGACTACGATGCATACTTGTATTGGTTGTCTTCTGACGGCTTCTAGTGAGCCGTGTCCTGATCGACGGGGCTTTCTGGGATATTGACTAGAGGACCTTATACATTTGGTATATTTTAGGATTGTACTTGTAATTATTTAACCTGGTAATGTTATCACACTCTGGAGACTCATCTTAGTTTATATATTTTATCTATCTATCACAGTCTTCCGCTTGCAAATTTAACTGTCTCTGAAGTATGATATGCTGTTTGGCTTAATTTACTCATGTTCACTACTCTAATACAGTCAACATTTAATCATCATTATCTATGTTGCATAAGTGCTGTTCTTGAAACTCGAGAGTTGAGTTACTACTCGACCCTCGATTTTTCGGGATGTTACAGATGGTATCAGAGCATGATTTGGATTAAACTGGACCTGGGTTATGGTCACGCGACGCACACTGACGCACTCTGACTTAGGAGGGAGCGACGGAACATATAAACAGTCATAGGTATCCCGATTTCGCCAATCGGCGAAGTTCACTAAAGACGAACGCAGAAATCGAGTCCGTATTCAACCATGGTCGCACAGATCGACCTTAAAATATTCCTAGGCCGTCTAATAATGAGTCTAGATCACAATCCACCTCACCCCAACCGTTGAAAATTGGTAGAATACGGGATAAGCGTGATGATGATAACTACTCCGAATCCTCGGAGCTTCTCTGGACTCCTCACAGAGACTTCTCGAATCCACGAGGAAAGAAAAGCAGAAAATAGAAATAAATTCTAATAAATTCAAAATTGATTAATGAATGACTAACAACGAGTTCACAACCCTTTAAATAGGGATACCAAGTAATGGGAAAGAAATCAGAAACAAACTACGACTAAAACCCCTAGAATTCGCGACTTACTATAAGGTCGTGATGTCTACAAGTGTGCAAGGTTCTCAGCCAAAAATAGTAAGTGTCCTATTTGGCTTCACCAAACCGCCCTTCCAATCGTTCTCCCTGCTGATTTTGACCACAACCTATCCATTCCCATCATCCACAGCAGTCCCTTCCTCCCTACCCTCTCCGTTTCCCTCATTTGGACTCCCACACCCCCCATTTGGAGCTCAAAATCGGGCAAGCCCTCTAACCCATCCATTTTCTTCATTTTCCTTTCTTTACTCCTTGTCAGTTGGGCCTCTACAACCCCTAATGAGAATGGTATCTGTGGAGAACCAAAACTCCAGCCCCTTTTCTCCCTTTAGGGCCCGTTTGGCCAACTGCATTAGGTGAGTAAGGTGGATAGAATTGTAAAAGTAATAATAACTGTATGTGTAAGATATGGTTCCTAGGTTGGGTGTATCCCATGTTTTCCAATGCCATGTTTGGAATGTATGCAATAAAAAGTATGTCCCAGGTTTTCCTCTTACACTCAGAAATTTCGATTCTTGGGATTTGGAAATCCCATCTCACACTTTACCAACACCAGGCTCATTTTCCAAAGCCTATACCAATAATTTTGATCCCCACCCACCCTCCTACCAACCATGCCACTTCCAATCCCGAGGTAGGATTAGTAATGCAGTCCCATTTAGTACGACTTAAGACCACTGGCCAAATAGTGTTGAAGTGATAAAGTCCCTTGATATACGTTAACCCACTACACTCTGATAGCTTAAGCTTTTAGAGTAAATGGTTGTTTGATAAATAGGCCCATAGGGTTTGGACCTAGAGCAGTGCTTTGACAGACCTGACAGTATAGGAAATCCAACCAATTAAGAACGTGAACTCTAGAACCCCCTTAGTTGGTTTGAGCATATGTGAAGTGCTCGAGCGTAGCTACATTCATGTTCGGGCAACTCAATTCCAAATAAACAAACAAATAAATTTCCTTTATTAAAAATGGTGTAAAATCATCTAGTGTATAAGAATAGACTTTGGATTATACCTAGAGGAAACTTCTATATCCCTTGGATTTAATGTTAGGTAAAATTTATACACCCCTTAGAATCGCCTTCTCAAGGACTTAGTACAATCGGGAACACGGAGTAGAAAAACTACATATAAGCGAGGTACTCGCGGTTTGAATTGAATTCTCAATCCTGGTAGTGACCAATGAACTCTATGCTCTGATCAAGCAGAAGGTCGGGATCAACTAGGATTAAGAACTGATACGACAATTTTCTGTCCTAGCTAGGCAGGAGGTCCATGTATCCGACTCAGACCCACTACACAACATTTCTTCCGTGTTGGCCGAACCACTTGCAACCAAAAGTTTATAACTTCGTCTTTGAAAAGTATTAGGAGTATATAGCCGATAGCGACTTTGTCTTTTTGGCCCAAGGAATTACCCAAATGGGCAACAAATAGTTAGGAATTAGGTCCCAAATTACATGCCATGTCGGCATACATTTTGTCCATATGAATGAAGAAAGATAACCTGCCTGTTAAGCTAGGCATGATTAAATAGGATCAGTCTGGACCGTGACAAAACTCCTTGGTAGGATTAGGCATCTTGCCACAAACTCACATCCGCCCTTGGAATCTACCACAACACCCATCCATGATAGCCCCTTTCTATAATCCTAGGTACCAAGACCGATGTAGTGGGAGACCGCATCTCATTTCATGTCAAGGATAGGTCTTAAATTACACCTTGTTCTGATATACGGAGCAGGACATAAATCTTGAGCCTTGAGGGTGAAAATAAATTTTTAAGGGAGGTAGAACATTATGAGCCCAATCTAGTTAGGTCACCTAATACACCTCTTTGATCTGGGTGGCGCAGCGAAAACGTGGTGGACCCTACCCCACTGGCCTAGGATCGAAACAGTGCTCATTGAATACGAACATTATAGAAGCCCTAGCAAGTTCTACTATAAGAAACCGTTTTAGGATGATCTAGTAAGATTTGATTCACCATTTCCTTGGATATAGATAATAATAAGGACTCTCTTAGACTAAGACTTAAAGGGCAACCTTAGACATAGACCATTTGAGCCTTTCAATGATAGACACTCCCTACGTTTCTAGAGTGATCGGACTACGGAGTTACTGAAATATACAACTGCGAAACATTCGCGGCTTGGCCTAATTCTCAATCCTGGGTGACTACCAATGGACTCACTGCTTGGCCGAGCAGAAGATCAGGATCCACCAGGATTCGGAAGGGATACGATGAGATTTCTACCCCGGCCCGGTAGATGATCGATGTATCGGGATTAAGCCCACCATAAACGTCTCTCCGTGTTGGTCAAACAATGAAAACAACTATCTTACTCTAGATAATTGGGATTTGTCGTCGAGACTCCAAATAGGTAAAGAAATAAATAGTAGCGAACCATCAGGGTATGATAAATGGATAAGGAAATAAGTTTTAAGGGGGGTAGACTAAAATAAACCAGACTTGTATATACCCTACCACGCGTAGAAACTCGAAATCAATAAAACTTTGGCAAAAGAAATAATTAAAACTTCCCTTATTACCCTTAGCCAATTTCGGGGATGAAATTTTGTTTTAAGGGGGGTAGATTGTAACATCCCAGATTTTTGCCAACCTGGGATTAGACGTCCTTAGGCGATGGGTCGATCCTAATACCTTATTAACTTGTCAGAACTGAATCCTACAGTCTAAAATCACTCCGTAACCCATTTCCTTCACAAATCCCACCCTTCACCACCTTGTTTTTTAAATTTTCTAAGTACTTTCACATTAGACACTACCTTAAAGTTTAGGTGATGAAGAACAATACTTAAATTAAACATTGCTACAAAGGTCTAAGTACCACCTCAGACCGAAATCACTCAGGACTAAATCCTTTAGAAATTAGGTGAGAATTAGCTAGTGTGAAACTAGAGTACCTGTGAAATTAGCACCAATCACTTTAAATACGATCTACAAGACCCAAAACTTGTAGAATCATTGACGCTATGTTACCCTAGAATCTAGGATCAATCTCATTACCCGGCTGCTCTCGGGAGCATCTCGAAACTCCGTATCGGATTTGGACCGCACGTCGGAAGTCCGATTAACACGAAGTTAAGGAACTAGGACCGCCTCGCTGGGCTTGACAACCATCTCGGAAATCAAATCCAGATAGTGTCCCAGCGCTATTCGCTTGAGCTCGGAGTGAAGAGTGTGAGAAATGTGAAATTAATTCAAAATAAAATATCTTGAATAGTAATTTGGCACCTCTCGCTTGCGGATCAGTTTTAAGCAACCAGACCATCAGAATCAGACCAAATTACACCCTCGGATCAAGAGAAATTTCATACACATTTACATGTACTCGAAATCTCCGATCGAGATCCGCTGACTGTTGAACTGAAACTGGTCCACCACGCGTGATCTGAGAACCCTACTGGAACGAAAACTTAATAGAACCTAGATCCATTGTCGGTGAGCTTAAGTCCGACCTTTGGCTCAAGGAGGCCCGCCAGAAGTCCTACGTTGAGCTGAAACTGACCCGTTTTGGTTATAACCTAAGTATACTTTGACTTGGAGTCTGTTTCAGTGAGTTTTTAGGCTATATAAGGACCTTAAACCCTCTCTCATTGCAGCTATACGAATTTGAGAGAAAACCTAGAGAGAGAAGAGAGAAAAGAGAGAGAAAGTGTGGGAGCAGTGGGAGAACCTCCCTGCCACTCTCCCCTGCCACTTTACGAGCTACACCGCTCCATTCTAATCGCTTTCCCGGCGATTCCAGCTCCGTTTCTGGGTAAGAAACCCTAACCCTAATATGATTTGGGGCTTAGGTGGTTGTAGGTTATGAAATAGCCAACCTATTTCGTTCTATAGGTTGCCAAACCGCCGAATACGGAAGCTTAGCAAACCTATCGACTTCGTTACGATTCTACGACAAAAGGTGCGGACTTTAGGTGTATAGGTTACGGTTTTCAACGCTTTCAATATCAGATAATGATAGATTCATGATCTGCATGTAATTGCACATGTACAAAGTGCTTTCTGTTTCCTGTTTCGATTAAAGATGTAGAATATGAAATTTTACATACTCTAGGTATACGTAGAAATACTGTATACGTACAAATTTTGAAAATGTGTTTGCCATGTTTATTTGTTGTATGAATATATGGTATATAGATAAAATACTTGTTTGGCGAAAGGAATCGCCATAATACATGTTTGCTTATATACACTATGTATGTTGAAATTGTGTATTCTAGAAAATACCGTATATGTATAAATTTTGGAGATGTATTTATCATGATTATTTATTGTATGAATATATTATACATGGATAAAATACTCGCTTGGCTAAAGGATAGCCCTAATACATGTTTTGCTAACATACACCATGTATGTTGTAATAGTGTATTCTAAGTGTTTGTGAAAATGACTGAATGAGTATAGAATTCTCATTCGTGCTCGCCATGACTAATTGTCATGGATTCATGATTGTTGTATTGGCGATACCCCTTTTGACGAAAGGATTTGCACTAAATCACGCCACGGCCAATACACACTATATATGCTAAAATGTGTGGCCCAAGTGTTTGTGGAAATGACTGAATGAATATGGAACTTGGATTCTTGCTTGCCATGACTATCCGTCGTGGGTGTATGCGTGTTATGATTGGGGTAACTCCCTAGTGAAAGGATTTGGCCTAATGCTTATGTGATCAACATATGTCATGTATGTTGATGTATGTCTTTTAAAGTGTTTGTTGAAATGTCTGAATGAGTAGTAGTTAGCAAATTGTAATGTATAAGGGTGTTGAGATATGATTCTCAACTTCTCTTAACTATGTGTATGTTTTCCTTGGATAGTTGTGTGATTAGGAATTGAATATGTACAAACTCCTGCTTGTGTTGCGCTTCATAACATGCTCAACTGCTTTTATGATTTTATCTATGTAATGCATATGTTAAATTCATGTTTACGTTGTATGATCCGTCATGGGTGATGGGGGAGTGGAGCAACGAATGCGTGCAACAGCCCTGACAGCCCTAAACGGATAATATCAGACTTTGATTG
Source organism: Magnolia officinalis (assembly GCA_021015155.1). Taxonomy (NCBI): domain Eukaryota; kingdom Viridiplantae; phylum Streptophyta; class Magnoliopsida; order Magnoliales; family Magnoliaceae; genus Magnolia; species Magnolia officinalis. The sequence goes on along the minus strand of JAJHSJ010000007.1, from coordinate 64,812,247 downwards.
TATGATTTGAACCTTGATCCATTACTGCTTTACTATTTGAAATTTATTGTGTTTGGGGCTATGATTATAGTCTAGACAATCGGTACTAGAATTGAATTCGTAGCTGTGTTTTATTTGCCATGTGTGATGTGTTCGAAGAACTCGAGTCGTACTTCGGTTGGCGATAGTGGTTAGCCACGAGAAGTGCTTATGCACTTCATGTCGTTCAACTTGTTGTACGCTCGAGCTAGCCGAGCTCGTCAGGCAACCCGATCTGTCTTATGTATGTTCACCATGTTTGGACCTTACTGCTTAAACCTAGGGTACCAAACTTACCAGTGGAATCCCTTTTAACCATGGTACCTCGATCTGTTAAGACTCATGAGCCGGGCATGGTGGTATGGGACACCGTGGTCGAGTTGTCGGCCTATGCTGGGGCCACATGCCTCCCCGTAGTGACCAGTGAGCAACCAGACTCGTGAGCTGATTATGGTGGTATAGGACACTATATTCGTGCTATCGGCCTACATTGATAAGGTGATGGGGGATCGGTGCAACCTTTGTGCGTAACAGCCCTGACAGCCCTTTGTAGTGACCTCGAGCATACTCTGAAATCGCAATGAGCCTTAGGGTTTGTCTCGGTATATAGAGTATGAACTAGGCCTGTTTCTGTATTGTGATGAATCGTATAAGAAGTGATGGGGGAGTGGTGTAACCTTTGTTCATAACAGCCCTGGCAGCCTTTGCAGTGACCTAGAAAAAACACCGTCGTTTGATATTAACTAGGACTGACAACCCTAAAATGGATCATGTTTAGAAATGATACAAGGGAGGTACCTTAGTTTCCCAATCCTGCTGTTTGAAATGGACTAATTTAAAACTCGGTAATCATGCTCATCATGCATTGCATGTGCCTGGAAGATGTGGAGCACTGAGGGATGAAAGCATGTCGCGAACGTGAGATGGTGTCGCACGAGGGAGGGTGTGGTGAGGGCATCCATCATACCCGCATCCATACTTGCATTAATAAGAGTAGTTAGGAGTGTTTGATTTTACTGCTTTATCATTACTGCTTGACTGTATTGATAACATGTTAACCTATGCTTTATTGTTCCACTGAGTTAGCTACTCACTCCCACGTTACGGGATGGTGTTTCGAACACCCACCAGACATTGTCTGATTTCAGATGGCGATGCTACTTCTGAGGTGGAGCCGGACCTCTGCAATGACTACGATGAATGCTTGTATTGGTTGTCTTCTGACGGCTTCCAGTGAGCCGTGTCCTGATCAGCTGGGCTTTTTCGGATATTGACTAGAGGACCTTATACATTTGGTATATTTTAGGATTGTACTTGTAATTATTTAACCTGGTAATGTTATCACACTCTGGAGACTCATCTTAGTTTATATATTTTATCTATCTATCACAGTCTTCCGCTTGTAAATTTAATTGTCTCTGGAGTATGATATGCTGTTTGGCTTAATTTCACTCATGTTCACTACTCTAATACAGTCAACATTTAATCATCATTATCTATGTTGTATTAGTGATGTTCTGGAAACTCGAGAGTTGAGTTACTACTCGACCCTCGATTTTTTGGGATGTTACAGGTAGCCAGTATGGTCCGCCCAAGGACATACCGATTAGAAGACATGCAAGGCTAACTCTTAACCCATTTATGGAATGCCGAACACCTGAAAATCTACTATTAGTAAGAACGAGCCCGAAGGAAACCTACAGTGCGTCGACTGCTCACCCCAGGTGCAAGTTACCTACCAACAAATGAGTGCCACATGTAAAAATTCCCTTTAAAAATAAAAAGGAAAAAGCCTTTTCTAATTCCACTAAGTCTGTACATTCGACAATTGTCCAACTAGAGCTCACATACCCGGCCATCAAGAATTATTAAATTTATCTGCTAAGATAACCGACTCATTTATTTGTTTACTAAATAAGCGTGCACGACCATTAAATAAAGAAAATGCACAGTGCTCGGACTTCACTAGACTCGGTGGATGCAGAATGAAGGGGAAGTCTCTATTTATAAGCGTCTAAAAAGTAATGCCTTTAATTGTAACATCCCGGATTTTTGCCAATTTGGGATTAGATGTCCTTAGGCGATGGGTTGCTCTTAATACCTTATTATTTCGTCAGAACTGAACCCCACAGTCTAAAATCGCTTCTGAACCCATTTCCTTCACAAATCCCACCCTTCACTACCTTGTGCCTTCAATTTTTCAAAGCACTTTCGCCCTAGACACTAACTTAAACTAGCTAAGTAGTAAAACTTGGATCACTTTATATACAAACTGCAAAGGCCTAAGTACCATCTCTACCAGAAAACAATTAGGATTAAATCCTTTAGAAATTTAACAAAGTTAACTAAGTGCAAACTCGATTAGCCATGAAATCCGTTGGGATCGCTTTAAATACGATCTGCAAGACCCAAAACTTGTAAAACATGTGACTCTAGGTTACCCTAAAGTCTAGAGCCAACTCATTACCCGTCTGCTCTCGGGACTGAAACGAAACTTCGTATGAGGTCTAGATCGCACATCGGGAGTCCGATTAACACGAATCTAAGGAACTAGGACCGCCCCACTGGGCTTGACAATCATCTCAAAAATCAGCTCCGACCGATGTCCCACGGTCATTTATTTCGATCCGGAGCGAGGGTGTGTGAAAAACACTATTCCTTTGAAAAAATAAATATCTGGAATAGTGATCTGGCACCATTCGCTTGTGCATCAGTATTAAGCAACCAGACCGTCAGAATCAGACCAAATTACACTCTCGGATCAGGAAAAATTTCATACACATTTACATGTACTCAAAAATTCTGATCGTGGCCCACGGACCGTTGAACTGAAAGTGGTCCGCCACGTGCGATCTGGGAATCCGATCGAGTCAAAAACGTGATCCCTCATAGATCCATGTGTGGTGAGCTTAAGTCTGACGTTTGGCTCAAAGAGGGCCACCAGAACACCTCTTTTGAGCTGGAAAAGTGGCGAATATCCTATATTAGCAGTAACCCTTGAACAGGAGTCTATTTCGGTGAAGTTTTAGGCTATAAAAGGACCTTAAACCCTCTCCCATTCCAGCCATACGAATTTGGATTTGAGAGAGGGAAAAGAGAGAGAAAGTGAGGGAGAAGTGGGAGAAACTCCCTGCCGTCGTTCCCTGCCACCACACGGGCTGCACCATCTCGTTCTCATCGCTTTTCCGGCGATTCCAGCCCCGTTTCTAGGTAAGAAACCCTAACCCTAATCTGATTTGGGGCTTGGGTGGTTGTAGGTTGTGAAATAGCTAACCTATTTCGTTCTCTAGGTTGCCAAACTCCCGTATACGGAAGCTTAGCGAACCTATCAACTCCGTTACGATTCTACGACCAAAGGTGAGGACTTTAAGCGTATAAGTTACGTTTTTCAACGCTTTCAATGTCAGATAATGATAGATTCATGATCTGTATGCAAATGCACATGTACAAAGTGCTTTCCGTTTCCTGTTTCGATTAGCGATAAAGAATATGGATTTTCACATACTCTAGATATACGTATAAATACCGTATACGTATTTTTCTTGGAAAATGTTTGACATGTTTATTTAATGTTTGATTATATCATGTGTGGATAAAATGTTAGTTTGGCGAAAAGAATCGCAAAAATACATGTTCATGTGTAAATGTCATGTATGTTGAAATTGCGTATTTTAGAAATTCCGCATACGTGCGGATTTTGGAAATATAATTGTCATGATTAATTGTTGTATGAATATGGTAACGCGGATAAAATAACCGCTTGGCGAAAGAGTTCGCCCTAACACATGTTTGCTAACATACACTATGTATGTTGGAATAGTGTATTCTAAGTGTTGTGGAAATGGCTGAATGAGTATAGAATTCTCATTCGTGCTCGCCATGACTAATTGTCATGGATTCATGATTGATGTATTGGCGATACCCCCTTTGACGGAAGGATTTGCCCTAAATCACGCCACGGCCATTATACACTATATATGCTAAAATGTGGGCCCAAGTGTTTGTGGAAATGACTGAATGGATATGGAACTTGGATTCCTGCTTGCCATGACTATCCGTCGTGGGTGTACGCGTGTTATGATTGGGGCAACTCCCTAGTGAAAGGATTTGGCCTAATGCCTATGTGATCGACATATGTCATGTATGTTGATGTATGTTTGTTTAAGTGTTTCTTGTAATGTCTGAATATGTAGTAGTTAACAAATTGTAATGTATAAGGGTGTTGAGATATGATTCTCAACCTCTTTTAACTATGTGTATGATCTCCCTTGATAGTTGTGTGATTAGGAATTGAACATGTACAAACTCATGCTTGTGTTGTGATTCATAACATGCTTAACTGTTTTATGATTTTAACTATGTAATGCATATGTTTAAATTTATATTTATGTTGTATGATCCGTCATGGGTGATGGGGGAGCGGAGCAACGAGTGCGTGCAACAGCCCTGGCAGCCCTAAACGGATAATACCAGACTGATTGTATGATTTGAATCCTGATCCTTACTGCTTTATATCTCTGTAATTGATTGTGTTTGGGGCTATGATTATAGTCCAGGCAATCGGTAACGAGATTGAACTCGTGGCTGAGATTCATTTGCCACGTGGGATGTGTTCGACGAACTCGAGTCGTGCGTTGCCTGTCGGCAGTGGCTAGGCCACACGAAGTTGTTTATGCACTTCATGTCGTGCAACTCAACGGGCGATCGTGCTAGTCGAGCTCATCAAGTAACCCGATCTGCCTTATGCATGTTCAACCTGTTTGGTCGCTACTGCTTGAACCTAGGGTACCAAACTTACCAGTGGCGATCCCGTTTAACCATGGTACCTAGATCCGCTAAGTCGCATGAGCCGGGCATGGTGGTATGGGACACCGTGGTTGAGCTGTCGGCCTACGCTGGGGCCATGTGCCTCCCCGTAGTGACCATTGCGCAATCACTCGTGAGCCGAATATGGTGGTATGGGACACTGTATTCGAGCTGTCGATACTTCGGCGAGAGCCGAGTACGGTGAGATCTGTGCTCGTGCTGACGGGCGACGAGTCCTCCGTGGTATCATCGAGTACACTCCAAGGGTCTGTGATTGGCCACGAGTCTTTCACAGCAACTAGAGTGTGAGTTGAGCCTAGTACGGTGAGACCTATACTTGAGCTGACGGCTAGTGATTGAGCCGAGTACGGTGAGACCTGTACTCGAGCTGACGGCCAGCAATTGAGCCGCATACGGTGAGATCTGTATCCGCGCTGACGGGTGATGAGCCCTTTGCGATGCCTTCACTACGCTTCTCAAACCATAACATCGTATGAGAATAACTAGGATTGACGACCCTAGAATGGATCATGTTTGGGAATGATACAAGGGAGGTACCTTAGTTTCCCAATACTGCTGTTTGAAATGGACTAATAAAAACTTGGTAATCATGAGCATCATCGCACCGCATGTGCTTTGTAGATGTGGCGCACTGAGGGAGTAAGCATTCGCGAACGTAAGATGATGTCGCTTGAGGGTGGTTTGGCAAGGGCATACAGCATCATGTCATTTCATTCTTGCATTTAATAAGAGTAGTTAGAAATGCTTGATTTGTACTGCTTTATCATTACTGCTTGATTGATTTGATAACATGTTAACTTATGCTTTACTGTTCCACTGAGTTGATCACTCACTCCCACGTTACGGGACGGTGTTCCGAACACCCACCAGATTTGTTGAATTTCAGGTGATGGCGATGCTTGTGAAGCAGAGCCGGACTACTTCTGTGATGATAGGTGGAGTTCTCCTATCTGTATCTCTCTGGCAGGTCAATGAAGACCTGATAAGGTATTGACGGGGCTATGGCACAGGGGATAGGAGGCACTACACTTCCTCACATTGGTACATTTTAGAACCGCACTTGTATTTATTTAACCTGGTAATGTTATCACACTCTGGAGACTCATCATAAATTATATATTTTATCTATCTATCACAGTCTTCCGCTTGCAAACTTAACTGTCTCTGGAGTATGATATCCTGTTTTGGCTTAATCTCACTCATGTTCAATGCACAAATTCAATCAACATCCAATCATCATCATTTTGTTGCATATGTGATGTTCTGGAACTCGGGAGTTGAGTTTATGCTCGACCCCCGATTTTCAGGGCGTTACATTAATGCTAGCAGCACTCGCGAGAACATGAGGAGGCACCTTGATCCACAAGCTCCACCACGTGACAACACAGGTGTAACAGCCCAGATTTTTGCCAACCTGGGATTAGACGTCCTTAGGCAATGGGTCGATCCTAACACCTTATTAGCTTGTCAAAACTCAGTCCCAAAGGCTAAAAGCGCTTGTGAACCCATTTCTTTCACAAATCCCACCCTTCACCACCTTGTTCTTTAGATTTTTCAAAGTACTTTCACCCTAGACACTATCTTAAACTAGCTAAGTAGTATAACTTGGATCACTTTATATACAAACTACAAAGGACTAAGTACCACCTCAGACAGAAATCTTACAGGACTAAATCCTTTAGAAATTAGGCGAGATTTAGTTAGTGTTAAACTAGAGTGCCTGTGAAATTAGCACCAATCACTTTAAATACGATCTGCAAGACCTAAAACTTGTACAATCATTGACGCTAGGTTACCCTAAAATCTAGGATCAATCTCATTATCCGGCTGCTCTCGGGAGCATCTCGAAACTCCGTATCAGATCTGGACTGCACGTCGGAAGTCTGATTAACACGAAGTTAAGGAATTAGGACCGCCTTGCTGGGCTTGACAACCATCTCGGAAATCAAATCCAGATAGTGTCCCAGCGCTATTCGCTTGAGCTCGGAGTGAAGAGTGTGAGAAATGTGAAATTATTTCAAAATAAAATATCTTGAATAGTAATCTGGCACCTCTCGCTTGCGGATCAGTTTTAAGCAACCAGACCGTCGGAATCAGACCAAATTACACCCTTAGATCAGGAGAAATTTCATACACATTTACATGCACTCGGAATCTCCGATCGAGATCCGCAGACCGTTGAACTGAAACTGGTCCGCCACGCGTGATCTCGAATACTGACCGAAACGAAAACTTAATAGAATGTAGATCCGGTGTCTGTGAGCTTAAGTCCGACCTTTGGCTCAAGGAGGCCCGCCAAAAGTCCTCCGTTGAGCTGAAACAGATGCCTTTTGGACAAAACCCAAGTATACCTTGTTCCCAAGTCTATTTTGGTGAGATTTTAGGCTATATAAGGACCTTAGAACCCTCTCTCTCACAGCCATACGAATTTGAGAGAAACCCTAGAGAGAGGAGAGAGAAAAGAGAGAAAAAGTGTGGGAGTTGTGAGAGATCCTTCCTGCCACTCTTCCCTGCCGCTCCATGAGCTCCACCGCTCCGTTCTCATTGCTTTCCCGGCGATTCCAGCCCCATTTTTAGGTAAGAAACCCTAACCCTAATCTGATTTGGAGTGTTGATGGTTGTAGGTTATGAAATAGCTAACCTACTTCGTTCTCTAGGTGGCCAAACTGCCGTATACGGAAGCTTAGCAAACCTATCAACTCCGTTATGATTCTACGACAAAAAGGTGCGGACTTTAGGTGTATAGGTTATGGTTTTCAACGCTTTCAATGTCAGATAATGATAGATTCATGATCTGCATGCAATTGCACATGTACAAAGTGCTATCTGTTTTCCGTTTCGATTAAAGATGAAAAATATGGAATTTTACATACTCTAGGTATTTGAAGAAAGTACCGTATACGTACAAATTTTGAAAATTGTGTATGACATGATTATTTGTCGTATAAATATATTATATGTGGATAAATTACCTGTTTGGCGAAAGGATTCGCCCTAATACATGTTTTGCTTATATACACTATGTATGTTGAAATTGTGTATTATAGAAAATACCGTATACGTATAAATTTTGGAGATGTATTTGTCATGATTATTTGCTGTATGAATATATTATACATGGATAAAATACTCGCTTGGCTAAAGGATAGCCCTAATACATGTTTTGTTAACATACACCATGTATGTTGTAATAGTGTATTCTAAGTGTTTGTGAGAATGACTGAATGAGTATAGAATTCTCATTCGTGCTCGCCATGACTAATTGTCATGGATAATTGATTGTTGTATTGGAAATACCCCTTTGACGAAAGGATTTGCCCTAAATCACGCCACGGCCAATACACACTATATATGCTAAAATGTGTGGCCCAAGTGTTTGTGGAAATGACTGAATGAATATGGAACTTGGATTCCTGCTTGCCATGACTATCCGTCGTGGGTGTATGCGTGTTATGATTGGGGTAACTCCCTAGTGAAAGGATTTGGCCTTATACCTATGTGATCAACATATGTCATGTATGTTGATAATGTATTTTAAAGTGTTTGTTGAAATGTCTGAATGAGTAGTAGTTAGTAAATTGTAATGTTTAAGGGTGTTGAAATATGATTCTCAACTCCTTTAACTATGTGTATGATTTCCTTGGATAGCTGTGTGATTAGGAATTGAATATGTACAAACTTATGCTTGTGTTGTGCTTCATAACATGCTCAACTGCTTTTATGATTTTATCTATGTAATGCATATGTTAAATTCATGTTTACGTTGTATGATCCGTCATGGGTGATTCATGGGTGATGGGGGAGTGGAGCAACGAATGCGTGCAACAGCCCTGGCAGCCCTAAATGGATAATATCATACTTTGATTGTATGATTTGAACCTTGATCCATTACTGCTTTACTATTTGAAATTGATTGTGTTTGGGACTATGATTATAGTCCAGACAATCGGTACCAGAATTGAATTCATGGCTGTGATTCATTTGACACGTGAGATGTGTAAAACGAACTCGAGTCGTACTTCGGTTGGCGATAATGGTTGGCCACGCGAAGTGCTTATGCACTTCATGTCGTTCAACTTGTTGTGCGCTCGAGCTAGCTGAGCTCGTCAGGCAACCCGATCTGTCTTATGTATGTTCACCATGTTTGGACGCTACTGCTTAAACCTAGGGTACCAAACTTACCAGTGGAATCCCTTTTAACCATGGTACCTCGATCCGCTAAGACTCATGAGCCGGGCATGGTGGTATGGGACACCGTGGTCGAGCTGTCGGCCTACGCTGGGGCCACGTGCCTCCCCGTAGTGACCAGTGAGCAACCAAACTCGTGAGCCGATTATGGTGGTATGGGACACTATATTCATGCTGTCGGCCTACATTGATAAGGTGATGGGGGAGCGGTGCAACGAATGCGAGCAACAGCCCTGACAGCCCTTTGTAGTGACCTCGAGCATACTCTGGAATCGCGGTGAGCCTTAGAGTTTTGTCGCGGTGTATGGAGTATGAACTAGGCCTGTTTCTGTATAGTGATGAATCGTTAAAGAGGTGATGGGGGAGCGGTGTAACCTTTGTGCGTAACAGCCCCGACAGCCTTTGCAGTGACCTAGAGAACACACCATCGTTTGAGATTAACTAGAACTGACGACCCTAGAATGGATCATGTCTAGGAATAATACAAGGGAGGTACCTTAGTTTCCCAATCCTGCTTTTTGAAATGGACTAATAAATACTCGGTAATCATGCTCATCATACATTGCATGTGCCTGGAAGATGTGGAGCACTGAGGGGATGAAAGCATGCCGCGAACGTGAGATGGTGTCGCACGAGGGAGGGTGTGGTGATGGCATACATCATAAATGCATTCATACTTGCATTAATAAGAGTAGTTAGGAGTGTTTGATTGTACTGCTTTATCATTACTGCTTGACTGAGTCGATAACATGTTAACCTATGCTTTATTGTTCCACTGAGTTAGCTACTCACTCCCACGTTACGGGACGGTGTTGTACACACCAACCAGATTTGTTGCGTTTCAGGTGATAGCGATGCTTATGAAGCAGAGCCGGACTACTATGATGTTGAGGAGGAGCTCTCCTACATGTAACTCTCTAACAGGTCTATGAAGACCTGGTATTGTATTGACGGGGCTATGGTACTTGGAATAGAAGATATTACATCTACACATTTGGTATATTTTAGAAATGTACTTGAAATTTATTAACCTGGTAATGTTATCACACTCTGGAGACTCACCACAGTTTTTATATATTTTATATATCTATCACAGTCTTCCGCTTGCTAATTCACAGTCTCTAGAGTATGATATGCTGTTTTGGCTTAATCTCACTTATGTTCACTACATTAATGCAGACAACATTTAATCATCATTATCTATGTTGCATTAGTGATGTTCTGGAAACTCGAGAGTTGAGTTACTACTCGACCCTCGATTTTTCGGGATGTTACAACAGGGTTCGCTCTGGGGAAGTATTAAATGGTTCAGAGACAAGTGTTTGCCCGAGAGTCGTCCGAAAGATGAAACGACACTCGTCACTCCATGCACAACCCCTCGTACAACGAAACCGTCATTATGTCCTTTTCGATTCCCACCCTCATCACTAGGCGATGAAATCGAAAAAGAGGGGAGACCGATCTATCTACTCACAATTTGAAATTCTAAAATCCTGCGCTTATAGATTAGTTCAGGCTCTTACTTCTCGAGCTCATAAATGTTGAGCTTGGAAGTAGGGGGCAACTATTAAAGGAAAAACTAAACTACCGACGATATGAGACATATATACATCATGAGGGAGGTGATGTTGGCAAAAAATTGACAGAACAAGCTCATTGAGCCATCAACATATTGAGTCATTGACCACCTGGGAAAGCCGAGCTGAGCCTCGATGAAAGATTCATTTGTCGAGCTAAACTGGTCCAGCTCAGAACTTGGTAATAAAACTCATCAACAGACATGACCATCCTGACCTCGACTTGATCATCCCGACCTTGACCTCGGAAGAGAAATACCCAAAAAAAGCCCAACATCGTACTGAGTTAGGATTGATCCAACGAGATCCCAGCTGAAAATCACTCTAATTGAGATAGAATATGAGATATTATTGGAAGCAAATTCTTACTCTAATGTGGACCCTTTCAATGCATATGAAAGATCCTCTGAATACGTAATCTCTTTAAAGAACTTATAAATATACCCCTCACCTTGGGAGAAAGGTATGCGCAAAAAATCCCAACTCCGTTTGTACTTACTCTATTTTAAACTTATTTGTCTTAGGCATTGGAGGGTCCCGGACCCAACGTGCATCCTTCTTGCCCTTTGTCCTTTGTTGACGTAGGTACCCGGTAGCTTACCAGAAGGGCCTTGGGTTCATCCGGATCCGTGCAATAACAGTTCTCGATTAAGTTATGATTTAGTACTTGTGCTTGTACATGATCCGTGCCCACAACAGTCATACATCAAAGGTTGAAATATACAATTCAGGAGTTTTTTATTTATTTATTTTTTTAAAATCCCTCGTTCAAGGAGAGCCCTCCCACAGAACAGTTAGTATCATTGAAAAAAACACACACAAATCTAAATCCAATAGCTAAATTCCCATAATATCATATTGCAAGACTTGATGTACTCTAGCAAACCTCTTGATTATAAGCAAGATTGGTGGGAATTAATTGGATGACCGGTAACGATTATGTAAATGGTATTGTTTTCAACAAACAAGTGCACACGAATTAGTGATTAGGTGGTTCAACCAATTTGATTTTGCTACTATTATCAGTGGCTTTCTGAATTTAGACCATTACTATGAGTCAATACAATACATGTCACGTTTTTGTCAACTGCCTTCGCATCAAGGATGTGATCTGATAGAGTAACACTTAACACCCTTGTACGTTAGTTAGGAGTTGATGAGGATGGAAATGACTATACGATGTGTGTTTTTCAACCACTAAGTGGTGGTGATTCGTTCCGCGTCTAATCTCCAACTCTCTCCACCAATTTTGAAGTGAGCAAAGGATATTTATCGTGCTCATCAGGCCGCTTGATTTGCCCACCAAACTATTTTCTATTGAACTAAGCACTCCATGATCACCTGCTTCTACGGTTAGGATTATCTGACCTAGTTAATTCATGGGACATACGCACGCAGGCCGGAGCCTGCATTTGATCGACGGAGATTGGAGCACTTGCGTCTCCCTCCCAGACGCGGATTGCGTCTTACCTCACCCCGACAGTAATCCGTCCGGAAAGGGCTCCGTGGGGCCCACCATAATGTAAGTGTTTGATCCACGCCTATCAACGCTTTTCTCATCATTTTAAGATATGAACCAAAAAATAGTCAGGTCCGACGCTTAAGTGCACCAAAAAGTGAGGATTGAACGTCCACCGTTAAAAACTTATTGGGAGCTGGAGAAATTTCGAATCAAGCTAATATTTCTGTTTTCACTTCATCCATGTCTACACGACCTCGTGAATAGGTTGGATGGTAAAAAAAAAATCACGTCGGCCATTAGAAAGGTTTCAACTGTGGGTGTCATTATCAGTACAGCTTCTTTTGGTGTGGTCCACTGGAGCGGTGGACCTGCCTCTTTTTTAGGTTCATTCCTTAAAATGATCTTATAAAAGCTGTGAACGGCGTGGATAAAACACTTACATCACGGTGGGCTCCACAGAGCCCTGCCTGGACGGATTAGCGTCCGGACGGGGTGGGACGCAATCCGCGCCGATTGCCTCTTATCTCTCTAGACCCGTACGGGCAGGTTCCGTGGGCGGTCCCACCGTGATGTATCTGTAAAATAAAAATAAAAATGAGGCATATCAACGCTCTAGCTGACCACACCAAATAATAAGATTAGTTGAATTAAATGCACACAGCATTAATGTTAGGTGCATTAAATGCAAGAATCATCTACACTATGGTCTATTTGAGCGTTGGATCTGCCTCATGCGTTGGATGTGCCTCATTTTTATGTTCCTGCCTTAAAATGATCTGAAAAAATGATTGGACGGCTTAGATGTACAGATACATCACGGTGCGCCCGCCCACGGAACTGCCCGTTCGGTGCTAGAGACGGGTTGGGTTTGGACGCAATCTACGTCCTCCCGTGGGAAGCAGTTTGGCTAGTGTACCTCACACCAGCTGTAGGTACGTGTCGTGCGAAGACGTGCACCGACGCTCCTCGAGCTCCGAGTTGCACGAACGGTTCAAAGGAGATCAAAGTTACATGGCCCTACGGTGATGTATTTATTATATCTATACTGTTTATCTATTTTTAGAGTTCATTTTAAAGCATTATCTAAAAAATAAATCATATCCAAAGATCATCTAGACCACACCACAAATAGCAGCGGAGATAATGATTTTCACCGTTAAAAAATTTGTTCAACACACTATAACATTTATTTTCCATCCAAAGTATTCATAAATTTCCAAAGACCTAAATTAAGAGGAAAAATAAATTTCATATTGATCCAAAACTTTTATAACCCCAGAAAGGATTTCAACAACGGATGTTCATTTCCCACTGGCTTTTGCAGTGTGGTCCACTTGACTGTTAGATCTGTCTTATTTTTCATCTCACGCATTAAGACGAGCTCATCAAATCGATGGACAATTGGGATATAACACATGCCTCCTGATCACACCCACGAAACTTACTGATGTCAATGCAGCAGCTATACAGGTACACCAGCCAATCGGCTTCCCCTCCCGTGGTGGGTGAACTGAAACCCCGATGCTTAAAGAATCATGACAGACGCAGCCAATCCGCTTCCCCTCCCGTGGAGTGAACTGAATCACCAATGTTTAAAGAATCATGACAGACGCATACTTTAGTCTCTCATACTATCATTTAAAGAGGTTGGGAATTCGTTGGATGGTCTTAAAGTCGATCGAGCTGCTGTTAGCTGAGCGCATTTACGTGCTTGCATGTGGCCGCGTTGGACGACGCTTGGATCTTCCCGCTCCAGGGCCAAAGGCCACATTTTTTAGCGTAAATACGATCTTGACCATGCACCTGGTCAATCCTATAACTGGAAGGTAACTTATGAGAAAATCAGACAATCCTAACTATCTGGTTGCGGTCCATAAATCAGAAATTGGTCAACCGTAAAGGGGGAATATCAGGTAAGTAGGATTGTGGAACGGGTGGATATAGGACCCACCTGATGGACAGGCAAAATCACGCACGCGTTACATTTGGTGGAGTCAAACTATAGCCGTTGGATTGTCGGTGATCACGTCCTTATGCACTGGGCCTGTCTGAGCTGCACGCCTATAAAAAAATGCCCATGGACGTCTGAGACATCTATCCAGTTTAGGGGTGTACACGAACCGAGATAGCTTGGTTAACGAGGTCAACTCAATTTTAAAAAGCTCCATTCAACTCGGTTCGAAGCTGACGTCGAGCCAAGTCGAGCTGATTTTTGGAGCTTGGATTGAACCCAACTCAAATCGAACTTGGATCGAACCAGTTTATTGACTCGGCTACTTTGATATTGATGTTGCTCGCCAAGTGTTTGATGAAATGACTCAACGAAGTGTGGTTGGTGGCAAGGAAGGTATGTATATGAAACAAATACCAATTTTTCTTGATTTTTATGTTGCTTAGGTGTATGATAAAATACCTGTAAAACCATTGTTATTATTTTACATACAGTGAGATTTTGAAAGTGCAGTTCATGTGTTTGTGAAAATGCTGCATAGGCAAACTCGACTTGAACTTGACTTGAACTCAGCTCAAACTGGCCCGAGCTGCTGACCGAACCGAGCCGAGTTGGCCAATCATGCTCGAGGACCGAGCTGAGCTGAGTCGAGCTTAGGCTAGCTCGGTTTGACTCGATCTACACCCCTAATCTTGTGGGTGAATGACTTCTCTGCGCATGACATCTGGGCGTGGATTGGGAGCTTTCCCTGCCCGTTCTAAGCTCGAGATAGGCTAGGGCTATGAGGGTATGTATGTTATCTACACCGTCTATGCATTTTACCATGTCATTTTAGATTATGTGCTGAAAAAATAGGCAAATCCAAGGTTGAAGTGGGCCACACCAGAGGAAAAAAGCGATGCTAATGAAGCCTACCGTTGAAACCTTCCTAGGGCCCATCGGTATGTTTATCCGCCATCCAACTTGTTCGAAGGTCATAGAGACCTAGGTGAAGGTCAAACAAAAATATCAACTTGATCCAAAACTTCTATGGCACCCAAGAAGTTTTCAATGGTGGGCTTTTAATCCCCATTTCGTGGTTCAAGTGAGCCTTGGATCTTCCTCATTTTTGAATGAGTTAAATAAAATGACGTAGAAAAATGCATGAATAGTGTGGATAAAATCCATACATCATAGTGGCCCTCAGAGACCTAGCCTATCCCTAGCTCGGGACGGGTGGGGAAGTACCCAATCCGCACCCATGACATCCACCTGTCTGTCAGTGGGTCGACCATGCTTCTTGGCATTGAACCTGAACTTCACTTCATGCCTAGGTGGACCTTAACATAAGAATCAGTGTAAATTCATGCCTAAAATCTCTAAGCTATTTGGGGAAGCGGATTGCGTCTGCTCCCTCCTCGTGGGTGTCTGGCAAGGAATGGGTAGATCCGTGTGAGGGCCATTTTGATGCATCTGTTCACTACCAAATAACAGGGCAACACTGACGGCTAACAACCGTCGGCAATGACCTTCCCCGACGGCTTTTAGCCGTCGTAAGGTCTATCGGTAAAGGGTGCGTCGGCATTGCTCGCCGACGGATTAAAACCGTCGGCATTTTTTACGGCTAAAACCGTCAGCCTTTCCGACGGTAAGCGACGGCCAAAACCGTCGGTGGCTAAAACCATCGACGTTTTCAGCGGCTAAAACCCGTCGGCGTTGTCGGCGGTTAAAACCCATCGGCTTGATTTTGATTTCTTCCTTTTCTATTGTGTAGACTTTTCATTCTCAAATAAGTTGGTTCGTTAGGGCTTTGGAGAAATTGGTATATCTAGTTATGGATGTGTATTAATCAACGCACACATCCAAAACTAGATATACCCATTTCTCCATAGATTTGAACGAACCAACCTATTTGAGAAGGTAAGTCTACACAATAGAAAAGGAAGAAATCAAAATCAAATATATCATCCAAATTCCAAATATTTGGATTGGATATTTGCTTTAAAAAAAAAAAAGAAACAACAGAGAAGTTTAACAAAATTGCATTATTTTAATCCCTTTGGACTTTCCACCAAATATCAGTGCTACAACCAAACATGGCCAAAACTCCTAATGCAGCCCAAATGGAATAAGCTGATGAACAAAATCAATCTCCTAACTTAGTCTGATCAAGCTCAAAACTCTAATCTCCATCTAACAACTTCTGATCAAGCTCAATACTCTATTATCCATCTAACAATGAGACTTTTCAGCTTCAGTTTCTCTTTCATGCAATTACGCAATGTGCAACATCGAGAAGTAGATTAGTGTAATTAGAGAAGTTCACCAAATGGACATATAAGAAATGAATGGATAAAAAGTGGCGCAATATGCAACACGAAGCTTACCTAACGTAATGAGCTTCAAAAGCTAACAAATTATTCATCTAAAAGAAATTTTCTCAAATAATTCTCAACAATTTTAATAGAACTATCCATGAGGCATTGCCAGACTTAATGAGACCTACTTGGGATACTTTATTGGCATCACAACTACTTCCTTGAGAAGGCGCTTTGCATTCTCTAACCTCTTGATGCTTTCCCACTTCACATCTAGATTCCCACGAATGATATTCCTGCAAGTAATAAAGACTAAATATAAATTAACACTCGTACCAACTCAGTAGTAACGATATGCAACTGATGGATTCTGATCCATGGATAACAGGGCATTTTGTAAAACCCAGAATTAGGGACTGCTTAGCTATGGTTTCCATCTAAGTGACATTGAATTTACCTACTTAAACTCTCTGCTAAGGTGCACATTTCTGCAGATTCAAAAGCACTTGGCCTTATCGGCTTTGTCATCGAGGCTCACTTCCTGCCCAAACACCTTTGCCTTCTTCTCCACCCTTCTCTTCACCTTTTCTTCCACCTTCTCAAATGTCAACATTTTCATCAGAGCATCCCTGTTCTGAAATAAATAAGAAAGCAAAAGAGGTAGATTGTCATGATGGGCTCCAAACATAAAATTGCTTTATTGCAGAGAAGTTGGAATGGCAATGAGCAGTTCATGTGAATTGTTATGTTGAGCACACCAGTTGTACGAGATTCATTCACAGTTCAATCAACTTTATGGACCATTGATTCACTGTCCCAAGCTTTACGTATTCATTGCCAAAATACACTGACTGGATAATCCTAACCATCCAACCAACAGCCCAAAAAATATCATTGAAAAAAAAACGTCCAATCATCAACCTGTACCATCCATCCGATGAGCCCCGTTAAATAGTTTGATGTGATGTTCTCAAAAACAAATTCATTACTTGAAAAGAGATGGCAAAATACACTGAATGGATAATTCTAACCATCCAATCAACAGGCCAAAAAATATCATTGAAAAAAAAAAAAAAACGTCCAATCTGTTTCGACAAGAAAACAAATGTATTTGATTTGGGAACTGATCTTATTCAAACATAACAAGAAGAGTATTTAGAACAGTCATCATATTTTCATTGATATTGAGCTCATTTACATCCTTTCTACACCCCTTGATTCTAAGGTAGATCATTTAGAATAAAAGAATTATCCTAAGTACAACTGTTATAGTCCAATGTAAATTTTGGCAGCATTTCGGTGCTATTTCGGTCATCTCCTAGGTACTTAGGAGGAATTGTTGAATTGATCATCCAATCTCTATGGAGATAGAAATTTCGACAGCATTCCAGCAGCTTCTTCAGTCATCTCCCAATACTTAGGAGGAATGTTGAATTAATCAACTGATCTCTCTTTTCAAAGAAGGAGGCTTGAAGATCCAGCAGCATTTCGACCCCTACGCAAAGCTGGTTAGCTGACCTGTTGCGCGATCCGTGCAACTGAGCATTGCTTCCGCTCCCTACCTTCAGTTGCTCTACTCCGGTCTTCCAAAATCTCCAATTGGACAAATGAGAGGAGGAGCGGGGTATTTATAAGCCCCGCACACGTGCCAATCCTCGACTTTTGCGCCAGTAGCTTCCTTGATTGCGTGACCTGCGCAACCGTCTTCTTGGTTATGCGATCCGCGCAACTTATCTTCTTGGTTGTGCGACCCGCGGAACTTATCTTCTTGGTTGCGCGATCCGTACAACTCGTCTTCTTTCACTTTCCTTTACTTTGTGTTTGATTTCTGATTCTCAGTCATCCTCTGGATAATGATTTTTATGCTCCAACAGATGCCCCCTTGATCCGTTCTTTGTTCTCTTGAATCGAAGAATCAGGATCAATCCACAATTTTTTGTCTTTTCCTTCAACTGGTTGCGCGAACCGCGCAACGGGCACCCGAGTACCGTACTCGGCTCGATTTTCTATAAATAGTGAGACTTAATCTATTTCTGTAGTTCACGATTTCTGCAGCGGAGCTCTGGCGAAATTTTCCTTCCCGTGCAACTGACACTTGTTGCGCGACCCGTGCAACTAATCCTTCGTCGCGCGAGGCTCTAAGCTGTTACGCTGCCCGCACAACATCAATTCCATTACGCAATCCGCGCAACTTCCAATTCTGTTGCGTGACTTGCGCAACTGTCATCTCAGCAAATCTCCCGAACTTAGCTTATTTCCTTTATCATGGCTCGAACCAAGAGGACTTTTGTCGCTATCAACCCTCCTTCCAATCAACCATCCCATCAAGAGCTGCCAAACACTGAAGTTTATCTGACCATAACTCCTCAGGCAGCAAGATCACCATCTTCTCCAGCTCAACATTCGTCTAAGCGTTTCAAAACTACTGCTAGATGTTCCGCCTACATAAAAGAGCCCGTACTCCCCACTTTTGACTTTACCTCATGCATTAAATCATTATCCTCCCCCATTCATAGGGCCATTGCTATGGGTGACCCGACAATGCCTCCAAGGCACGGTCGCGACTATAATTGGGATGAATGGCTGAAGACAACGGCGCATTATCAAACGATTAGTCAAAGGCCACCTGTTAGAGAAGATACCTCTCCTCCTTCCAGGCCCAAGAAGCATCGCCGAAACAAGGCCCAAGAGTTTCAGGAGAAGATTAAGGAGCATAATAGGAAGAAGCTCAACAACTCCTGGAATCAGTCCATAAAATCCAGGGTTTCATAAAATTTGACAACTCATATAGGCAGGGTGTTATCTCACTTCCAGTCAGTATTCACCGCCATCACTCCATGCTGATCTGCGAACCCAGGGATTACCTAATTATAGAAAGATTGGCTTACACAGAGTCTTGGTCTTTTAAGGAACCCAAATTACTAGAAGGGATCCTGCAGCCGCTGAGATCGAGACAGCAGATAGGCAACATTCATTCCATGATTTTTCTCGTCCCCTCTTACGACGTTCATAGTCTCTATCCCACCTGCTTTTATGAGACCCTCAAGCAGTGCTTTAGCCACTGTCCCCTTATCTGGAGCCCAGAAGAATTCAGAACCAGAGGTCTTCTGACTCCCCAAAATTACTATTCTGAGTGGGTTACCGCAGTTTTGACGAAACACGCTAAGATTTTGTCAGACATCGGCATCTTTCTTGCGGTAGAAGCAACGTCGTATCCTTTTTGCAAATAACCTTCTATTTTGAAGGCATTCCTCAACTATTGGTGCCCTTCCACCAATTCTTTCCATCTCCCTGAAGGTGAAATGAGCATCACGCTATGGGATATTCACAGGATTACTGGCCTACTCATAACTGGCAAATTCTTCGTTGAATTCATTCCCACTAATGAAAATTCGCTTTTATCTCGTCTCCCGATCGCATCCCTTCCATTTCGGAGTCGACCATCGAACTCTTCAAAGAATGTCAAAATTCCCAAACCTCCACAAGATTCATCCGATGCAATGGCTGATGCACTTAAGCCGAGCTCTGAAGTAATTCCCTTCTTCTTTAATCTCTTTTTATCACAGCTGAATGTGTATGTATATAATCTTGATTTCATTTGCTTACCTTTTTAGATTCAATGGCAATCATTCACGAGAGCTTGAGCGCCTCAGAAAGGGTATAAAAGGTCACGCTGAATATTCTGCTTGTGGGGAACTCGCAGCATTCATTGCATACTAGCTAAGCGTGGTGGTCTTCCCCAGTTCTAAATCAGTGGATGCTATTCGCCCTTCGGTGTTTGTAGTCCAAGGTGCCATGGCCGAAGGAATGAGATTTTCTCTTGCTCCGCCTGTCCTCTGTTCAATCTACAGAGGTTTTGGAGAAATCACGTGCCACGTGGAAAGCCCTTCTGTCGGTTCTGCTTCAAATTACATACCGTGGCATTATTTTCTGGGTTGGCTTGACGTCTACTTTCCCTGGACTTTCGAAGTTCCAGAAAAAGCTTACGTTCACCCTTCCAAAGTTCCTCTCTACTTTTTCTAAAAGAGGTCTATGGCCAAAAGATCTTATGACTGGGCCAAGAATGCCATTTCTTCTGATGCCAATATAAACTACTTCCACTTTGGCCTACCTCATTACATTGTAGATACTGAAAAGGCGAACATAGACTCACTCTCTTCAACAGAAAGAGAATTTTTCATATCATCAGATCATGCAGTCTTCCACTGAGGGAAGGGACCGAGTTCTTGCGAGAACCATATTATCTAAGTCGCTTCGCACGCCAATTCAGTTTTGACCAGGAAGTACTGGAAGACTGCGGGCTGGTGACTCAGAGAATGCGAAGTTACGGGACTGGCCCATTTAGCTAGGTGATGATCTGGAAGCAATTATTGGGCCGGGCTAATTCTTCCTTCATCATCCCAGGATGTGATCGTACCCCACGAGCGTCGTACAACCACATGAGATGGTGGGTGCACTAGTCGTACCTAGTCCAAAAAAGTTTACCAGTGTCTAAGCCAGTATGGCTTCCTCCTCCCGGCCTTAATGGACCCACTATTGAAGCGGGAGTCGGTTTCATTGCGGAGACCAGTCATGCTCCCTCTGGTGGTCATCATCACATCATGATCTCAGTAGATGAGCCCATTCGTGAGATAAAACTAGATAACACCCTTGAAGGATGGACAACATATGGTGACACTTGTGAGTTTGAACAGATTCCCATTCATCGACCACATAGAGAAGAGGTTGCAGAACAGTCTCCCCATCAACCAGGGATTAATGCCAGTCCTCTTGATCAGCCTTCTTCTTCTACTCACCCTCAGCAACAACCGACTTCTTCTCCCGTATCCAAGGTTATTCACCTCCCACAGCAGCCAGCTTCTTCCCCAATGACAAGATCCCGAACACGCGCTTAAGCTTCTCCGCAGGGAGAGGCTACTGCTGCTACTGTTCCAGTTAAAGTTACTGCGGATACTCCACTGGAAGATTCCCAATCTCTTCCTTTTAAAGGCAAACAAGTTATTGTTGAAGATTTGAGCACAGAAGATACTGTTGGTGAAGATTCGACTTCTTCGTCTGGGCACACTTCTTCTGATGAGAGCGAGGTAGGAGGGGAGAATCAAGAAAATGCTTATGAGGAGGGAGAAGTGGATGTCAGCGGTGAAGATGATACAATTGAGGAACACATTCCTGCTGATGAGGGATATATTCATTCGACTTCTGATGCCATTCCTGCAAAGACTTCTCCTGTAGCGAGGGAAGAGGAAGAACCCCTTGATTATGGAGAATATGGATATTCACCGCATAAGAGAATTTTGCTATCGCTATTTACTTTTGTTCCTCCTTTCTTTCTTGTCTCACACATTTTATTTCAGGTGATCATGCTACGAATGCGGAGGCGAATAGTGCTTCTCCTCTGAACCTGCCCCCTTTCGCACCATCATCTTCACCAAGATTCCCCATACCTCCGCGATCAATGGCACGCGAGATCGCTTTTCCAGAGGAGTCAACTGACTCGCTCATCCCTGTTATTACCGTCCCGAGTGTTGAACGTGGAATAGCTTCTCCAGCAGGACCAACTAATCTTCCCATTCCTACTGCTATCACTCTGAGTGCCGAAAATAGGGCTCCGTCCTTTGTAGAGATGATAGAACCTGATCCTTTTCTTGCCAGAGAGACACAACCATTTGCCGCTTTGGTATCAGCAAAAAGTATATTCTTTTTCTTGTTCATACTTTTCTTATTACCTGTGCATAAAACTTTCATTATAACTTTTTACATTTCATTCCTTAATAGGGAACTTACCTCAGAGCGGTGCAACCAGCTCTGGTTCTATTGGCACTTCATTGAATGCGTCATCATTTGAGAAGATCTCTGCTCATAATTAGCCTTGATCAGGAATTCGATACTGGCTAGCGTCAAAATTTTCAAAGATC
The DNA here is from genome assembly GCA_021015155.1 of Magnolia officinalis. NCBI lineage: Eukaryota > Viridiplantae > Streptophyta > Magnoliopsida > Magnoliales > Magnoliaceae > Magnolia > Magnolia officinalis. The sequence continues at coordinate 64,790,012 of JAJHSJ010000007.1, read as the reverse complement.
CCGATCAATAGTCTGATTTAGCTGTCACTCTAGATGTCTTGGACAACGCTTTTCGAATTACTAGAGTTGATGTTTCGTCCGTACATGATGCTCTCTTAAGGTTTCATAATTCAATAACCGCCATGTCATCAGCTGCAACTATGACTATTCCTTTCGAAATCTTGGAGTACAGGAAGCAGCTCGCATATTCCAAGGAGAGAGCTTCTCAACTTTCCCTCTTATCTCTTGCCATGATCAAGAACAATCGTCTTTGCAAGATCAACTGAAGACTTTTGTTAATGAGAAAACATCTGTTCATGATCGCATTATAGTCCTGAAGCAAGAAATTTCACAGTTAGAAAGGTAGAGTTCAGAGATAGAGTTAAATATTGAAAGAGTCCAGGAGAAGATCGAATACAACTATCATTCCGTGGACTCTGAGAGATCCGAACTGGTGAAGAATGAAAAGCTGATCATCTCTTTAGAAGAAAAGCTAACTGGTGTTCCGGATCCTGCCCGACTGATTTCAAATGCTCGACTAGAGCATGATGCTGCTCAAGTTAGTCTCAGGATAATTTGTAACAATACTTGGCAGCATTAGGTATCACAGGAGAGTTGTAAAATGTATAACTTTGATATATTTTGCTACTTGTTCATGCTTTCAAAATTGCAAGTAACTTATGACATTTAGATGATGATGCTTTGTCTTACTTATGTGATATTCTGACTAATACGCTTATGATGCATTGTGCTCCTTTTATTTTATTTTACTGTTATATTATGTATTTATTTATACCCTTTTATGCCTTGTTAGTAGGGATTTCCTAGATGATCCTTATTCTTAATTGGTGGAACTATGTTTTAGTTTAGTTAGCCACGCACAGTTTAAACTCTTGAGTAGTGGAGCACACACAGTTTAAGCTTTTGAGTAGTGGAGCTGGGTCTCACGTGATGGTCTCTGTAACTCGTAAGAGTTCGCTGGACTTCTCACTGCCTAGGGAGTTCACAAACCATGATCTATCAGAGGGGCCCAGTGAAGCTACCGGGGCAGTGAACTCGGTTGGTTTTACGCACAGGATTGACCGTTGTAACTCTCTAGAGTTCACAGAACTCGTAAGGCTACCTTTGGGGTACCAAACCTAGGGCCGCCAGTCCATCAATGAGTAGGTTTAAGCCCTTCCTCATGAGTTAGTACTGGAATCAAACCATAGATCTGGGGGTCTTACGCACGGTTGGCCTATCTAAAGCTCACACCGCGGCCCTCGTTTTCTTCGTCTGCAAGGTCGATCCCATTCATGAGAGGGCATTTTCCTCCGTTCCTTGTAACACTGCCAGAAAGCTATACAGATGACATGGGGGTTACGTTCGACTGGCCGTTGAGGACTTTTTAGCTTTTTAGTCACTGGCTCCGTCAGCTGCCCGCATGGGTATGCGTACGATGGCCTTCACGGGCTTTTTAGGGCCACTGGCTTCTCGCCGCTGCCCGAATGGCGATCTTGATAGGTCTTATGCGTAGCTGGCCCTCTTAGAGCTTCTGGTCCTTTTAGAGCCTGATCCTTTTAGAGCTTCTAGCTCTTTTTTTAGAGCTTGATCCTTTTTAAGATTTGGCTCTTTTTTGGGATTTGGCCCTTTTTAGGATTTGGTCCTTTTAGGATTTGGCCCTTGTCTGCCTTAAAAATGTCTTGATAGATAATAGTAGATGTGACAATCGTTGTTGCGAGAATGATAACTATCTCTGACTAAGATTGCTATGTCATCACCCCTTCTAATATCTTCAAGGATATCCATCTGTACTGTTCGTAATATATCAGCTTGGTGATGATACCAATTTCAACAGAGTTCTGCAGAGCTTGCTTGATGATGCAATGCTTATGGATATATAGTCTTGATGTGTTTGCGAATTTCTTCTTTATTCATTTGTTGTCTTGCCCATTGCCCCCTTTTGATGTAGAATCATTATGCCAATAATATTCTGGATCAAAATCAGGAGCATCTTTAGGGACGATATCTTTTGACGAAGCGAGCGTTGACCGGTATACTGATGCCTTGTCCATCTTGATTTACAACTCTGTATGCCCCATTGGAGTATACTTCCTTTATTATATATGGCCCATCCCACTTAGGCTCGAATTTGCCCCCTGTTCAGCGTGTGACCATTATAGGTCTTTTCAACATTAGCACCATATCTTCCCTTTTGAAAGAGCGGTATTTAACTCGCTTATCAAAAGCAGTTAATATCCTGGCCTGATATGATTGCAATCGCCGCTGGGCCGCCAGGCGTTTCTCATCCAGCAAATCTAGATCTTTCAGCCTTATTTTTATTTTCATCATCTGTTATGGACTGATGTACTGCCACTCTGAGCGATGCTACTTGTATTTCGATTGGGATAACTGCCTCTACGCCGTACACCAGTGAATACGGTGTCGCTCTTGTTGTTGTTCGATGAGTGGTTCTATATGCCCATAATGCTTCTTGTAACTTCTCGTCCCAATCACGTTTATTCCCCGTCACTGTTTTCTTCAGTATTTTGACTATTGTTTTATTAAATGCTTCCGCTAATCCATTGGCCGGTGGATAGTAAGGTGTTGAGAACGAATGTCGAATGCTGAATTCCTGACATAACTTTTCCATGCCTCTGTTTTTGAAAGGGGTACCATTATCTGTAACAATTTTCTTTGGAATACCATGACGGTATATTATGGCGTGCCTGATGAAATTAACCACATCTTTTTCTTTAACATTGCGTAAAGCAACTGCTTCAGTCCATTTGGAGAAATAATCGGTTGCTGCCAGAATATATTACTTTTTTTGGACGAAGGTGGATTTATAGGACCAATTACGTTAAACCCCCAAGCGGAGAAGGGCCAAGAGGCGACGGACTGATGCAGATCTTCTGAAGGAACGTGTATAATGTCTCCGTGAATTTGACATTCATGGCACCGCTTTGCATAATCTATTGCGTCTTTGAACATGGTGGGCCAATAATAACCCATTTGATGTATTCTGTGAAATAGATTTCGCCCAGCCTGATGTGCTCCGCATTCACCGAAGTGCGCTTCCCGCAATGTTTGGCTTGCTTCTTGTTTGTCTAAACAACGTAGCAACACTCCATTGTAAGATCTTCTATATAATACTTCACTGCATATGATGAATCTGCTTGACCGTTGCTTGATTTGCTGCTTCTGTACTTGACCTTCTGGCAGGATATTATATTTGAGATAATCAACAAACGGTTGACGCTAATCATCTGTCGTTATTTCTAAGCATGATACTAGAATCATATTGACGACTTCTTCGATGACCTCTGAAGATGGTAGAAATCTTCTTTCTTCGATAGTTACTTGGAGAGGGCTTCGGTTAGGGCAGGACAGGGCTACCGCCAAATTAGCCAAAGCATTCACTTTTGCATTTTCAGATCGCGGTATATGCTTGATTTCTACATGACAAAACTGTTCTAGCAACTGTTGTGCTTTTTGGGAATAGGGCAGGAGTTCCTGCTTTCTTACCTCGAATTCAGTTGTCAATTGATTTATAATCAATTTGGAATCTCCGAAGATATGCAACATTTTTATTTCCATCTGTCGAGCCATCTCCATTCCAATAATGAGGGCCTCGTACTCGGCCTCATTGTTCGTGCATGCAGTGCCTAATGTGAAGGAATACAGTAACAAATCACCTTGAGGAGTAATAAATATTAACCCTGCCCCCGTTCCTGATGCTCGGGCGGCACCATCAAAATACATCTGCCATGGGCTTTGTGACTCGGCCAGCATAACGTGTTCATCTAGAAAATCATCACTGATTGTCTCGCATTCTGCTACAGGGTGTGCCGCGAGGAAAATTCGCCACTGCTTGTCCTTTTACTGCTTTTGCCGGTTCATAAGTAATAGTGTACTCTGAAAGTAACAGCATCCATTTGGCCAATCTTTCGGACAACATCGGCCTTGTCATCAAAATTTTTATCAAATCTGCTCTTGAGATCAAAGTTATGTCGTGGGAGAGGCAATAATGTCTCAGCTTTTGAGTTGCGAATATCAGCGCTAAACACTCCTTCTCGATCGGAGAATAGTTGCATTCCGCACCCACCAACGTCCGACTTAGATAATAAAGAGCAGTCTCTTTTCCTTTTTCATTTACCTGAGCCAACAAAGCACCCAAAGAATTCTTAGCCACAGATATATATAAAATAAGTGGCTTTCCTTTTATTGGAGCTGTTGGTACTGGCGGTTGCTTCAACATTCCTTTATCGAATTAAATGCATTTTGACAGGCTTGATCCCATACGAACTCTGTATATTTCTTCACTAAATGCGAGAATGGCTGACATCTTCCTGCCAAATTTGAAATAAAATGGTGAATGTACGCCAGTTTTCCCTGTAAACTTTTCAATTCTTTCAGTGTTGTTGGTGCAAGCATATTTTGAATGGCTTTAACTTTCTCAGGGTCGATCTCGATACCCCTATGCCGTATAATAAAATCGAGAAATTTGTCCGAAGACACCCGAATGTACATTTAGCTGGATTAATTTTTAACTGCTTCTTTCTCAATCAGCGGAAAACCGATGTCAAGTGTTCGCGGTGCTTCTGATGATCTCCTGACCTGACTACCAAGTCATCTATGTAACACTCTATGTGTTTATGCATCATATCTTGAAAGATATTTTGCATTGCCCTTTGATATGTCACTCCAGCATTTTTAAGATTGAACGACATAACCTTATAACAATAAATTCTAAGCGAAGTTCTGAATGTTGTTGCTTCCTCATCTTCAGGTGCCATTCTAATCTTATTATACCCTGCGTAGCTGTCCATGAAGGACATAATAGCATACTGAGTCGTACTATCAATCAACAACTATGTTATTGGGAGAAGAAACTCATCTTTCGGACAGGCCTCGTTCAGATCCCTGAAGTCAATGCACACCCTGACTTGTCCATTTTTCTTCTTTATAGGGACAATGTTCGATATCCACCTAGGATATTTGACTTCTCTGATAAACCCAACTTTTATCAGCTTGTTAACCTCTTCCTCAATTAATGGAATTATGACTGGATGGAATCGTCTTTGCGCTTGTTTAACTGACCTTTTCTCTTTGGAGATATTTAATCGGTGCATTGCTACGGATGGCTCTAAACCTGGCATCTCTGCATAAGTCTAAGAGAAGACGTCTTTATTTTCTTTGAGAAGTTAGACATATTTCTCAGCTTCCTTTTCAGAAAGACCAACATTGATAAATGTGTTCCTCGATTCTTCTTCTGTGCCCAAGTTTATTTCTCGCAAACTGTCTATTATTGGCTTCCCCCGTCTTTCATTAGCCTCGGAGCCATTTCAGGATACTTGATCGCTTTGGGGTCCTCTTCTGATACTTACGCGGTTGTAGTCATATTTACTGATGATTCTGCCCCCAGTCCTTGGAATTTTCTTCGCTTTTCTTGATTAATTCCAAGAGGGATTTGAATTCCTCCTCCCTGATTTAACCCAGTGGGTTTTTTGCAATCAAAAGCCATGTTTCTCATGATCTTCTTGCTCACTGAACTGTATTTTTCCAGATTTTATGGTGTCAACCTACCGTGGTATACATTATTCCCGATTTCTTCTTTTGGCTCTGTTTTCACTGCGGCATAAAATTCTATTGACTCAGGGTGTTTTGCACTAGCCTTGACTTGGAATCTTCTTGGAGCGGCTGAAAATGGCTTACACCTTTCAACATTTGGCAGCGACATTGTATAATTGGATTGCAAAATTTTTAGCTGCTCTGAAGATAATAAGGTTATTGGCGGTTGCCCCGGTTGTCTCAGACGCTTTGGTACAAAATAGAACTTCTTCTTTACTTCTGCAGTCCTAGGAGATTATGCCCTTTCTTCTCGGACATTGTTCACTTGGATATCTTCTAGAATTCTGCTTTCATCATTATCTCTCTCTTTTGCAGCAAACCCTTTGTAATAGCTTGCATCCGCAAAGAAAGACTCAGCCTCTGTATATGGTTTTGCATCTGCCATCACCTTATACTGTATTCCGTCTTTATAGTATTTGAAGCATTGGTGCAAAGTAGAGGGTACAATACTGTATTGATGTATCCACGGCCTTCCCAGGAGAAGATTGTATGTTGTTACGGCATTTATAACGTGACATACGACATTGGTCTTCAATTCTCCTATTTCTATCGTCACTGCAATCTTACCAAGCGTGCGTTGCCCATCTTGATTGAAGCCCTGTATCATCATTCCACTGGGGCGTAGATCAGAACGACGATAGCCCAACTTACTTAAGAGTGGTAAGAGATTTACTGCAGATCCATTATCTATCATAATCCGTTTAACCTTTTTTCCGCGGATATGACCTTCTATCATTAATGGTCTGTTATGTTCTACCTCGCAGATCAAATCATCATTGGAGAATGAGACAACTGGCAGGAAATTCGCTTGTCCATCGTGCTCTTCGCGTCTTACCTCTGTCAGTAAAGTTTCTTTAACATTATGATCAGACAATGCTTGGACTAAGCTCTGTCGGAACTCCTCTGATAACTTGAGTGCGTCATAGATGCTTAGCCGTGCCGGTATTCCCTTCAAATGACTAACCACGTCATAAGTTACCTTTGTTGTTTCACCCCTCTTTTCATTTTCATCGCCATTATTCTTCTTTTCAACGACTTCTTTCCTTATGATCCCTGTCTTCTGCTTCTCAAGGCTTGTCATTTTCTTTCCCGATCACAACGTAATAATTGCTACTTTCTTTGTCATCTTTCGGTCTTTTTTCTCCTTTACTGCTCGGGCCTTTTCCTGGATCGTTAGCATGTTTACTGTTGCCCTCGTGCTCTTCTCTTTTCCTTCACTGGTTACTATTTCACCCTTGTCTATCATTCGTTGTATTATACACTTCAACGTGTAGCAATTCTCTGTCGGATGCCCTATCAGGCGATGATAACGGCAGAAATCCTTTTCCCTGTTTTTTGTCACATCTTCGGGGCGCTTGGGTTCTGGTAATTCTATTGTGCTAGCTTTTAGCAGCTGTTTCATCATAGGAACAACATCTTCTTTCTCGAAGTCAAACCCTTCATGAGAGTTAAGCATTCTGGGTCTTTTTCCATTGTTTCTATTTCTTGACTGGTTCCATCCCTCTCTTCGTTCTAGCCTCTTGTCCCTTGAGTCCCTTGCATCTTTGCTCTTCTTATCACGATCGACAGTATTCACACTTATCCTGCTGGGTACCCTCCTAGCTGTCTCGTGGTGGAATGCTGGCATTTTACGAGTCATTAATTCCAAAGCATGAGCCTTGGTGGCTAGATCACGAAATGTTCTGATATCAGCGCTGGTGAGTCCAAACGCAATTCCCGTTTCCATAGAATTCAGACACATTTTGACCGGTTCCTTTTCTTCTGGCAACTGTCTGCACGAGGTTCCCAATGTTTTCCATTTGTCTGTGAACTTTTCTTCTGGCTCACTTTCTCTCTGCCGGACGGAGGCCAATTCCGTAATACTAACATCACGTTCGGAAGAGAAGAAGTTGGACATAAAGGCATCCTGCATCTGCTCCCAAGTACGCATTGATCCAGGAGTCAGGCTAGAATACCACCGGAAGGCCTTATGTGTTAATGATGACCCAAACAATCTCAAGCAGTACTGGGGTATTGTAGAAAAATTTTCCATGCTGGTAATGAAGTGCATCAGGTGCTCTTCCGTTGATCCTTCCCCATTAAATTTTTAAAAATCTGGATGCTTAAAATTGGCCGAAAACGGCACATCCTCTACCTCCCTTGGATATGGCGTACGGTATCTGAAGCGACCAGTATTTTCACGCTCCCTTTCTATTCTCACAGTTTCTTCAACGACTTGTCTTATATCATCTTGTGTTATAGTTCTCGCGACTGGAACAGACCCTCGCAATCCTATCCCTTGTGGATGAGAGCCCTCAGGCTGATTTTCTTGTCCATTCATTGGTGGAGTTGCCATTTGAGCTACGTTATGTGCAAGAGTTGCCAGAGCTTCCCTGAGGTGTCTGCACTCTTCCATTAGTATTCATTGCGCTTCTGCCATCTCATTGATACGATCCTCTACGGTCGGCATATTGCCTTAATTCATCTCAGTCACATATACTGTAGCTTCTCCACTCTTTGATGAAGCTGTAGTTGGAGTGGGATGAGAATATGTAGACGTAATAGGACTCACGAAGAGAGGAAAAGATGGGGTCCCTTTTGACTTCTCTATACATCTGGTACTGTCTACTGATTGGGGTGATACAGACATTGGCGAGCTCGTCCTGGGGGACATAGATACTGGAGAACTTATCATTAGTGCTTTACCTTTCTGTTCTTTCATCCATTTGGCCTTTGGAGCGACCAAAGTTGGAAAGTCGCGCGAGACTAACTGTGGAACTACCCGTTCGGGATATATCTCAGGAGGAGCCGTTCGGGATGCTTCCTAGCTGCGTTGCGTGTTATCGGCCCTCTGACTCTTGGCGAAGGTAGATTTGTTCGAGCATTTCTTGCATTTCGCGCTCTTGTCTTGTGGGACATTACAACAGTCCAGCCTTTATCACTATCCGATGGTTGGAGTGAAGTAGATACGACCCCAGTTGTTGCTTGAATCTTGTTGCTTTGCTTGCGGGAAATCGAATTATGTATACGGGAGCTTGATCCAGAATATATTCTATCACAAACCCGGTTGATGTAAAATGAAATCTTACTTCTCTTGTAGGAGTTGCCATTGATTGTAACTCGCAGTTGAATTTGGACACCTTCCGTTATGAAACACACTTATAGTTAGTATTTAAAGGACAAGATCATCTACTTTAGAGATGAAGGGGAGGATGTTCCCACTGAGAGTCGCCATTTTGGCGTCAGAAAGATGCCAAACTATGGTGAAAGTTCTTAATCATCTCTATGTTAATGCTGAAATAAGATAGTCCCCAGCAGAGTCGTCATTTTGTTTCGACAAGAAAACAAATGTATTTGATTTGAGAACTGATCTTATTTAAACATAACAAGAAGAGTATTTAGAACAATCATCATATTTTCATTGATATTGAGTTCATTTACATTCTTTCTACATCCCTTGATTCTAAGGTAGATCATTTAGAATAAAAGAATTATCCTAAGTACAACTGTTATAGTCCAATGTAAATTTCAGCAGCATTCCGGCGCTATTTCGGTCATCTCTAGGTACTTAGAAGGAATTGTTGAATTGATCATCTAATCTCTATGGAGATAGAAATTTTGGCAGCATTCCGGCAGCTTCTTCAGTCATCTCCCAATACTTAGGAGGAATGTTGAATTAATCATCTGATCTCTCTTTTCAAAGGAGGCTTGAAGATCCAACAGCATTTCGACCCCTACGCAAAGCTGGTTAGCTAACCTGTTGCGTGACCTGCGCAACTAATAGATTAGTTGCGCGGTCCACGCAGCAGATATCCTGGTTGCGCGATCCGCGCAACAGATACCCATCTTGCGCGATCCGCGCAACTGAGCATTGCTTCCGCTCCCTACCTTCAGTTGCTCTACTCCGGTCTCCCAAAATCTCTAATTGGACAAATGAGAGGAGGAACGGGGTATTTATAGGCCCCGCACACGTGCTAATCCTCAACTTTTATGCCTGTAGCTTCCTTGATTGCGTGACCCGTGCAACTGTCTTCTTGGTTACGTGATCCGCGCAACTTATCTCCTTGGTTGTGCAACCCGCGGAACTTATCTTCTTGGTTGCGTGATTCGAGCAACTCATCTTCTTTCACTTTCCTTTACTTTGTGTCTGATTTCTGATTCTCAATCATCCTCCGGATAAAGATTTTTATGCTCCAACACAATCATCGACCTGGACCATCCATCCGATGAGCCCCATTAAACAGTTTGATGTGATGTTCTTAAAAACAAATTCATTACTTAAAAAGAGATGGCAAAATGGCCAGCCATTGGATGGTTAGAGTTACCAGATGGACAATTCAGACCAATGATCGGATTCTCAAGGTGTCCTATACAATTTACTTGCACCATACTTCCCGATCATTCCACATAAAAAAGAAGCAACACAAAGCAAGGTGACCCTCTGAATGTACTGTGGAGGCACCAATCAAAAGTCTGTGTAGGTGATCGGAATGTGTGCACGGGTGAGAACACCAATGCTTGAATTGAATGCGATCTGATTTGCATCCCCTGTATTCAGTTGCCCAAATTCATTAATCCTAATGACCCTTTTCAATGAAGTCTTCTCATGTAATTCTGAACTTCGCGCATGACCTCTCTTCCTAGACGATGAAGATGGCGACCTGCCTGCATAAAAAGAAAAATAGCTACACACATGTTTCATCATCACCAATATAAAAGATATTTTAAATCTAGACAATTAAAGAAGGCTATCTTATTACCTCTAGCATCTTTAGGGGGTACAACTGCAGGGACTGCATCTTCAGGAGCTCCATCCCCTAGTGGCTCTACGCCGAATGACTCTGCCTCTGAGTGAAAGATCATTTTAAAAGAAATTTTAAATCTAAACAGCTAACGAGAGCTATGTTATTACCTCTGGCATAAAAAGAAAAATAGTTACACACATGTTTCATCATCGCCAATACAAAAGAAATTCTAAATCTAAACAATTATGGAAGGCTATCTTATTACCTCTAGCATCTTCAGGGGTTGCATCCCCTAGCGACTCTGCGCCGAATGACACTGCCTCTAAGTGAAAGATCATTTTAAAAGAAATTTTAAATCTAAACAGCTAACGAGAGCTATGTTATTACCCCTAACATCTTTATGGGATGCATCCCCAAGCGGCTCTGCCTCTAGATCCATCTTTAAGATCTAATTTGTAACGTAATTGCTATAAAAATTTCTATCCAAATAGCAAAGTACCAAGTATAATAAAGAGACGAATAAATTAATTCATAAATTTTTTCTATCACATTAATATGATAATGGAAAAATAAAAAAGGGCATAAATCAAAATCTTTTCTTTACATGCATAATATAACCAACAAATCAGGTTTTTTTCCCTGCTCTCTTTCTTTTCTTTTTCTTTTCAACAACCACACAAATATCTTCAATGTCATTGAATAACAACTCGTCACCCATGTCTACTTCAGTGAGATCAGGTCCAACTTCAGCCTCAGTTACAACCCATGTTTATGATAAAAGGCTTGTCTCATCTTCAACGAAAATCTTTATTGTAACCTCCAAAACCACATGCCAATTAGGATTTTTTGGATCTCTAGAATAGAAAACCTGCACGGCATGCTCCGCAAGAATAAATGGCTCATCACCCACTTCGTCTGAACTGAGAAGATTAGACAAATTCACCAGTCTCAAATTCCCCACTGCATCGAAAGAAACACCTTAGTGCGTCACCTTAACCCAATCACACTTTAGTAAGACTGGCTTGTACCCTTCTCGGTACTCCAGTTGGATGATTTTGCGGAGGATTCCGTAATAAGGTACGAATTCATCCACTGGATTCTTATCCTTAACACTAGATCGGAAGGTGGTCATACTCTCTGTGCTAACCCCACTGTTCTGGTTCATTTTATTCTCTTCGTATTCCTTGGTGACGAAGAGGAAACCATTGATACAATACTTATTTTACTGCATCGCAAAAGCCTTTGGTCCCCTAATTATATCTCTGAAGACTTCATTACTTGATTCATTCAAGTCTAGCTGTTTCTTCAACCAAGGTATGAATTCATCATCACTCGTCACCTTAGTCCTGGTCTCGACAACTACATTGCGTTGCTTTAAGAAATTTGCATATGCAAGTTAAGATGGTCGTTACAAAATTGACAATTTTTTTTCATAAATGTTGTTACAATGTTGTTGAATCGAATTTGAAAAAAAATAAAATGAAGAAGACATACATACAAGCTAAGTCCAGTTCGTACCCTTGCCATGTCTCATAGTTAGGATGACTCTTCAGTACCCAGGTGCAAGCCTGTTCATACTCAATACCTTCTAAAACGACACTTTGACCAGGGCCAACTAGGCCAACCACGTCAACATCGAAGTTGTCAACAATATCTTGCAACTTCGGCATGAGTGAAATTGATCCGTCTAACCGCTTTTCCAGTTTCTCCAAGAGGCTTGTGTTATTTTTCCCTCTATATTGGTTGCAGTATATAAGTGTCTCCTCTTGAATATATTGTTCTGCTATACAACCTTCAGGTCGTGTCATATTACGGACGTACGCCTTAAACGTCTTCATGAACCTAAAAGAGTTAATGACACATTAGAAAATGTAATTGCAGATGTTAGATCGGTTTATTTAGATTAAAATCATATCATACCTTTCGAATGGATACATTCATCGATAGTAGACAGGACCACATACGCGAGCCTCGTAAGCCAAACAGATAGGCAGATGCATCATCACAATAAAAATTGAAGGAGGGCATGTAATCTCGAGCTCACATAAAGTCCTAGCCATGCCCTTCTCAAGAGCCATTAACATTTCAATATCTATGGTTCGCGAGCATAGGGCATTGAAAAATGTACTAAAGCGTCTAATTATACTGCGCATAGGCTTACTATCCCTGAATGCATGTTGGATCAAAATTGGAAGCAGATGTTGCATCAATACGTGGTAATCATGAGACTTCATTCCCTTTAAATCGATATTATCTTCCTTTACGATGTTCTTCCAATTCCCACTAAAACCAACTGGAACACGAAGCTCACATAAAGTCTGGATGAATAGTTTTTTTCTTCTTTTCGAAGGAAGAAAGTACCTCATTTTTGGATCACTTTGCCATCAGTATTTTCTAGCCATAAACGCTTCTTAATTCCTAGCCGTTTCAAGTCTCTACGTGTGTTAGCGTGATCTTTGGTTTTGCCCGTTGTGTTCAACATCAATACAATAAGGATTTCACATACATTCTTCTCAATGTGCATAACATCAAGATTATGGCGTACGGGAATATCCTTTTAGTACTCCAGATTGTATAATATGGATCGCTTTAAGAAGCATGTTGATTCTGCATCATCATTTTGTTCTCGCCCTCCTTTTGTACCACTTTGTTTCTTCTTTCCGATCTTGCCCCACTGCACATTTAATTTCGAAACGATGCTTTCCACCTCAATCCCAGTCAGACGAATCGGTTGTGGTCGTAACTCCACCTTCTTATTAAAGGTGCCTGCACTTGTATCTTTTCTGGCCTTATCGTTTAGAGGCAACCACCGTCTGTGACCCATATAAACGTGTTTCTTTCCATGGTGTAATCACAAGGAATCTGTGTGGGGACGACATGCAGGACAACCATACTTACCCTTAGTCCTACAACCAGAAACATTACCATATGCGGGAAAGTCATGAATTGTCCATAGCAAGATGGCATGCATGTTGAACATATTTCCATGGTATGCGTCGAATGTCGTGATCCCTTTCGCCACACAAGTCTTGTATCTCAGCAATCAATGGCTCCAAATAAACATTAATATCCTTCCCGGGCTGTCGTGGTCCCTCAATGAGCAAAGTGAGCATAGTAAACTACGGTTTCATACATAGCTTTGGTGGAAGGTTATACGTCACACACATAATAGGCCAGGAACTGTACGACTTACTGAAAGTGTCAAAGGGGTTAAACCCGTCTGTAGCTAGACCCAATCGAACATTATGAGACTCTGCTAAAAAATCCTTGTTGTTGTTAAGAAACTTCCATGTGCTGGAGTCCACCGGATGCCCCATCTTTCCACTTTGCATTTTTCCAGTTGAGTGCCAGGTCATCTCCTTTGCCACCCATGGCACACTGTACATTCTTTGTAGCCTTGATGGTAATGGAAAATACCTTAACACCTTCACAAGTACTTGAGGTTGTTTCAACTTGGAATCAACATGGGTCTTGTACCTAGAAGTACCACAGTTTGGACAACTAGTCTTTGTCTCATGCTCTCTCCAGTATGACATGCAGTCATTTGGACATGCATGAATCTTCTGGTAATCAAGACCCAACTTTGTAATGATCTTCTTCGCTTGGTAGGTATTAGTTGGGGTCTTATAACCAGATGGCAAGACATTCTGGAGTAGTTGAAGAAGAGCCGTAAAGCTTTGTTCACTCCATCCATGGTTCACTTTTAATTTAAAAAGTTATACAATGAAAGTCAGCATGGTGAATTTGTGACAACTAAGATAGAGCTCAGTCATCGCATCTCGTATATTTTCTTCAAACTCATTGGTTAAAGCATCTCCAACAATGTCTTCAGCTTCGGGGGCTACATTGGGTTCATCTTAAATAACTTGGTCCAGGTTATTACAACCGAGGTCTTCAACAACCACGTTGACAATGTTATTTATGTCTGCCACACTATGATACTGGTGAGAAGTGCATTCGATACACTTGGGTGATTCAGGCTCACCGTGCATGTTCCACACCCTATATGTTGGATTAAATTCATATTTAATCAGATCTATCACCACACCGTCTATTGTGTAGGGTAAACGTAAACATCTGCATCTGGTACATGGACAATAAATGGTTTCTCTACTAGGAAGATGTTCTTTTACGAACTTCACAAAGCTCATCATACCATCTATAAATTGTGGGTCCGGGTAATGTAGAGTAATCCACTCCCTAGAGTCTATTGGATACCACCTGTAGGTAGGCACACGTTTATACACCTAATTCATCATCCAACTAACTATTGACAACATTTATAAATATAAATATCCAACTAACTTTATATAACAACTTGCAACTTAACCTACTGAGAACCGTCACCATAATATCTTACGGCAGAGTAGGTTCTGAGGAGTTACAAGTTGAATTAATACAAAAAAATATAAATGAAGAAATATAAATATAAATTAAGCAAGACTGTAGGTAGGCACACGTTTATACACCTAATTCATCATCCAACTAACTATTGACAACATTTATAAAAATAAAAGATATCCAACCAACTTTATATAACAACTTGCAACTTAACCTATTAGGAACCATCATGCACCGTAATATCTTACGGTAGAGTGGGTTCTGAGGAGTTACAAGTTGAATTAATACAAATTATACCTGATGAAGCAAGTTCTTATCTGCAGCAAGAGAAGTGGACTTCTAACAAATATGATTATATTCCTGAAACAAAACAGGCACCATCTTTCAATTCTAGCTATATCAAAACATCACAGATATATGGTTGATTTGATTAAAGAGGCATTTAGCATTCTATGGAATCATTTAATGCACCACATAATCCATTACATTGTCGGAATGCATTGTTAATATTTGAAATAAGTTAACCACTTTGCTAAAAAGAAAAGAATTAGGGATGATTTCTTTTTGTGTGCTAAAGGAAATACAATCATGGAATAAATACTAGTCATAAGGGCATTGAGTAAAAGAATACATATTTCTATTATCTTCTCAAGTTAGAAAAGAAGTTTGTACTCTCCCTATCTTTTTGTCCATATCAATAAATTGCTGATCATACTTGCTTCTACCTAGATGAGTAATTGTCTCTATCTAGAGGTGCTAATTGTCTCTATCCATTCGGTAACATACCATGTACTGTCTTCATACAGTTTACATGCGAGTCAAAATTTCCGCAGCACCTCCCCATATTCTCCAGATATATGTATAATTCAATACTAACTAGTTACCACATGTAATCCATTATACATGTATAGAGGAAACCAATTAGTAAAGAACCACATATCCAGAGAAAATATAGGGAGATGCTACTAAATTTTCAACTGCATGTAAACTGAAAATGATGACAACCTAAGTACATGGTATAGTACCAAACTGTTCAAAATGGGACAATTTAGGAATCCATAACGAACAAGCATTTTCAATCAAATGAATATACTGGTTCAATATAAATTCCTAAACGGGGGGGGGGGGGGGGGGGGGGGATACATTGTTAAACCACTAGGTGGCATAAATACTAATTGTAATTGTATCATGATGGAACATCAAGGAAGAAATGGGTTCTAATGAAACACAATCAATTGTTTCAATAGTTTTTGTAGCATAACTATAAATAAGTACAGAAAACATATTTATCTCAAAAACATCATACACAGCGTAACATATTTGTACTTCATGTGCAAGAGCTTCACCTAAATGACCCAAGTCGTGCTGTTGTGTATGTAGCTTGCCTAAGAAATCCAACCAACAACCCCTGAAAAAAAAGAAAGAAAACCACTACATCTTAGACACCTTAAAACAAGAGGCCTCAAACAAAAATAGGATGTAATACTCTTGAGGGAAGGGTTCTCTCCCTTAGCATGAATTTTTTGAATGAACATGTTTTTCGGCAATATAAATGTACATGATTGAAATAGGATTTGATGTCAAAAAGTCCCTTTATGATTCAAGAACCATGCATTTAAATGAGGTCCATTGATATTTTTCCCTTTTACCATCCTACCCAGTGAGAAAGTTTGGATGAATAAGTGCAATGACACACATAAATGAAATATGTACAATTACGTACGGACTAGAGAGTGTAATGCACCTGCTGGACATTTAATAAGATAAAACAATCAACATAAGAACTGTAAAAGATTGATCAAGGAACTGTATCACCCATACATGTGCTTCATGAATCGTTATAAAATTCCCACTAGCCTTTGCCTATGCTAATTTCCCCTTCCAGACCTTATTAAGACCATTGTATTCATACCTTTTATCTTGGAAACTGAAATTACAAAGCATAGTAAATACCATTTAATATGGACGAAGTATCCAGACATACCATGTGAAGCCATAAACATGCCACTAGTGAATTGAAATAGCAGAAAGCAACAAGCTAGAATTTGACTAGTTGGTATTTATTTCTCAAACTTCTATCTTGGAAGCATAACAATGCAGCTGATATATGTGAAAGCAATGTTTGAGAATGAACTAGCTGGTAGAACAACACCGCAGACTTGGTTTGAAGTTTGAACAAACCCTTGATTACTCAAAATAGGCCCACTTGATGGACTTGGGCACTTTTCATATGATTGACAACTTACTCATCCATTCAGCAAAACCAAGCATGGAAAATGAATGACTATTCATGGAATCAAGTTTAGGCCATTTTACACCCTTCACATTTCATGAAAGCCTAGAATTTCTCATTACCTAATATTGCATATTCCTTTGTTAGAAAGAAAAATTACTATTGGTAATAGTGAGCTTTCAAGGGCACGATTAAGGTATGAAAAACATTCCATATTGAACATGTGATTGAGGCTTCTCATCAGGCGGCCTTACCGCGCAATGCCCCAACCCAAAAATCAGGCAAGTCTAGCTATCATTAGGTGGTCCACATGCATACCTTGATTGTTGACCATTTACCATATTTGGTGGGTGTCAATATCAACTCCATTATTCTATTCTACCTTCTAGCCATCAATTCAATTAAAGGAAGTGGTCCAGTGCTCTTATTAAATCAAGACAGTTGAATCCATTGATCCAGACTGTTCATTCGGTCCAGCGCACATCTTATGGGTTACCATGCAAAATTCATACTGATATGACAAATATAACCATTTGATCAAATAGCCTTTAGTATAGACGGTCAAGATCATTCACACAAATTAGGTCTACTAACCAATTTGATCCATCTACTTGTTACGACCCATCATGGAATGCTTATAATTTTGAAGAATCGCTTTGGTTAGATAATTGTAATCATCCTATCCATGGCTTGGAAAATGGATGGCTGCGTGCCAAATAAATAATAGATCTAGTCTTTTGATCAGTGTGATTTTTTGCATAATAGCCTATGGTATTTGTTCTGTACGTAATGGACCGTTCAAATTGATCGATTGGACTCTACTGGTAGCATTATAACTCTGAAAACCCTTAGAGTATTTCTCTACCATAATAATTCTAACATCTCTTATTCTTTATTTAAAAAAAAATAGAGAGATGTTCCTAATCTCTTTGGATTAGATTAGTTGAGTAATCCTAATCTCTGATTCATGGACACTCGTTATGGAAACAGGACCATTGGTTTTTTCTTTTTCCCTTTTTCTTTTCATTTTTAACCATCCAATAGATGTCCACCAATCCACTAGTTACATGATAAAATAATATTTAATTTTTGTTCATGATATATCTACATTGGCTACCATAATTTGGACGGTTTAATTTGACTACTTGTATGCCATGTTTGCAATTTTTTTGTAATTTCTAAGTGCCTGTGTATCATCCATCACACTCTACCAGAGTATCAAAGTTTTTCTCTTTGGATTTATATGGTGCATTTGCTCCCCATCTCCACTACATTTCAATACATGTGTGGTGTAGCAATAGTGTCAGATGGTATCTATGAATCGACTTGAGTGGGGTAGTCTATTTTTTTGTAATTTTACATTTTTTCCCTACTGAAATAGAGTATGACATTTACAACTTACAACACTCAGTAACTTTTCCATCTCTAGGCTTTATTTATAATTTACAACATGCATGTTTAGAGGCATTGCCAACTGTTAAGAAGCATTTCCTTAAAAAGAAAGTGGCAGTCATTTCCAGCAGCATTCCACGTGCTTGCTGGAAGACACTGCTAATGAAACTAGGACTCATATTTTCATCTAGAGAAATACTTTGATACTCTGGCAGACTGCTATGGATGATACATAGGCAGTTTAAATTACTATGAAATTATCTACATTGCATAAAATCCAATTGAAAAACTCTGCATCCGTAGTGAACGGACTGCCTGGGCAAGTTCTTCTTCATCTTCAACATACAAAAGCAGGACTGAGAGGGAATGGGAAAAGAGAAGCTTACCTATTTGAAGACATTGCTCAATGGAAGGCTGAAGACGCGTTGCCAATGGAAGATGACCCGCTCGATGAAAGGTTGAAGACACTGCTCGATGGAAGAGGCCGCTGCCAATGGAAGGTTGAAGACGCGCTCGATGGAAGGTTAAAGACGTGCTCGATGAAAATGGGAAAATAGGAAAGGGCACTCAACATTTTGGCATTCCTCTTCTAAATCAAAGAAACATTTCAAATCTGAACAAGTGTTAGTTTACCATTGTTTATAACAAACAACTTGATAACAACCGTACATGTAAGAGGGACCATTTTCTAGATAGTTAAGATGTATTATATAATAAAATTATAAATATTAAACATTTATAGCTAGACGGATTATTTGAATGGTCTGGATAACTCTATATCATTGCCACTATTTTCATGAACGAGTCACCACCATTTTACATTCTGTACAAAACTCACATAGTTTTTTTTAAAAGAAGAAAAAAATGGTAAAAATAGCTTTGGAAATGAGAGGGCTCTATGGGCCCCCACCATGATGGATATGTTTCATCCATGCCGTCCATCCATTTCTCCACATCATTTTGGGATCGATCCCCGAAATTGAGCCCAAATTAAGTCTCAGGTGGACCACAAAAGGAGAATATCCTGGACGGTTGGACGTCCAACATTGAAAACATGTACGACGCCGATGGCTTTTAGCCGTCGGCACTACCGACGGATTTTAGCCATAGCTAAAACTACCCCAAGTCCATCAGTTTTACCCAGTTTTTTGGTAGTGGTTTATCCACCCCATCCGTGCCTTCTCTCAAATCATTTTAAGGTATGAGCCCAAAAACGAGGTAGATCCAATGCTCAAGTGGACAACACTAAATAGTAAGCTTGAGTTCCATTAAATGTAAGAGTCATCTCTGTTGTGGTCCACTTAAATGTTAGATCTGCCTCATTTTTTAGTTGATTATACCTTTAAATAATCTAATAGAAGGGATGAATGGCGTGGATAAACAGATACATCACAGTGGGCCCCACATACATATGATCATTACTTGCTACAGATTGCCGATTCCCATGCTTGGAAGTTCATCCTAGTGAGAAGCATTGTAAATAAGCGATTGGTGTTGTTCGTTGTTAGTTGTTTTTACAAGAGTTTTTTTCTCACCCTATACTTCACCTTTTAACCACCAGCTTTCTTGAAGGACCCAAACTTCACTTTTCAAGACTAATATCTTATGCATGGATTGAATATTTGTAGACAAAAAATACCCTTAATTTATGGGTTATCACTATTTTTTTAGACAATAATACTTACTACAAATCTATTTTCTGAAGTCTTCCCTTCTTCCTACGAGAATACCCTTATACCAAAAACTTTTCTTCCTGAAATCTTCTCATCTCTTCTGATTTCTTACTAAAATTTTCTCCTTCCTATTTGTAAAGATTAATGCTTTTTTCGAACGAGAATACCCTTACTACCACAAACCCATCTTCTTGAAATCTTTCCATCTCTTCATATTTCTTCTTGAAATTGCATCTTTTCTACCATTTCTAAACATCTTCTTCCTGATATACCACAAAACCGTTACTTTTTTTTTTTTTTTTTTTCATTTTCTTTTGTCAAGGAAGGGTGAAAATGGTGTGTCCATTGAAAAAGCCACGTATTATAGTTGTATTTGAATAAATTCCTATAAACCCTAAACTCTAGCACTTACATGAGTTCTCAGTCAATTTCACCGAGTTCTCGATCAATTTACCCAAGTCCTTGGTCAATTTCACCAAGTTCAGTCAATTTTAGCGAGTTTCAGCGAGTTCTTGGTCAATTTGGTCAAGTTCTCGATTAATTTGGCCTTGTTCTTAGTGAATTTGCTCTATTTCTCAGTCAATTTCATTGACTTCACGGTGAATTTCTGTGAGTTCTCGGTCAAATTTAGCAAGTTATTGGTCAGTTTACTCAAGATCTTAATGAAATTCGGTGAGTTCTATGTCATTTTCAATGAGTTCTAGATCAATTTAATAGACTTCTCAATCAATTTAATGGAGTTCTCGGTCAATTTTCCCGAGTTGTTTGTCAATTTCAACTAGTTCTCGGTCAATTTCACCACGTTCTCGGTCAATTTCACAGACTTCTTGGTCAATTTCGACGAGTTCTTGGTTAATTTCACCAAGTTCATGGTCAATTTCAACAAGTTCTCGTTCATTTTAACTGATTTCTCAGTCAATTTAACGGAGTTCTCGGTCAATTTCACCACGTTATCGGTCAATTTAACGGAGTTCTCAGTCAATTTCAACGAGTCCTCGGTCAATTTCATGAAGTTCTAGGTCAATTTCAACGAGTTCTCAGTCAAATTTAGCGAGTTCTCGATCAATTTCTTGAAGTTCTAGGTCAATTTCAACGAGTTCTCGGTCAATTTCATAAAGTTCTAGGTCAATTTGCTCGAGTTCTCGGTGAATTTTAGCCAATTCTCGATCAATTTGGCCGAGTTCTTGGCCAATTTTAGTGAGTTCTTGGTCAATTTTCTGACTTCTAGGTTAGTTTTAATGAGTTCTCGGTTAATTTGGCCTTGTTCTCGGTGAATTTTCTCTAGTTCTCAGTCAATTTCACCAACTTCGGGGTGAATTTCTGCCAGTTCTTGGTCAAATTTAGCGAGTTATTAGTCAGTTTTCCCAAGATCTCGATGAATTTCGGCGAGTTCTAGGTCAATTTAAAGGACTTCTTAGTCAATTTGACGGAGTTTTTGGTCAATTTCAGCGAATTCTCGGTCAGTTTCTCCAACTTCTCGGTCAATTTCACCAAGTTCTCAGTTAATTTCACGGAGTTCTCGGTTAATTTCAACGAGTTTTGGTCAATTTCACTAAGTTCTCGGTCAATTTCATGAAGTTTTTGTTCAATTTCAATGAATTCTCGGTCAATTTCATGGGCTTCTCTGTTAATTTTGGTGAGTTCTCTGTCAATTTCGGTCAATTTCACTGGCTTCTTGGTCAATTTCACTGAGTTCTCGGTCAATTTCATAATGTTCGCAGTCAATTTAACGGAGTTCTCGATCAATTTCAGTGAGTTCTTGGTTAACTTTCACTCAGTTCTCAGTCAATTTCAACAAGTCCTTGGTCAATTTCATGAAGTTCTAGGTCAATTTTAATGAGTTCTTGGTCAAATTCATTGAGTTCTCTATTAATTTTTCCAAGTTCTCGGTCAAATTCAATGAGTTCTCGATCAATTTAGCAGGTAAGAAAGCCTCATCACCTCGCCAAACCCTATACCAAAACCTCTCTAAAATAGCTCATGCGTAACCAAAATCAATTAGGAACAACCTTTTTTAAGTATGTTAAAAAGTTAAGAGAATTGATGATGGAGTTAAAATTTAAACATTGAAAACAATCATATTCGATGACATCGAAGGCAGCTCGATGACATCGAAAATGTGCTTAAACATTCCAGTGAGCAAAAAAAGGAAAATCTGAATTTTTTTCGATGTCATCGAAGAAGTGCTCAAATTCTCTAGCAAGGAAATGAGGAAAACCTGGATTTTTTCAAAAAAATCAAAGGATAGTTTGATGTCATCAAACCTTGGTTCAATGACATCGTAAAAAATCCAGGAAATATTTGATTTTATTGCGAGAGAGTTGTGATACCTTTTTGATGTCATCGAAGACAAGTTTGATCTCATCGAAATGTATGTTCGATGTCATCAAACCGGGTTCAATGCCATCATAAAAATCTTAATTTTCTTAGGCTACTTGCTGGAGAGTTTAAGCACATCTTTGATGTCATCGAGAAAATCTAGATTTTCTTTGATTGCTTGCTGGAGTGTTTGAGCACCTTTTCAATGTCATTGAGCTGCCTTCGATGTCATTAGAGGCAGTTCGATCGCACTTCGATGCTATCGAACATGGCTATTTTCAGTGTTTAATTTTTAACTCCAACATCGATTCTCATAACTTTTTAGCATACTTAAAATAGGTTTTTCTTAAATGATTTTGGTTAAGTATGGGTTATGTTAGAGAGGTTTTGGTAAACATTATTGAAATTACGGAGCGAATCTCCTGGAAAACCTAGATTGTTCTAAACCATATGATTTGTTTGCTAAACCATATGATGATTACAAGTACTCGGTCAATTTTCATGGAGTTCTCGGTGAATTTCAGCGAGCTCTCGGTCAATTTTAGCGAGAACATGGTCAAGTTCTCGGTTAATTTTCTAGACTTCTCGGTGAATTTCACCGAGTTCTTGATTAATTTGGCTGAGTTCTCGGTGAAATTGCCTCCCCACTGGCTTTTCTTACTAAAGTTTGCTCGAATTCTCGTTGAAATTGACCGGGAAGTCGCTGAAATTCATCGAGAACTTGCTAAAATTGACTGAGAAGTCGCTGAAATTCACCAAGAAGTTGGGCAAATTAACTGAGAACTCGAGTAAATTGACCAAGAACTCACTGAAATTCACCGAGAAGTCGGGAAAATTGACCGAGAACTCAAGCAAATTCACCGAGAACTCACTAAAATTCACCGAGAACTCAGGTAAATTAACTAAGAAGTCGTTAAAATTGACTGAGAACTCACTGAAATTCACCGAGATGTCGGGCAACTTGACCAAGAACTCAGTCAAATTGATTGGGAAGTCGCTGAAATTCACCGAGGAGTCGAGCAACTTAACTGAGAACTTAGCCAAATTGACTGAGAACTTGCTAAAATTGATCAAGAACTAGCTGAAATTCAGCGAGAAGTCGGGCTACTTAACTGAGAACTCACTAAAATTGACTAAGAACTCACAGAATTTGACTGAGAACTCACTAAAATTCACCAAGAAGTCGGACAACTTGACCGAGAACTCGAACAAATTGACTGAGAAGTCGCTGAAATTCACTAAGAAGTCAGGCAACTTGATTAAGAACTCGGCCAAAGTAACTGAGAACTCACTAAATTGACCGATAAGTTGGGCAACTTGATCGAGAACTAACTAAAATTGACCGAGAACTTGGTTAAATTGACCGAGAACTCGCCGAAATTCAATAAGAAGCTGATGAAATTGATCAAGACCTCGCTGAATTTTAATGAGAACTTGGAAAAATTGACCAAGAACTCGCTTTCATTAATTGACCTAGAAGTCGGTGCAATTGACCAAGAAGCCGATGAAATTGAACGAGAACTTGCTGAAATTGACCGAGAACTAGGTTAAATTGACCAAGTGTCACGTCCCAAACTCGGAAACTGGGCTCACAAAATTTCTGATCGTCGAATTCGGTGCCGACAGCCTCCGTAGTACCCCATTCTCGGCTCCTAGCGTCCATACGCTAGATTCCGATCTTGGGATCCTACGAGGAGGATTTCCAACATACTTTTGTCTCATAATAAGCATAACCACAAGTTTACCCAAATCACAAAGGCAATATCATCTTCACATATCCACTAATATAAACAGTTGAATACAATGCTGAAAGGGAAATACATATGTATCAAAATAAAAGCTCCAGAAGTCTGCTGCATGCTCCAAGCCCAACACTGTTGCAACCTAATGCCACCTGCACGTCGTGCATAAGCTTACAATAGCTTAGAGGGTGGTGAAAGTGCGTGTAAGGTAAGTGCTAAGTATACAATAAAGCACATAAATCATATATCATCGGGATAAGCGAAAGTACTAACAAGATCATGAATCATACGATATTAGAGTAAGCGGAAATATACTGGTAAGTCCATGAATCATTCAATAACAGAATACGTAATGCGGATCGGCTATGCAAATGCGAAAGTCAAATATCAAATGCCGATGATGCAATGCAATATGTAAATCATGCTAAGTCCATCTAGGCCAAATAAGTGCAAAGACATAGTAACTCAAAATGCTAAGTACTATGGATGCAATGTAATATGCGGTGTGAATGAAATGACCATGCTGGAATGTGAAGTCGGGATGATAGTACGAAGTATCACAGGCTATGAGGTCCATCATAAGGGACTTCTATCCAAACCAGTCCCATACCTAAATTTGGATAGTCAGACACAATGTGGTAAACTCCTGATCTTAGGTTAGTCGCGCGCCCAACCGAAATCCTGGCCATGCGATGGTACACGTAACAAATAGTTACGCACCACCAGCCCGAGTGGATAGTGAGTGAATGAAGGAATGGATATGCAATTCCTGCTCAATAAGTCTACATATCAGTACGGTTGCTTATGGGGAAATCACCGGGGTCTATTACACTCCACACCGACTGTCGTCTCCCTAGCCGCACAGCCCAGCGAGTGGAAGAGACCTCACTATCCGCCTAGCTAGCAGTCTGCCAATAGCTACTCGGCTCGTCGATAGCGGACCCATTTACGAGCTGGTCATACTCAGCCTAGCTTATAGCCCCCTTACTTGGGCGAATAAGGCCACACCCCCTCCCAACCAACCACGACACAGTGGGAGACGCGGCCTACTGGTATTCGGCACTCGGGACCTCATGTTCAACTCGATCTAGACGTTGGGGCACCTCCTGGCCTCGGAGATTTTTGGCTTTTCACTCAAGGACATCCTAAGTGCCCACAGTGCTAGAACTAAGTATTTCTGGTGTCCCATTTAGTCATCCACGATATGCTTGTGGAGGTCATGGCCTTGATGTCGTTAGGGCGTACAATGATCAAGTCACATATATGCGAGATGTATGAGTCACACTATCCAGTCATGTAACAATCCTGCGCGTACGACGCGATAATGTGGGCACTCCGTCTCATAAGGAGTCCCATAAATAGTCTGCCCAATGGCGTATGCTATGATCAAACATTCCTCATATCAGGCATACATATGATGTGTATGGGCATGAATCATGAAGTTATACTAAGTATTTTATATGGTGATGAACTATCCTCACAACGAAGGTGGGCCTTGATGGTCTACACACAACAAGTATGGGGCTATCAATGGGCCCTAGGGAGAGTTATAATGCGGACATTTAACCAACATTATTCTTACAATGTGGACGTTAAACCAACATTGCTCCCAAGGCACGACCCTCCATAACATCATTACCTGCATTATAGTGAAATCACACATTACATCGGGTGCACATTCCTCCCATTGAGCCACATATACACCACATCGGCCTAGCCATGTGGGCCACAAATACATCAAGATGGGCCTCATCACATGGGCTGAAAATATATATCACAATGGGCCACAACATATGAGGCGGAAACACATCACAATGGGCCTTGCCAAATGGGTCGGAAATACATCACAATGGGCATCAACCCACGGGCCCTATGTAACGCCCTGAAAATCGGGGGTCGAGCATAAACTCAACTCCCGAGTTCCAGAACATCACTTATGCAACAAAATGAATGATGTTTGAATGTTGACTGTATTCGTGCATTGAACATGAGTGAGATTAAGCCAAAACAGCATATCATACTCCAGAGACAGTTAAATTTGCAAGCGGAAGACTATGATAGATAGATAAAATATATAAACTATGATGAGTCTCCAGAGTGTGATAAGATTACCAGGTTAAATAATTACAAGTACAGTTTTAAAATATACCAAATGTGAGGAAGTGTAATGTCTCTTATCCCAAGTACCAGAGCCCCGGCAATACACTATCAGGTCTTCATTGACCCGCCAGAGAGATACAGATAGGAGAACTCCTCCTATCATCATAGAAGTAGTCCGGCTCTGCTTCACAAACATCGTCATCACCTGAAACTCAACAAATTTGGTTGGTGTGTACAACACCGTCCCGTAACGTGGGAGTGAGTGATCAACTCAGTGGAACAATAAAGCATAAGTTAACATGTTATCAATTCAGTGAAGCAGTAATGATAAAACAGTACAAATCAAACAAGTTTAACTACTCTTGTTAAATGCAAGAATGGAATGACATGATGATGTATGCCCTTGCCAAACCACCCTCATGCTACATCATCTTACGTTCGCGAATGCTTAACTCCCTCAGTGCACCACATCTACTAAGCACATGCGGTGCGATGATGATCATGATTACCGAGTTATTATTAGTCCATTTCAAACAACAGTATTGGGAAACTAAGGTACCTCCCTTGTATCATTCCCAAACATGATCCATTCTAGGGTCGTCAATCCTAGTTAATCTCATACGATATTATGGTTTGAGAGGCTTAGCGAAGGCATCACAAAGGGCTCGTCACCCGTTAGCACAGATACAGATCTCACCGTATGCGGCTCAATTGCTGACCGTCAGCTCGAGTACAGGTCTCACCGTACTCGGCTCAATCACTAGCCGTCAGCTCGAGTACAGGTCTCACCGTACTCGGCTCCACTCATACTCTAGTCGCTGTGAAAGACTCGTCGCCAATCACAGCCCTTGGAGTATACTCGAAGATACTACAGAGGACTCGTCGCCCGTCAGCATGAGTACAGGTCTCACCGTACTCGGCTCTCGCCGTAGGTATCGACAGCTCGAATACAGTGTCCCATACCACCATATTCGGCTCACGAGTCTGGTTGGGCAATGGTCACTACGGGGAGGCACATGGCCCCAGCGTAGGCCGACAGCTCGACCACGGTGTCCCATACCACCATGCCCGGCTCATGCGTCTTAGCGGATCGAGGTACCATGGTTAAAAGGGGTTTCACTGGTAAGTTTGGTACCCTAGGTTCAAGCAGTAGCGTCCAAATAGGGTGAACATGCATAAGGCAGATCGGGTTACTTGACGAGCTCGACTAGCACGCTCGCCCGTTGAGCTGCACGACATGAAGTGCATAAACAGCTTCGTGTGGCCTAGCCACTGCCGACAGGCAACGCACGACTCGAGTTCGTCGAACACATCCCACGTGGCAAATGAATCTTAGCCACGAGTTCAATCCCGTTACCGATTGCCTGGGCCATAATCATAGCCCCAAACACAATCAATTACAGATAGATAAAGCAGTAATGGATCAAGATTCAACTCATACAATCAAGGTCTGGTATTATCTGTTTAGGGCTGCCAGGGCTGTTGCACGCACTCGTTGCTCCGCTCCCCCATCACCCATGACGGATCGTACAACGTAAATATAGATTTAAACATATGCATTACATAGTTAAAATCATAAAGCAGTTGAGCATGTTATGAATCACAACACAAGCATGAGTTTGTACATGTTCAATTCCTAATCACACAACTATCAAAGGAGATCATACACATAGTTAAAAGAGGCTGAGAATCATATCTCAAGACCCTTATACATTACAATTTGCTAACTACTACTCATTCAGACATTTCAAGAAACACTTGAACTACATACATCACATACATGACATATGTTGATCACATAGGTATTAGGCCAAATCCTTCTACTAGGGAGCTACCCCAAATATAACACGCGTGCACCCACGACGGATAGTCATGGCAAGCATGGGTCCAAGTTCTATATTCATTCAGTCATTTCCACAAATACTTGGACTACACACTTTAACATATGTAGTGTATTGACCGTGGTGTGATTTAGGGCAAATCCTTTCGTCAAGGGGTTGACTAGTACATTTCAATCATGTTCTTACATTCAATACACATGACAAACATAAATCATAAATCCATATTTACTTAGTCATTTCAATAAACACTTAGAATACACTATTCCAACATACATAGTGTATGTTAGCAAACATGTATTAGGGCGATCTCTTTCGCCAAACTAGTAATTTACGCATGTATAATATATTTATACAATAAATAATCATGGCAAACACATCTCCAAATACATACGTATACGGTACCTTCTACAATACAGTATTTCTACATACATAGTGTATATTAGTAGAACATGTATTTGGACGAATCCTTTCACCAAATTAGTATTTTATCCATATATCATACATTCATACAACAATTAATCATGTCAAACACATTTCCAAAATTTATACGTATACGGTATTTTCTACAAATACCTAGAATATGTAGAATTCCATATTTTTCATCTTTAATCGAAACGGAAAACAGACAGCACTTTGTACATGTGCAATTGCATGCAGATCATGAATCTATCATTATCTGACATTGAAAGCGTTGAAAACCATAACCTATACACCTAAAGTCCACACCTTTTGTCGTAGAATCGCAACGGAATCGATAGGTTTGCTAAGCTTCCGTATTCAGCAGTTTGACAAACTATAGAACGAAATAGGTTAGCTATTTCACAACCTACAATAGTCTAAACCCCAAAACAAATTAGGGTTAGGGTTTCTTACCTAGAAACGACGCCGGAAACGCCGGGAAAAGCGTCAAGAAAGGGATGGTGTAGCCCGTGTGGTGGCAGGGAACGATAGTAGGGAGATCCTCCCACTTCTCCCTCACTTTCTCTCTCTTTTCCCTCTCTCAAATCCCAAATTCGTATGGCTGCCATGAGAGAGGGTTTAAGGTCCTTATATAATCTCAAAACTCACCGAAATAGACTTTTGTTCAAGGGTTACTGCTAATATAGGTATTTTGTCACTTTTCTAGCTCAAAAGAGAGGTTCTGGTGGTCCTCCTCGAGTCAAACGTCAGACTTAAGCTCACCACACATGGATCTATGTGGGATTACGTTTACGACTCGATCGGATTCCCGGATCGAACGTGGCGGACCACTTTCAGTTCAACGGTCAGTGGGCCACGATCCGAAATTCCAAGTACATGTAAATGTTCCTGAAATTTTTCTTAATCCGAGGGTGTAATTTAGTCTGATTCTGACGGTCTGGTTGCTTAATACTGATGCGCAAGCGAATGGTGCCAGATCACTATTCCAGTATTTATTTTGTAAAGGGAATAGTGTTTTTCACACTCCCTCGCTCCGGATCCAAACGAATGGTCGTGGGACATCGGCTGGACCTGATTTTTGAGATGATTGTCAAGCCCAGTGAGGCGGTCCTAGTTCCTTAACTTCGTGTTAATCGGACTTCTGATGTGCGGTCTAGACCTAATACGAAGTTTCAAGTCATTCCCGAGAGTAGCCGGGTAATGAGTTTGATCCTAAACTTTAGGGTAACCTAGAGTCAATGTTTTTGCAAGTTTTGGGTCTTGCAGATCGTATTTAAAGCGATTGTTGCTAATTTCACAGGCACACTAGTTTAACACTAGCTAAATCTTGCCTAATTTCTAAAGGATTTAATCCTGTAAGATTTCTGTCTAAGGTGGTACTTAGTCCTTTGTAGTTTGTATATAAAGTGATCCAAGTTATACTACTTAGCTAGTTTAAGATAGTATCTAGGGCGAAAGTGCTTTGAAAAATTGAAAGCACAAGATAGTGAAGGGTGGGATTTGTGAAGGAAATGGTTTGAAAAGGGATTTGAGGCTTTAATTGAGCGTTTGGGAAGTTAAACCTGTGTTAGGATTGACCCATCGCCTAAGGACGTCTAATTCCAGGTTGGCAAAAATTCGGGATGTTACACCCTAATACATCACAATGGGCCTCAACCCATGGGCCCCAAATTCATCACAATGGGCCTCAAACCATGGGCCTTAATACATCACAATGGGCCTTAACCCATGGGCCCCAAATACATCACAATGGGCCTTAACCCATGGGCCCTTATATATCACAATGGGCGTTAACCCATGGGCTCAAAATACATCACAATGGGTTTTGACAAATGGGTCGGAAATACATCACGATGAGCCTCAACTCACAGGCCCTAATAAATCACAATGGGCCTTAACCCATGTGCTCCAAATACATCACAATGGGCTTCAACCCATGGGCCCTAATACATCACAATGGGCCTTCACCCATGGGCTCCAAATACATCACAATGGGCTTTGCCAAACGGGTCGGAAATACATCACAATGAGCCTCAACCCACGGGCCCTAAATACATAACAGGTGGGCCCTGCACTTGGGCCTTAAAATGCGCAACAAGTGGGCCCCGCTCATGGGTTAAAGATACATCTTGATGAGTCACATGTATATCAAAGTGGGCCCCTCGATTGGGCCACAAAAATACATCAAAGTGGGCTTGACGGATGGGCCATAAAGTACATCAAGGTGGGCCTCACAGATGGCCACAAAACACATCAAAGTGGGCCTCAATGGATGATCATATCATGAAGTGGCCCACCGTGATGTGTTTGAGATCCAACCAATTCATAAGTTAACATAGAGCTAGATGAAGTGAAAGCAAAATATAAGCTTAATTGGAAGCTAATGTGGCTCTTAAGAAGTTTGAACGGTGGATGTCACTGTCTCCACTATTTTCAATGGTGGGGTCCACTTGAACCTTAGATCTGAGTCGTTCTTAGTCTCAAGCCCTAAAATGTACTTTCAAAATGGTTGGACGGCTTGGATGCAACACATGCATCATGGTAGGGTCCACACACGTGGCCCACCAATTAAATGGACGGTGTGCATACAAACCGTCTGGATGGACGGTTTGGATATAATACAGGCATCAAGGGTGGGGCCTTAACAATGGGCCTTATATATCACATCATGTGTGGTCCATACAGATGGATGGTCGATACAACACTACATCATGGAGTCCACGTAATAGTCGGCTGAGATAAAACACACACACCAAGGTGAGCCCCACTATACATCACGTGGTGTCCCACGTCTAGATGATGGATGGTTGGGGTAAAATACATATATCATATGGTGTCCCATCGTCCTTTGTTAGATTGGACGATGAGGATACCATACATAAATCATGTGGGTCCCACCCGCTGGACCAAGTGGATGATACACCAGGGTGGGTTACAGACCCACGAAACTTGGGGATGTCAATACAGTAGCTGTATAGCTGCTGTCTGCCAGCCAATCCTCTTCAAAGAGGTGGGTCCCACATGGGGCCCACCATATTGTTTATTTCCCATCCAATCTGTTGATAAGGTCACACGGACCTAGATGAAAAGGAAGAACAAATTTCACAATGATCCACTGTTCCCTGCCGTGTGGGCCACCTGAGCTGAGCATACGAGTGATTTTTAGGGGGATCACAGCCCTAAGGGGCCCCATCAAAATGCACGGTGTTGATGTGTGGTACACATCATGGTGGGGCCCACGGCTGGGACCCAACGGTCCTTGCCCATTCACGTGGCCATAGCGTAGGACGCTGCTGCGTCCCTGGCGTCAGCGGCAACAACAGCGGCTGTTGCCTATTTTATTTTATTTTTTTGAATTTTGGTTTATCTGAGGTTTTTCACACATGGGGCCCGCTTCAGCAAAATCCACCCCAGCCATTTGATTTTATGGCTCGAGACAAACTAAACGAGACCAATATTCAATATATTTTGGTGCATAAAAATATCAGAGTGTATTTCAACAGTAAGAATACTGTTCTCTATGCTATGGCCCGCCAGAAAGTCGGATTGGTTTCATTTTTCGGCTCAACGCCTAAAATGATATGGAAAATAGGATGGACGGAGTGGATTTGATCCTTGCATCAAGGTGGGGCTTGTAAGAGTGGCCCTTCCCAAAAAGCCTTGAATCTAGCTAATATTTGTATTTTCAATCCACGTTCAGCGTCCCTGGAAGCTGGACGGTCTGGGCCTAACACATGTACAAGGTGGGCCTGGCTTAGGTGGGCCACCAAATGCATGGTTGGTGTGGATAAGACATACACCAAGGTGGGGTCCATCCGAGTAGGCCACACAATCACATCATCACACACAAAACAAATGAAAAAGAGAGGGAGAGAGAGAAAGGAGGGACACATGTGATGGAGGGCTCTGCCACTATGAGCCCTCCCTTGCATTCAATCATACATCAAGTGGGTCCCAATACATGTGGGCCCACCAAATCAAAGATCAACGGTGGAGATTCCTTCTACACCAAAATGGAAGGTCTAGATGACCTCTAATCATACAAGGAAAATAAACATCATGATGGGGTCCATAGAGAATGGCCCCATCATGGAATGATCATGAGGATCAAGATGGGCCATCGGCCACATCTAGGGTCCAAAGTGAGATCCACACCATTAATCGGTAGGCCTCACTTGGCCCATCATAAAAATATAAAATCTAGGCTATAGAAGTACCCACTATGATCTCTTTTTCCTTCTTCCGCCAATGCATGCTATGGCTCCATAGGAACAATTTCAACGGATGAGATGAAACTTATATGGTGGAGATGGGAGATAGAAAGTGGGCCACACAAAGCCCTCTCATGGAGCTAGGAGGTCCACCACATTTGGCTTGAGATTTGAGAAATGAGAGAGAGTGGGTTGTAAGGAGAGAGAGTGATGGGTGATGGATGTGAGGTGAGTGATGGGTGAGGTGATAGTGTACTTGACATGTATGGGTGTGTAAGAGAGAGGGTGAGAAAGAGTTGACTTGGTGGTTGCTTGACTCGGGGAGAAAGAAAGCATTGATTGATTGATTGATTTGAGTGATTGATTGATTGTTTGATTGATGGGACATGATGTAGAGATTCTCTTGGGATTGCAAACGCGCAGTGTTTTCCTTGAATTGAACGTGGGCCCACATCTCTCGGCCAGGGTATCGGATCAGTATGCAGACGCGACGTTGGAACCGCCGCGACGGTGCGGTCGCAATAGTACAAGTCTCGAATTAAGTTGACTCAAATCTACGGGATACGACTTAGGGTCGCATGCAAACTTCGATTATATGTCGCAGGTTGCCAGAATTCGACGGGAAGGATCGCGGGAGTCGATGGAACAGTTCGGACTAGGATATGGGTCTTACAAAGAGCTCCCTGAAATTCACCTAGAACTTGGGAAAATTAACTGAGAACTCGCTTAAATTGACTGAGAACTTGGTGAAATTGATTGAGAACTCACCGAAATTAACCGAGAAGCCACTGAAATTGACTGAGAAATCGGTGAAATTGACTAAGAACTTACGAGAATTGATCGAGAAATTCTTGAAATTGACCTAGAGCTCGGTTAAATTCACTAAGTACTTGGTGAAATTGACCGAGAACTTCATGAAATTAACTAAGAACTTCATGAAATTGCTTGAGAACTTTGTGAAATTGAGTAAGAACTCGTTCAAATTGACCGAGAACTCACTAAAATTGACTGAGAACTTTTGAAATTGATAATGAAGCCAGTAAAATTGACCGAGAAGTTCGGGAAATTGACTGAGAATACGCTGAAATTGACCGAGAACTCGCTGAAATTAACTGAGAACTCGAGCAAATTAACTGGGAACTTTTTGAAATTTACCCATAACTCTGTGAACTCACACTATACCTGATGAATTTTCACCTTATACTCAGTCCATTTGAACTATTAAACTATTTATGCATTTTCACATTATGATTGATGAACTATTGAACTTTATTTGTGATATATTTGCAATTCATCCTTATAGATGATAAGTCTCCACAGAAGGGAATTGATCTCGGGATCCCAAACCTATCTTCCAAATGCTCATTAATATGGTGGTTTGACACCGTGAAGAGTGGTTTGGAGAAAAATGAGAGCATGTTAAATCTATTTAAGCAATCTCCATTTTCTTTCTTGCTGTGTATTCCATTATTTAAATTTATCGGAGCTTTATTTCATGTACTTTTTGTAAGATATAGATGTGATCTTATATTTGAGATACGAGGAAAACATTTGAAATTTACAGAGATGGACTTCGCCCTTATAACTGTGCTTAAGAGTGGAGACCTATGTATACCCAAAATTCAGCCTATTAAGAAGCCCTTAAGAGAGAAGTACTTGAAACAATCTCCCATCTTAAAGAAACATCTAGGAGAGGTGTTTGACCAAATAGTTGACAGCAATAAGCATGAAGATATCGTGAAGTTTTCCCTAATAATGTGTGTAGAGTGGTTTATTAGGGGAACTAACACCAAAATTATGTATAACTTGGACTATATTGACCTACTCGACTCTTTTAAAGGCTTCAATAGCTATCCTTAGGGTACTTTTGGCCTTCCAGACAATGTCTGAAGGAGTTGAAGGTGCCGTGAAGGCATCAAATGGGATTCACTACAATGTCTACGGTTGCATCTTTCCTCTATAAGTAAGGATTCTTTCATTATTCCACATAACTATAGTTTGTATTACAATATAGTTTTTTAACCTTATGCAATTTCATTATAACAGATATAGGCTGTATAGAGAGTGTCGACCCTTAAAAAGTATGTGATTTCATTTGTTCCCTTCCAAATTCCACGCTTTATGCAATATCAAAGTTGGAAGGGTCGGAGGTACAACACAATATACCAAATATTCAAGAGTGAGGATGTAAGTCCATTTATTTAAAGTTATTTGATCACTTATTTTAACATATACGTTTTGTACATGAACTTGAAACACGTTCTTTTACAAACTAAAGTAATCCTTACCTTGGAACCCACTAGTGAAGAATTGGAGACAGATGTGTAAGTACTTATATGTTTAACACATATGGATTGTCAAATTTCATAAGACAAAAGTGTTATAAGAAAAAGTGCTTCAAGTCAGATCGCAAGTATGGAATCAATACTCTACATGCCTGAAGATCAACTCAAGATCAGCTTATGATCAGCTCAAGATTGGCATATCTTCTCGAGTAGTTGTTGCCCGATTTTAAGACAAGATCAAGTCAAAGTTCAAGATAAGTTGTCTCATATATTTGCTAAAACATAGGTGGTATAACCCTAGAAAGACCCTAGGTTAGGATCTTTCAAAAAGTCATTGATTTTGAGTTTTTAATAATGTTTTGCTCTGGAATTCGTCCAGCCTAACTTCCTCGGCTAACTTAACTTCTAGCCCGGGCAAAATAACAAATTCTGTTGAAAATTCGGGCAACCTAAGTTTTGCTTTGGCTAGCCTAAGCTTGAAATTCGGCTAACCCTAGTGAGTTTGGGTCAAATTCCAGCAATGCAAACTTTTGATTTTTATGGGAATTTGCCCAACCGATTAGAAAATTCGGCTAGTCGAATTGTGGATAGATCTTATCCCGTGCGATCCGATTGCCGTTGGAACGAATCCGGTGAAATCTGGCTACTGAAGCCATTCTTATGTCAGCCGGATTTCCAATATCTTTAGTTGTAAATAGAGGCTTTATCTTATTCAAAATTACAATGAAAATTCACTCTAAACCTTATGCCAGTGAGAGAGAATCTCAAGTCTACGGTAATCTGTTTGTATGGTATTTATAATTTAATTTTTATCTAATTCAATTCCCTTTTTCTTAAGATCATTTTAATCTTATTCTAAAGAGTATTCTATATTCTCTTTGAGATCTAAAGACAAATGAATCAAGTAGCATTTGAGTTTTTCATTTCTAAAAATCCGTAGAACCCTATACTCTTTCTATTTGAGTGACTACTACATCATCTACATTCAAGAAAGAAGTTCCTTTGTTACAAGCTTCTACTTTGTCTTCGAATCTACATTTGAAGATAATTATTTTACTGCTTTATTTCATTTAAGTTTTTTTGAGATAGCCTATGAAAATTTCAGTAGGTTTTTATTTGTGATAGCCCGTCAAAATCACAAAAGGGGATTTTATTTGTGATAGCTCGTGAAAATCACAAAAGAGGTTTTTATTTGTAATAGCCCATCAAAATCACAAAAGAGGTTTTTATTGTGATAGCCCGTAAAAATCACAAGGAACTGTATTAGGTTGTTAAGGTGAATCTATGAAAAACTTGTTATAGTGAAAGCCAAAATTATGAGGGTAGTAATTTTAGGAGTGGAGTAGGTATGGTTTTTTAAAGCATCGAACCATTATAACTCCTTGTGCCTTATGGTGAATGCTTTATTCTTTTGGTAGTGGATGTTATTTATTTCATTCTTATGGTGAATGTTGTAATCATTTTATATGCTCTTACCATTTTAAAAGATTGATTTTAAAGACATTCATGAAATGAGGTTGTCATGCCTAATATTTTAGGTGAAGGTTTTCCTATGAATCCTTTAGAATCAATGTTTCAATACTCAAGCGATTGGGATTTTTGTATTCTTTATATATTTCACATTTATTTCGATTATTTGGCATTGTCCTATTCACCTCCCTCTATGACATCGCTAGCTCTCCTTTTCAAGTAGTATCAGAGAGGGTTGATCTTTTTTTTTTTTTTTTTTTTTTTTTGGATTTACCTCATTGAGCTAGATCTAGAGTTATAAGATGTCAACTTTCGAAAGCCTATCCTTTACTAGGCCACCTCCCTTTTATGGCTTTAATTATTCATATTGGAAAGCTAGGATGAGGATCTTCCTCAAATCCATTGATGAAAGTATGTGGCAAGCTACTGTAACTAAATGGATCCGTCCTATGATAGAAGTAGTAGCTGAAAATGGAACCACATAAATGAAAGAAATCACATATACTTTTTAGACTAATGTTCAAAAAAGTGAAAGTAGTGCAAATGCAAAAGTCTTAAATACAATAACTTGTGCTCTATTGCCAGATGAATTCAAAAGAATCATTTCGTGCGATACAACTAAACAAGCATGGGATATTCTTAAAATGACATATGAAGGAACTACCATTGTCAAAAAATCTAAGATCTAAATTATCACAACCAAATTTGAGGAAATTCGTATGAAGGAAAATTAATCTTTTATGGACTTCTATATGAAACTAAATGACATAGTAAAGTCCACGTGGGGTCTTGGAGATAAAATCCCTTAAAACATGGTTTATGCAAAAATACTGCGATCACTTCCTGATAGCTTTAATTCAAAAGTTACTGCTATAGAGGAATTAAGGGATACAAATACTATCAAGGTTGAGGAATTAGTTGGTTCTCTTCAAACTTATGAGCTGAATTTCAAAGCTCCTAAAATGAAGTCTATTGCTCTTAAATCTTCTAAATTTCATTCAAAGGATTCAAATGTAAATTCTGATATTGAAGAAAACGAAGATGATATGGATATGTTGACAAAGAAATTTTATAGAATTTTCAAAGATAAGAAAAGAACAGATTTTAAAAAATCATTTGATAAAAGAAAAGGAAATTTAAAATTTTGGAAATCTAAAATAAAAGACACCCAATGTTTTAACTGTTTTGAATATGGGCATCTAGCTTCTAAATGTCCTAAAAAGGATAAATCTAGAAGAAAATGCACGATAACTACTTGGGATGAATCATCAAAATCTGAAACTAATTTAGAAACTGATGAATCAGACCAGGAAAATGCAAATGAATTGAAAGCCTTTATAACTATAACCACAATCACTTCTTTAGATAACCGTAATATGTCTGATTACGAAACTCCAAAAAGTGACTTTGAAAATGAATATGATCTTCAAGATGCATCTGATGCCATATACAGAGAAAGTTGTAAAATCGCGGCTAAATTGCAATTTCAAAAAGAAAAATTATGCTAAACTACAATTAGAACTTGAAAAAGTTATTTTAGAAAAATCTCATTTTTTCGATTGTTTTGAAAAGACTAAGTTAGATTTGAGTTTAAAGATTTTTAAATTGCAAAAACTTAAATCTGAAAATGAGAAATTAAAACTTGAAGTTTTGTCCCTTTAGAGTTCAATAGACACTTCGAAATATACCCAAGGTAATCAGAAAGTTGAAAAACTGTTAACCTCATTTAGGCAATGTGGTGACAAGTCTGGACTGGGTTATATTAAAAATAACTCTTTGAAATGTAAGGGTTCTGCTCCTACCTTTGTAAAAGAAGAATCCTCGAACTCTAAAGCAAAGACTCTAAAAGAATTAAACTATAAAAGGAATGACTTCAAAAATTGAAAACCTTTTAAAGCCTATAATATAAAAATAGTGTCAACTACCACAAATATCAAAGGAATAATAATAGAAATGCTCCTTTAGCTGATAAAATTGTGGACTTGCTTAAAGAGTTATTGAAATCCAACTCTGGTAAGACCGGAGTATATAGAAACAAAAGAAATCCTAACTCCCAAACATAACACAAAACAATAGATTCTCCTAAACCTATAACCGTAATGAAATGGGTTTCAAAGGTTAAGTGTCTTGTAATCCACACAACTTTCAAAGAAAGTAGCCATTCAAGATGGTACTTGAATTGTAGGATCTCGGTCCTTTGTCACACCGTTCATGCACACACGTGTCCCAACCCACACCATTGATAGACTATACACTGCACCATAGTGCACCATCAACCCCCCACCCCCCCCCCCCCCACCAAGTGCCCCCCCCCCCCCCCCCCCCCCCCCCCCCCAGTGATTTTTTACCGAATGACTTTGATACCTCAGTCATGTGGACCGTGTCTTCGCTGCATCACCACGACGAAAACCATGTGTCAATCCAACGCTCTGTTAGTGAGATACGATCAATCAAATTTATGGTTAAAATTGCGTATATTGTGACATGAGCAACCTTTATTGTGCTAGTCCCATTAGACTTGAGCTCATGTGGACCTAAAGCCCACCTTATAAAACATAGGAATTATCACCAGATAAGATAATCACTACATAACAAATAAAGAACTATCACATATAAGACAATGCACTATAAGACAAAATTGGATTCTACCCTAAAATCCATTATTAGCTTTCTCCTCATGCCTTAAAAACTAATCTGGACCATGCTCACCTCATCCTACACATGCATCTAATGCATGTCTTATTTTGTGCCATATCACTTCAAACAACCAATTGCAACACTCCATTTCACTATCTACCATGCATCACCTACAACCCACAATCCTTATTCATTCATTAGCTAATACATGCCTAGATTTCTTCCACCTTGGCTAATGCATGCTTATCACCATCCACTACCCATACCATACGCCACCTTTTGCCTCACTTTTAGCACCAATAAGAACCCATAAACTTGTCACATTATCTTGCCACCTCAACTCCCAATTCCCTATATAAGAGTAAGAGCTATCGTACATTCATACTTTTGCTATACTCAGAAATTTCTGAGATTTTAAGAGAGAATGAGACAGAGTGGGGCTAAGGTGTGGCCTATCATCAAACTTAGAGGGAATGTACCACACATCATCATGAAGCCATCCATCCATTTGAGGTGACTCTACATGTAACGTCTCGGAAAAATCCGTACAAAGGCCCGAGTATCACCTCAGGCAGAAATTGCTAAGGACCAAATTCTTTAGAATTTAGGCGAAGTTTAATTAAGTACTAAATTGATTTAATCGGTGGATTAGCTTGAACCACTATCTATACGAATCGCAAGACCCAAAACCATTAGAATCCCTAACTCAACATTATCTAAAAAACTAGGAGAAATCTCAAAACCCAGTTGATCCCGGGAGCACATTGAAACTCCATATCGGACCTAGACCGCACGTCGAAAGTCCAATGACCGCGAAACTATAGGCTTAGGACCACCCTACTAGGCTTGATAACCATCGCGGGAATCGTGCCCAAATAGTATCCAGAAACACACAACTTGAGCCGTGAGCAAAGTGTGTGAGAAACGTGAATATCTTTAGAAAATGAACCAAAACTTAAGTGATTTGGACCGTTCACTTGCGGGCGAAATTGAAGACTTCAGACCATCAGATTCTGACCAAAACTTTACTCGTGGATCAGGGAAATCTCTTTGCTCTTATCCGTATACTTGTGGCCTTGATTGAGTTACGCCGACCGTTGAATAGAGACAGGTCCGTCATGGTTGATCGGCCTATCCAATTGCGCTGAAATCGTATCCTGGCCTAGATCCATTGCCAGGGGACTTACCCTATGCCGTAGACGAGTAATGGACCTCCATATGAGCTCCGTTTTCCTGAAACAGTCGCCGTTTGGCTGTAATCTAAGTATACCATGGCCCTGGGCCACTGACATCAGTTTTGGGCCTATTTAAAGGCCTTAAACCACCTCACTCCCATTCCATACGAATTTCTCTAACCCTAGGAGAGAGAAGAGAGAAAAGAGGAGGTAAGAGTGAGGAGAAGAGAGTGAGTTTGGGAGATCGTTGCTTGGATTCACTCCCACCACTCCACGCGTTGAATCGTCGTCCGACCATCGCTACATGAACGATTCCAACTTCGATTTGGGTAAGAAATCCTAACCCTAATCTTGTTTTAGGAATCTAAATAGAGGAATCGATGAAATAGCTAACCTGTTTCGTGATTTAGGTAGCTGTTGTGTTGTTGACGAGAACGTAGTGTACGAACTGAGTTCGTAACCGGTGTACCGACGAAAGGTGCAGACTATAAACGTTTAGGTTATGGTTTTCAAGGATTTCAATGTCAGCAATGGTTTATGTCTGACTTGATTGCTACCATATGATCTTAGTTACGATGTATTCGATAGATTATACATGTGTGTGAACTATGTGAATATATTATGCATTCCATGTGTTTGTTGAAATGTTTGAATGAAATTGAAATTATGATTTGTGCTTTCCATGACTATAAATTTAGAATACATGTTTGTTGTATGTATGACAACTCCTTTATGAAAGGATTTGCCATAATATATGCTATAACTAATGTATTTCATGTATGTAGAAATGTGTAGCCTAAGTGTTTGATAAAATGTCTGAATGAGTATTTGTTTGATGAATTGCATTTATTAAGGGCGTTAAGATGGGATTCTCAACTACCTTAGCTATATGTATAAATTCCTTCATGTAACTTTATTTGCAACTACGTGATTTATGTAGAAAATGTATATGTTTAGTAACAAGTTTTATATGTTTGATAAAATGCTCAAATGAGATTCGTGTTTGAATTGTTTGTTAAATGCTATTATGATTATTACATGTTACTACCTATTACATTTGAGTGTGATTGGGACTACTACATAGTTTAGGCAATCGGTAACGGCTTCCAATCAAGTGGCTGAACTGGTCTCACCAAAAGGGACATGTTCGATGAATCCGAGTCGTATGGAGATTATCGACAGTGGTTAGGCCACGTGGAGTGCTTATGCGCTCCATGTCTATTGATTTAGAGTGAGCTCATACAAATCGAACTTGTCAAATAACCCGATTGGCCTAATGTGTGTTTATCATGTATGGACGCTACTGCTTGAATCTAAGGTACCGCTTACCGATGTGATAACCTGTTTCAACCATGGTACCATGATCCGCTAAGACTCATGAGCCGGGCATGGTGGTGAATGGGACATTGCGGTTGAGGTGTCTGTAACATCCCGGATTTTTGTCAACCTGGGATTAGACGTCCTTAGGCGATGGGTCGATCCTAACACCTTATTAACTTGTCAGAACTACATCCCACAGTCTAAAATCGCTCCTTAACCATTTCCTTCACAAATCCCACCCTTCACCACCTAGCTCCTAAAATTTTCTAAGTACTTTTACCATAGACACTATCTTAAACTAGCTAAGTAGTATAACTTGGATCACTTTATATACAAACTACAAAGGCCCAGGTACCACCTCAGACAGAAATCATACAGGACTAAATCCTTTAGAAATTAGGCGAGAATTAGCTAGTGCTAAACTAGAGTGCCTGTGAAATTAGCACCAATCGCTTTAAATATGATATGCAAGACCCAAAACTTGTAGAATCATTGACGCTAGGTTACCCTAAAACTTAGGATCAATCTCATTACCCGGCTGCTCACGGGAGCATCTCGAAACTTCGTATCAGATCTGGACCGCACGTCAGAAGTCCGATTAACACGAAGTTAAGGAACTAGGACCGCCTCGCTGGGCTTGACAACCATCTCGGAAATCAAATCCAGATAGTGTCTCAGCGCTATTCGCTTGAGCTCGGAGTGAAGAGTGTGAGAAATGTGAAATTAATTCAAAATAAAATATCTTGAATAGTAATCTGGCACCTCTCGCTTGCGGATCAGTATTAAGCAACCAGACCGTCAGAATTAGACCAAATTGCACCCTCGGATCAGGAGAAATTTCATACACATTTACATGTACTCGGAATCTCCGATCGAGATCCGCTGACCGTTGAACTGAAACTGGTCCGCCACGCGTGATCTGGAATCCCGACCGAAACGAAAACTTAATAGAATGTAGATCCAGCGTTAGTGAGCTTAAGTCCGACCTTTGGCTCAAGGAGGGCCGCCAGAAACCCTCTTTTGAGCTTAAACAATGCCGATTTGGTTATAATGTAAGTATACCTTGAACATAAGTCTATTTCGGTGAATTTTTAGGCTATATAAGGACCTTAAACCCTCTCTCATGGCAGCCATACGAATTTGAGATTGAGAGAGAGAAAAGAAAGAGAAAGTGTGGGAGCAGTGGGAGAATCTCCCTGTCACTCTTCCTTGTCGCTGTTCGGGCTCCACCGCCTGATTCTTATCGTTTTTCCGACGTTTCCGGCGTCATTTCTAGGTAAGAAACCCTAACCCTAATCTGCTATAGGTTGTGAAATAGCTAACCTATTTCGTTCTATAGGTTGTCAAACTGCCGAATACGGAAGCGTAGCAAACCTATCGACTTCGTTACGATTCTACGACAAAAGGTGCGGACTTTAGGTGTATAGGTTATGGTTTTCAATGCTTTCAATGTCAGATAATGATAGATTCATGATCTGAATGCAATTGCAGATGTACAAAGTGCTGTCTATTTTCCCTTTCACAGCGACTAGAGTATGAGTTGAGCCGAGTACGGTGAGACCTGTATTCGAGCTGACGGCTAGTGATTGAGCCGAGTACGATGAGACCTGTACTCGAGCTGATGGTTAGCAATTGAACCGCATACGGTGAGATCTGTATCCGTGCTGACGGGTGACGATCCCTTTGCGATGCCTTCGCGATGCCTCTCGAACCATAATACCGTATGAGATTAACTAGGATTGACGACCCTAGAATGGATCATGTTTGGGAATGATACAAGGGAGGTACCTTAGTTTTTCAATACTGCTGTTTGAAATGAACTAATAATTACTCGGTAATCATGCTCATCATCGCACTGCATGTGCCTGGTAGATGTTGAGCACTGAGGGATGGATGCATTCGCAAACGTAAGATGATGTCGCATGAGGGTGGGTTGGCAAGGGCATACATCATGTCATTTCATACTTGCATTAAATAAGAGTAGTTAGAATTGTTTGATTGTACTGCTTTATCATTACTGCTTGACTGAATTGATAACATGTTAACCTATGCTTTATTGTTCCACTGAGTTGATCACTCACTCCCACGTTACGGGATGGTGTTGTACACACCAACCAGATTTGTTGAGTTTTAGGTGTTGGCGATGCTTGTGAAGCAGAGCCGGATTACTTCTATGATGATAGGATAAGTTCTCCTATCTGTATCTCTCTGGCAAGTCAATGAAGACCTGATATTGTATTGACGGGGCTATGGTACTTAGGATTGGAGACATTACACTTCCTCACATTTGGTATATTTTAGAACCGTACTTGTAATTATTTAACCTGGTAATGTTATCACACTCTGGAGACTCATCATAGTTTATATATTTTATCTATCTATCACAGTCTTCCGCTTGCAAATTTAACTGTCTCTGGAGTATGATATGTTGTTTTGGCTTAATGTCACTCATGTTCAATGCACGAATACAGTCAACATTCAATCATCATTCATTTTGTTGCATAAGTGATGTTCTGGAACTCGGGAGTTGAGTTTATGCTCGACCCTCGATTTTCAGGGCGTTACAAGATGGTATCAAAGCATGATTTGGATTAAACCGGACCTGGGTTATGGTCACACGATGCACTCTGACACACTCTGACTTAGGAGGGAGCGACGAAATGTAAAAACGGACTTAGGTTCTCTAATTTCGCCAAATAACACAATTGGTTGGGATCAACCGTAGAGATTGGACCCGTAGGCCTCAATGATTGCACGAAACAATCTCGAATCACCTCTAGGCCGTCAGTTGATGGGTTTGAGTCGTTCCGTAGAAATGAATGTTCTTAGGTTGTGGGTCAACCACAACACCAAAGCCTAAAACCCCTTTTTACCCAATTTCTTCAAAATCTCTCCTTGCACCACTTCATTCTTTAATTTTTTCTAAATCCTTTCATACTAGATATAAATTCTAACGTATAAATGATGAAGAATAACACCTAAACAAAAAGTTACTATAAATAGTAAATATATGTATAAATTGGACTTTTGACCATTCAAACTTTAGAATCTAACCAAGTAAATTGGTTAGTTGGATAGATTAGCTCCTCCTACCCCAAAATCA
This sequence comes from Magnolia officinalis, assembly GCA_021015155.1. NCBI lineage: Eukaryota > Viridiplantae > Streptophyta > Magnoliopsida > Magnoliales > Magnoliaceae > Magnolia > Magnolia officinalis. The sequence goes on along the minus strand of JAJHSJ010000007.1, from coordinate 64,745,434 downwards.
TATGTCACATGTCATATAAAATCATTCCAGTTTGCAAATTGGCCCCGAAAATGCCTCAACTGGAGTCGGGGGCCACACTTTGCAATCCGGGGGGACCCGGGACAGACCCGGGGTACCATTGGCCCCTTGGGAGGGTGGAGAACACCACCCAGCTATGGTGGAGCGGCGCCGGACAAGGCGGACCGCGGTCCAGCGGGCCCGGGCGGGCCGCAGTTCATTGGTTGGCCCGTTTTCGGCTACATTTTTCTGTGATTTTGGTCCGACTTCAAAAAGTCATATTCTCTCGTTATAACTCCAATTTAGGTGATTCAAAAGCCAGATTTAAACTTGATAAGTCTAGTTTCATATAAAAATAAGTAAAAAATATAATAAAATATTTAATATAGCTAAATATGGGTCATTGTGTCAACTGTCTGAAAATTATTAGTTTGGACAGCTGCTGCTTCTAGAATTTTTAAAACTTTTCTACAAGATGAAATCTAATGAAATTTGGTGGAGATGAAGTATACTTCATGATGAACTACAAAAAAAATAATTAAAATAATATACCAACTAGAAATGCCAGAAAAAGGCGTAGAACTTCCCTAGGCCCGTGTGGTGCCTACCAAAATTTGTGGGGGCCGCCCCTGTTTCATGTCCGTTTTGCCCCCTCTCTCTCAACTACACCTCCAAGCTCTCCGTTCCTCTAAAAATTGTTGTTTTCACTCTCAAAACTTTCTCCCAATAGCCCAATCCCTCATTTTCGGTTACAACCCATCCACATCCATCATTCACAGTAACACCTACCCTCTACCCTTTCCGTTTCCTTTCATTTGGGCTCTTACATGCCCCATTTGGAGTTCGAAAACGTGTAAACTCTCAACCCATCCCATCTTTCCATTTTCCCTCTTTATTCCCTTTCATTTGCGCCTATGTAGGCTCAAGATTCCGAAACCTAACAACCCCTCTCCTATCTCCCATGTTTACTAATACCATGTTTGAAATGTATGCAATTGAACGTAAACTCCGAGATTCCTTTCAAAGTACATTTGTAAATTCATCATCTTGGGATTTGAAAATCCTATCCCACATTTTCCAACACTAGGCTCATTTTCCAAAGCCTATACCATTAATTTTTAATCCCCTCCCACCCTCCTACCAAACATGTCATTCCCAATCCTGAAGTAGGATTATCAATACAGTCCCATTTAATACAACGTAAGACCACTGGCCAAATAGACTCTTGGAGTTTTGGACTTAGAGCGGTGCTCCTAGATTTCGACAGACATGACCGTGTAGGAAATCCAACAAATATATAATGTTAACCTTAGGACCCTCTTAGTTGGTATGAGCATATGTGAAATGCTCGAGCGTCAAGTATAGACAACTCAATTCCAATTAGGCAACTTTGACCCTAAGTGATAAAATCCTTTCTTGTATTAGAAATGAACTGAAATCATCTAGTGTATAAACTTAGTCTTTGGATTATAACTATTGGTTGGTTATACTAAGGAATGTAGATAAATTAGTTAGTTGACTTGATTAGGTTGGAGCGAGACCCCGTTTCTTCATTAAATCCCCTTAGTACACATCGTCGATGAAAGTCAGACCAATGTATTTCCGATAAAAATTTTAAGGGGGGTAGAACATGATGAGCCCACTCTATTTAGGTCACCTAATACACCTCTTTGATCTGGGTGGCACAGCGGAAGCGTGGTGGACCCTACCCCACTGGCCCAGGATCGAAACGGTGCTCGTTGAATACGAACATTATAGAAGCCCTAGCAAGTTCTACTATAAGGAACCGTTTTAGGATGATTTAGTAAGATTTGATTCACCATTTCCTTTGACATAGATAATAACGATGACTCTCTTAGACTAAGACCTAAAGGGCAACCTTAGACATAGACAAGTTAAGCCTTTCAATGATGGACATTCCCTATGTTTCTAGAGTGATTGGACTACGGAGTTACTGAAATATACAACTGCGAAACATTCGCGGCTTGACCCAATTCTCAATCCTGGGGGACTACCAATGGACTCACTGCTTGGCCGAACAGAAGACCAGGATCCACCAGGATTCGGAAGGGATACGATGAGCCTTCTACCCTGGTCAGGTAGATGATCGATGTATCGGGATTAAGCCCACCATAAACGTCTCTCCGTGTTGGTCAAACAATGAAAACAGCTATCTTACTCTAGATAATTGGGATTTGTCGTCGAGACTCCAAATAGGTAAAGAAATAAATTGTAGCGAACCATCAGGGTATGAGAAATGGATAAAGAAATAAGTTTTAAGGGGGGTGGACTAAAATAAACCAGGCTTGTATATACCCTACCACGCGTAGGACCTTAAAATCAAAAAAACTTCGGTAAAAGAAATAATTAAATCTTCCCTTATTACCCTTAGCCAATTTCGGGGATGAAATTTTATTTTAAGGGGGGTAGATTGTAACATCCCGGATTTTTGTCAACCTGGGATTAGACGTCCTTAGGCGATGGGTCGATCCTAACACCTTATTAACTTGTCAGAACTAAATCCCACAGTCTAAAATCGCTCCTTAACCATTTCCTTCACAAATCCCACCCTTCACCACCTTGCTCCTTAAATTTTCTAAGTACTTTTACCATAGACACTATCTTAAACTAGCTAAGTAGTATAACTTGGATCACTTTATATACAAACTACAAAGGCCCAGGTACCACCTCAGACATAAATCATACAGGACTAAATACTTTAGAAATTAGGCGAGAATTAGCTAGTGCTAAACTAGAGTGCCTGTGAAATTAGCACCAATCGCTTTAAATACGATCTGCAAGACCCAAAACTTGTAGAATCATTGACGCTAGGTTACCCTAAAACTTAGGATCAATCTCATTACCCGGCTGCTCACGGGAGCATCTCGAAAATCCGTATCGGATCTGGACCGCACGTCGGAAGTCCGATTAACACGAAGTTAAGGAACTAGGACCGCCTCACTGGGCTTGACAACTATCTCGGAAATCAAATCCAGATAGTGTCCCAGCGCTATTCGCTTGAGCTCGGAGTGAAGAGTGTGAGAAATGTGAAATTAATTCAAAATAAAATATCTTGAATAGTAATCTGGCACCTCTCGCTTGCGGATCAGTATTAAGCAACCAGACCGTCAGAATCAGACCAAATTGCACCCTCGGATCAGGAGAAATTTCATACACATTTACATGTACTCGGAATCTCCAATCGAGATCCGCTGACCGTTGAACTGAAACTGGTCCGCCACGCGTGATCTGGAATCCCGACCGAAACGAAAACTTAATAGAACGTAGATCCAGCGTTAGTGAGCTTAAGTCCGACCTTTGGCTCAAGGAGGGCAGCCAGAAACCCTCTTTTGAGCTGAAACAATGCCGATTTGGTTATAATGTAAGTATACCTTGAACATAAGTCTATTTCGGTGAATTTTTAGGCTATATAAGGACCTTAAACCCTCTCTCATGGCAGCCATACGAATTTGAGATTGAGAGAGAGAAAAGAGAGAGAAAGTGTGGGAGCAGTGGGAGAATCTCCCTGTCACTCTTCCTTGCCGCTGTTCGGGCTCCACCGCCTGATTCTCATCGCTTTCCCGACGTTTCCGGCATCATTTCTAGGTAAGAAACCCTAACCCTAATCTGTTTTGGGGTTTAGACTGTTGTAGGTTGTGAAATAGCTAACCTATTTCATTCTATAGGTTGCCAAACTGGTGAATACGGAAGCGTAGCAAACCTATCGACTTCGTTACGATTCTACGACAAAAGGTGCGGACTTTAGGTGTATAGGTTATGGTTTTCAACGCTTTCAATGTCAGATAATGATAGATTCATGATCTGCATGCAATTGCACATGTACAAAGTGCTGTCTGTTTTCCGTTTCGATTAAAGATGAAAAATATGGAATTCTACATACTCTAGGTATTTGTAGAAAGTACGGTATACGTATATTTTTTGGAAATGTGTTTGACATGTTTATTTGTTATATGGATATACGATATATGGATAAAATACTTATTTGACAAAAGGATTCGCCTAAATACATGTTTTACTTATATACACTATGTATGTTGAAATTGCGTATTCTAGAAAATACTGTATACGTATAAATTTTGGAGATGTATTTATCATGATTATTTGTTGTAGTAATATATTATACATGGATAAAATACTCGCTTGGCTAAAAGATAGCCCTAATACATGTTTTGCTAACATACACCATGTATGTTGTAATAGTGTATTCTAAGTGTTTGTGAAAATGACCGAATGAGTATAGAATTCTCATTCGTGCTCGCCATGACTAATTGTCATGGATTCATGATTGATGTATTGGCGATACCCCTTTGACGAAAGGATTTGCCCTAAGTCACACCACGGCCAATATACACTATATATGCTAAAATGTGTGGCCCAAGTGTTTGTGGAAATGGCTGAATGAATATGGAACTTGGATTCCTGCTTGCCATGACTATCCGTCGTGGGTGTACGCGTGTTATGATTGGGGCAACTCCCTAGTGAAAGGATTTGGCCTAATGCCTATGTGATCGACATATGTCATGTATGTTGATGTATGTTTGTTTAAGTGTTTCTTGAAATGTCTGAATGAGTACTAGTTAGCAAATTGTAATGTATAAGGGTGTTGAGATATGATTCTCAACCTCTTTTAACTATGTGTATGATCTCCTTGGATAGTTGTGTGATTAAGAATTGAACATGTACAAACTCATGCTTGTGTTGTGATTCATAACATGCTCAACTGCTTTATGATTTTAACTATGTAATGCATATGTTTAAATTTATATTTACGTTGTATGATCCGTCATGGGTGATGGGGGAGTGGAGCAACGAGTGCGTGCAATAGCCCTGGCAGCCCTAAACGGATAATACCAGACCTTGATTGTATGAGTTGAATCTTGATCTACTACTGCTTTATCTATCTGCACTTGATTGTGTTTGGGGCTATGATTATAGTCCAGACAATCGGTACCAGAATTGCATTCGTGGCTGTGATTCATTTGCCACGTGAGATGTGTTCGACGAACCCGAGTCGTACTTCGGTTGACGATAGTGGTTGGCCACGCGAAGTGCTTATGCACTTCATGTCGTTCAACTTGTTGTGCGCTCGAGCTAGCCGAGCTCGTCAATTAACCGGATCTGTCTTATGTATGTTCACCATGTTTGGACGCTACTGCTTGAACCTAGGGTACCAAACTTACCAGTGAAATCTCTTTTAACCATGGTACCTCAATCCGCTAAGACTCATGAGCCGGGCATGGTGGTATGGGACACCGTGGTCGAGCTGTCGGCCTATGGTGGGGCCACGTGCCTCCCCGTAGTGACCATTGAGCAACCAAACTCGTGAGCCGAATACGGTGGTATGAGATACTGTATTCGAGCTGTCGACACTTACGGTGAGAGCCGAGTACGTGAGACCTGTACTCGTGCTGACGGGCGACGAGTCCTCTGTAGTGTCTTCGAGTATACTCCAAGGTCTGTGATTGGCGACGAGCCCTTCACAGCAACTAGAGTATGAGTTGAGCCGAGTACGGTGAGACCTGTATTCGAGCTGACGGCCAGCGATTGAGCCGAGTACGGTGAGACCTGTACTCTAGCTGACGGTCAGCAATTGAGCCGCATATGGTGAGATCTGTATCCGTGCTGACGGGTGACGAGCCCTTTGCGATGCCTTCGCGATGCCTCTCGAACCATAATACCGTATGAGATTAACTAGGATTGACGACCCTAGAATGGATCATGTTTGGGAATGATACAAGGGAGGTATCTTAGTTTCCCAATCCTGCTGTTTGAAATGAACTAATAATTACTCGGTAATCATGCTCATCATCGCACTGCATGTGCCTGGTAGATGTGGAGCACTGAGGGATGGATGCATTCGCGAACGTAAGATGATGTCGCATGAGGGTGGTTTAGCAAGGGCATACATCATGTCATTTCATACTTGCATTAAATAAGAGTAGTTAGAATTGTTTGATTGTACTGCTTTATCATTACTGCTTGACTGAATTGATAACATGTTAACCTATTCTTTATTGTTCCACTGAGTTGATCACTCACTCCCACGTTACGGGATGGTGTTGTACACACCAACCAGATTTGTTGAGTTTCAGGTGATGGCGATGCTTGTGAAGTAGAGCCGGACTACTTCTATGATGATAGGAGGAGTTCTCCTATCTGTATCTCTCTGGCAGGTCAATGAAGACCTGATATTGTATTGACAGGGCTATGGTACTTGGGATAGGAGACATTACACTTCCTCACATTTGGTATATTTTAGAACTGTACTTGTAATTATTTAACCTGGTAATGTTATCACACTCTGGAGACTCATCATAGTTTATATATTTTATCTATCTATCACAGTCTTCCGCTTGCAAATTTAACTGTCTCTGGAGTATGATATGTTGTTTTGGCTTAATGTCACTCATGTTCAATGCACGAATACAGTCAACATTCAATCATCATTCATTTTGTTGCATAAGTGATGTTCTGGAACTCGGGAATTGAGTTTATGCTCCACCCCCGATTTTCAGGGCGTTACAGTGTCAGCCTACGTTGAGGTGACGAGCCTCCCCATAGTGACCAGTGAGCAACCCAAACTCGTAAGCCGAATATGGTGGCGTATGGGATACTTTATTCGAGCTGTCGACCTACGTTCACGTGACGAGCCTCCCGTAGTGACCTCGAGTATAATCAATTGAACTTACCTGTCCACTACTTGCATCAGGGGTGATGCCCTACAACTTGCCTATCGTATGTGATTAACTAGGACTAACGACCCTATATGGATCCCCGTTGGATTAAATATATAAAGGGAGGTACCTTAGCTTCCCGAATTTGCTGTATGAATAAGCCTAATTAAGTACTTGGCTAACACACCATGCATCGCATTGCATGTGCTTTGGCGAGGAAACGCACGTTTAGGGAGTTTACCATGCGCGACCGTGAGATGAAGTCGCTGAGGGAGTGCAGGAGAGGGCATGCATCATTACAACATACCATTTCCGCATTAATAATAGTACTTAGGATATTATTGTTGTACTGCTTTATCATTACTGCTTGATTGAATTGATAACATGTTAACCTTTGCCTTATAGCTCCACTGAGTTGATCACTCACTCCTACTCTGGGACGGTGTTTTAAAATACCAACCAGACCTTGATTTAGATGAAGGTTATGGTGAGGCTTACGCGATGGAGCCGGACTTCTTTGACGACGACGAGGAGTTCTCCTACATACAGCTCTCAGGCGGGTCTATGTAGACCTAGAGCTGCGTCGCTGGGATTACAGGGATATGGATTAGTTGGACATTTACACTTGCATTTTGTAAATTTTGGAACCATACATGTGCCTATTTAGCTTGGAAGCGTACTCATACTCTGGGGATTGAGAAACACTTATATGCTTTATATACATATCTTAGTCTTCCGCTTGCTTATTTTAATTATCTCTGGAGTATGATATGTTGTTTTAGTGTAATCCCACTCATGTTTAAGGCACTAATATGGACAACATTTAAACATCTTTATCTATATTGCATAAGTGATGCGTTAGATCTCGGGAGTTGAGCTTTGCTCGGCCCTCGAATTTCAGGGCGTTACAAGTTGGTATCAGAGCATGATTTGGATTAAACTGGACCTAGGTTATGGTAACACGACGCACATTGGCATACTTTGACTTAGGTGGGGGTGATAAAACGTAGAAATGATCGTAGGATCCCAAGTTTCACCGACGAGCGAAACTGATTGTCGAAATGGACCCCGTATACGTCTCGATCACATGAGATGATCTCAATTCCTTCTTAGGTCGTCAATCGATGGGTTTAAGCTATTAGTCGGCAGATCCCAAATTTGAAACAAGCTAAAGGGCGTGAATATGTGAGAGATGGAACCCAAAACCACCTCAAACGGATATGGGGGCCCAAACCGCACGTTACAGTGGGACCAGGGGGTACCCCACATCATTTCAGCACCCCGTGAGGGGGAGGCCACCGCCCCCAGGCGGAGGCACCGTCCACAGTCCAGGGACTGCAGCGGCACCGCTCGGACGGCGGCGCGCAGCCCGGGTCTCCAGCGGGCCGCTGCAGGCCCACGGTTCTGGCGGTTTGCCGCCCTCTCCCACATGTGTGGGGCTTGCATTTCGTGTAGGGCCACCCTATTTCTCCTATTTGCTTCATTTTTCCCATTGCAAGCTCCAAACCCCTCAAAAATCTCATTTTCCCTCTCAAATCTTCATTCCTCACTCAAATCTTCTTCAAACTCATCTCCTACCACCTTCTATCTCCCTTATTACTTCTCGTTTGAGCACACAAATCAACCTTTGTGTCTCATAAATCCCAAAACCCACCAAACCATCTCATCCTTCAAGCTTTCTTAACCCCATGACTCTTTTTGAGCTAGTGGCTACTATCTTTTTCCTTTCCACACACCTTTCTCTCATGAGAAAGAGAAGGGCACCTGCGAATGAAGTCGGGCCTAACCGCCCAACCCGTTTAAGGAAGAAAATGGGCGCCGAAGCAAGCACAAGCGCCGAGCGAGAGAGAAGATCAAAGCGGGATCTTAACCCACAGATCCCCATTAAAAGATCTCTATCACCGGGCATCGAACTTAGTAAGTTTCGTGGCCGTAAAGTTATTTTCGAGGTTCATGTTGATGAAAAGCTATTTGGATTGTATCCAGTAATGGACATGCTCCTAGAAAGGGGGTGCGGACCCATAGTTGAGGGAAATACTCATGCAAGTGAAGGCACCGTGCGAGCCTTCTATGCTCATATACGAGACCCACAATTGAAGCCTCTTCAGTTTACTATCCCTTTGGGGAGAGAAGTGGCCATAGTCAATGTAGATGTGATGGTTCGAATCATGGGTATTGAGCGGGGATTGGTGCATGCTAGTGAGAAGAACCTCACTAGTGAACCAGAAAGAAATCACCGCACACGTTTCCTATGCGGCCAACTTGAGTGGTGGAGGTGAGAAATAGCTTTGCAGCTACCAAAATGATGCATGACTTCTGCCTACTCCACCACATATTCATGTACAACGTACATTTCAGGTGGAGTTGGTTACATATATGTTCGAGAAGGAAGCTAGTCTATGGTGGGACAACATCCTACGAATAGTCCCTGCAGGATACGTATGGACGTGGGACGCGTTTGAGACCCGCTTCCACGGAAAGTATTTCCCCCCTCACGTATCGTAATGAAAAGGAGGGTGAGTTCCTTCACCTCCGACAGGGAAGGATGACCGTAGCTGAGTACGAGAACAGGTTCACAGAGCTGGTCAGATATGCTCCTTTGATCTTAGCAGACGAGCCGATGAAAATGCGGCAATTTTCTGAGGGTCAGCGCCTGAGATACGTACGAAGATGTGTTGCGCTAGCATTCCCAACTATGATGAGCTAGTGAACATGTCACTGCGAGCTAAGCAGGATGGGGACAGACTGTCCCGTACACATATGCACATGGGTCCGAGCCCTAGACCTGATTTGTCAAACAGACCGTTCCTCAGCAAGAGGCCACATGCAGATTCGCCTCCAAGACTTATGGCTCCACCGACCTAGCCGAGGCCATCAGATATGTGGTGCACCTATTGTAAGAGGTTGGGCCATACAGACACTTACTGCTTTACTAAGATGAGGGACAACGACTTCACGCCTCCTCAGAAGATCAACCGCCAGCTTCCTCAAGCTATCTCGGCTCCACCTCTATGTTCAACACTGCCAACACATCCATTTACAGGCCAAATGTACCTCAAAATAGGCTACCTCAAAGACCTATGACAGTGCAGCCGAATCGTCCACAATAAGCTCGTGTGCACTCACTTGCAGCTGAGGGATCCGAGACAGCAACCGCAGCACCATTGGCTTTCGAAGTCACAACACGTATCCAAGGTATACTAGTCTTCTTATTGGTGGACACAAGGTCCACTATTTTGATAATATCATAACGCCCCGGATTCCGAGGGTCGAGCAAAGCTCAACTCCCGAGATCCAATGCATCACTTATGCAACATAGATAATGATGTTTAAATGTTGTCCATATTAGTGCATTAAACATGAGTGGGATTACACTACAACGACATATCATACTCCAGAGATAATTAAATTAAGCAAGTGGAAGACTGAGATAGGTATATAAAGTATATATGTGTTTCTCAATCCTTAGAGTATGAGTATGTAACCAGGCTGAATATACATGTATTGTTCTAAAATTTACAAAATATCAAAGTGTAAGGTCCAACTAATCCATAACCCTGTAATCCTGGCGACGCAGCTCTAGGTCTACATAGACCCGCCAGAGAGCTGTAGATAGGAGAACTCCTCCTCCTCGTCCAAGAAATCTGGCTCCATCGCGTAAGCCTCGTCATAACCTGCATCTAAATCAGGGTCTGCTTGGTGTTTTAAAACACCGTCCTAGAGTGGGAGTGAGTGATCAACTCAGTGGTACTATAAGGCAAAGGTTAACATGTTATCAATTCAGTCAAGCAGTAATGATAAAGTAGTACAACAATCATATCCTAAGTACTCTTATTAATGCAGGAATGGTATGCTGTAATGATGCATGCCCTCTCCTTCACTCCCTCAGCGACTTCATCTCACGGTCGCGCATGACAAATTCCCTAAACATGCGCTTCCTCGCCAAAGCACATGCAATGTGGTGCATAATCGTGTTAGCCAAGTTCTTAATTAGGCTTATTCATATAACAGATTCGGGAAGCTAAGCTACCTCCCTTTATATCATTAACCCAACGGGGATCCATCTACGGTCGTCAATCCTAGTTAATTACATACAATAGGCAAGTTGGAAGGCATCACCCCTAATGAAAGCAGTGGATAGGTAAGGTCAATTGATTATACTCGAGGTCACTACGGGAGGCTCGTCACCTGAACGTAGGCCGACAGCTCAAATACAGTGTCTTATACACCACCATATTCGGCTCACGAGTTTGGGATGCTCACTGGTCACTACGAGGAGGCTCGTCACCCCAACGTAAGCCGACAGCTTGACCACGGTGTCCCATACACCACCATGCCCGGATCATGAGTCTTAGCGGATCGTTGTACCATGGTTAAGACGGGTTTTACATTGGTAAGTGGTACCTTAGATTTAAGCAGTAGTGTTTATACATGGTAAACACACAATGAGCCAATCAGATTATTTGACAAGTTCAATTGGTACGAGCGCACGCTGAATTAATCGACATGAAGTACATAAGCACTCCACGTGGCCTAACCACTGTCGACAATCATCGTACGACTCAGATCATTGAACTTATCCAATGTGGCGAGACTAGTTCGGTCACTCAATCGTGAACCATTACCGATTGCCTGGACTACGTATTAGTCCCAATCATACTCAAATGCAGTAGGTAATCACACGTGATAGTCATCACAGCATTTAACGAACAATTTAAATACAATAATTATTTGAGCATTTTATAAAACACATAATGAACATATTATCATGCATATGCATTTCATACATAAATCACGTAGTTGAATTTAAGGTTACATGAAGGAATTTATATGTGTAGATAAGGTAGTTGAGAATCCTATCTCAACACCCTTAGTAAGTATATTTCATCAAACAATTACTCATTCAGACATTTTATCAAACACTTAGTCTACACACTACCACATACATGACCTAACTTAGTTATAGCATACATTACCGCAAATCCTTTCACAAGGGAGTTGTCATACATACAACAACATGTATTCTAGATTAAAAGTCATGGCAAGTACAAATCAAAATTTGTAATTTCATTCAAACATTTCAACAAACACATGGAATGCATTATATAGTCGCATAGTTCACACACACATGTATAATTTACCGAATACATCATAACTAAGATCATATGGTGGCAATCAAGTCAGACATAAATCATTAGCTGACATTAAAAGCCTTGAAAACCATAACCTAAACATTTATAGTCTGCACCTTTCGTCGGATTGCTCATTTCGAATACGGTTTGAATCCTACAATTCCGTCTACAGAACAACGACTACCTAAATCATGAATAGGTTAGCTATTTCATCGATTCCTCTATTTGGATTCCTAAAACGAGATTAGGGTTAGGATTTCTTACCTAAATCGAAGTTGAAAACGTTTGTGTAATGATGGTTGGGCGGCGATTCAATGCATGGAGTAGCAGGAAAGAAAGACTGCAGCAAACTCCAAAGATCTCCCTTCACTCTCCACTTTTTTCTCTTCTTTTCTCTCTTCTATTTCATAGGGTTAGAGAAAATTCGTATGGGATAGGAATGGGGTGATTTAAGGGCCTTATATAGGCTCAGAAGTGATGTAAATGGCCCCAGGGCCATGGTATACTTGGGTTATAGCCAAAGGGCGACTGTGAAATGGCGGTGAAGACCGCACTAGTTGAAGAAGGAATATGCCAATATGTCCTAGAGGGGGGTGAATAGGACTTTTAAAAGTTTTTATGATTTATTTAAAATCGTATTACACTAATCCTAATAATAGGCACATATTAAGATTACTAAAAAAAAACTCTACTGGCTTTCAAGCCCGGTAGAGGATCCAATCACAAACTGTTTAAGTAAAAAATATGCAAACTAGTTTATGATGGATATGACTGCGTAAGTGTGTGAGGTGTGATCTCAGATATTCAGATATGCACATATTAAAGTAAATCACACAATCAGAAGAATAACAGTCTCAAACACAGTCATTTTTATAGTGGTTCGACGACTTGTCTACTCCACTCCCAGTAACCGCACTCAAACCTTGAGTTTACCGGATTTCACTAAGGAGGTTTTACAGCGGTTCACCTCAAACCTAAGGTTTTAAATTAGGTTCACCTTCAACCTTTACAACCTACACTGAGGCTGACTGTTTATGCTCTCACGAGCAAGGGTCAACACAACGCACCCACATTTAGGCATACTGGCCAAGGATCTTCCATAAGACCCTACTGGAGGTTTCTACACGGTTCACCTCAAACCTGAGGTTTCACAGCGGTTGACCTCAAACCTAAGGTTTTACTGGTTCACCTTCAACCAAATGTTTATGCTCTCCACAGAGCAAAGGTCCACACAACGCACCCACCATGTACACTCCTGCCGGAGGCCTCCTTGAGGACTTCAAAGGGTGAGAACCACTTAAGACCCAATCCTACAAGTGTCCTCTTGGACTCTAGATACTTACAAATAAGTTGATGAGTCTCGTTTAGCACAATGCCGAAGATCTCCTCCTTATCGACGAAGAGTCTTCTGCTCCCTTGATCCGTAACACAAAAGATGTATCGATATATGGTGATGGGTTGGGTCAAGGTTATGATGGAATCCTACTCTCTAAAGGTTTTCTTATAAGGAAGATAGAGTAGTTCCAATCATCTAAGCATTCAAGGCATCCCAGCTTAATGATTTGTCATTAAGGTAGTAGCTAGAGGATCCTTGAATGCGGAAGTTCATTCCCCAATCCACTCTATTTAATATCAATGGTAAGGGTGGATTGGAGGATGAACTTCCCTGAGAGAAAGGGCTTTGGGTATATGATCTAAGGTTAAACACTCAAAAGCTCTCTCTACTTTCTCTCCCAGCAACAATAGACAAGTCCTCTATATATATGGAAAAGGTTCCTATGGATATAAAATGGTCACATTTATGACTGAGTTTGATATCATCGAGCAGGTTCGATATCATCGAGCGTATACTCTCGATAGCATTGATGGTCTGCTCGATGACTCAAACTCAAAGTCATATGCTTTTGAAACCTTTTGCTAGTTGGTCGATGAATTGAAATAATTTGTCGATGTCATCGGATTTCGAACTCCGATTCCATCTATGATAGGTTCGATCCATCGACACTTGAAAAAATGAGAGAGACTAGACTAGAAATATTTTACGTTTTAAAGAAATGATCGAGGGTCAGCCGATGTCATCGGAATTTATATATCGATGATATCGAAGGCAGTGTCAATGCATCGATAAATCCTATAGAATTACCAGTAAGCTTGCTGGATAGTTTGTGTCCAGTTTCGATGCAATCGACTCGGCCTCAATATCATTGACATATGAATATCGATTTCCTCGAATGGGCCCCGATCAAAGTTAAAACCAACCTAAAATATCTGTTGAAAAAAATGAGCGCCTACGGTCGATATCATCGATGGACTTCCGATCTTATCAATATTTGATTTCAGATCATATCGGAAGGCGCACCGATATATCGAAGGAATTTGAGATTTTCTTTAGAAAATAGGGGCGCCGGAAATCTTCCTGTCGATCTTATCGAGCCACTTTCGATAGGCTCGAGATTTGAGTATCGATGATATTGATAGGTGTATCGGTACATCAATAATTCGTCCAGATATGTTGTGAGGTTGCTGGACATATTTGGTCCTCTTTTTGATGGTATTAGTGAAGCATCGAGGACTCGACAATGTAGGTCGATCATATTGAGGGTGTTTCGATAAAATCAACAAGGCAAGAAAAACTTAGAGATTTTCCTATTTTGAAAAAGTTTTCTCACCTTAAAATCCTATGATTTTCTAACTTATTTTTAAGGGTTTTATTCCCCTGGTGTTTTGGGACATGGGATGTGAGGCTTTAAATTTATCTGTGGCGAGCTTGCACATATCCGGTTGAGGCAGACACTTGAATTGATCTTCCTATCAGGCTTTGTAGACAATCTGACTCAACACTCACGTAACTTGACAAACCAAGGCACTTTCAATCTCCCCCTTTGTCAATTATGTGACAAAAACCCAAAACACCCTAGAATACTCTAGACAAACACACCCTAAATTGTGTGTACATGCTTTTACACAATTTTACAATTTCTAGCCCATCTTCATAACTAGTAGCTGTAGCTGCTCCCCCTGACTGTAAACTCCCCCTCGCTTGTTGCAGCTGCTCCCCTTAAACACCTGCACAACATATATAAAATTTTCCATTCGTGGTGTTTGCAAATGTTCTCCACCTTTTTGTCAATGATTGACAAAGATATAGCAGTTGATATTGACTGAAGATTGAATTTATTAGGAGAACCGGCTAGGCAGAAGTAGATTAATTGATGTATAATAATTAACTCAGTTTAAGCAGACATCAATTTAAGAATCTATGAATGCATTTTAGACAAGATAGAGCAGTGATATAGCAGTTTAGAATATTAATTAGAGACATCACATGCATTTCACATTAGACAAACCAGGGGATATTTAAATGGCAGTAAAAATATGAATTCTATTAAGCCATTGTAACGACCCGTAAATTTCCGTACTTTGGCTCGAGTACCATCTCGACCAGAAATCAATTAGGATTAAATCCTTTAGAAAATTAACAAAGTTAACTAAGTGCAAAACTCAATTAGCCGTGAATTCCGTTGGGATCGCTTTAAATACGATCTGCAAGACCCAAAATTTGCAAAATCAGTGGCTCTAGGTTACCCTAAAGTTTAGAACCAAACTCATTACCCGACTGCTCTCGGGAATGAAATGAAACTTCGTATTAGGTCTAGACCGCACATCGGAAGTCCGATTAACACGAAGTTAAGGAACTAGGATCGCCTCACTGGGCTTGACAACCACCTCAGAAATCAGGTCCAGTCGATGTCCCACGGCCATTCGTTTGGATTCAGAGCGAGGGAGTGTGAAAAACACTATTCCCTTTACAAAATAAATATCTGGAATAGTGATCTGGCACCATTCGCTTGCGCATTAGTATTAAGCAACCAGACCGTTAGAATCAGACCAAATTACATCCTCGGATCAGGAAAAATTTCAGGAACATTTACATGTACTTGGAATTTCGGATCGTGGCCCACTGACCGTTGAACTGAAAGTGGTCCGCCACGTGCGATCTGGAAATCGATCGAGTCGAAAACGTAATCCCACGTAGATCCAAGTGTGGAGAGCTTAAGTCTGACGTTTGGCTCAAGGAGGGCCACCAGAACCCCTCTTTTGAGCTGGAAAAGTGTCGAAATACCTATATTAGCAGTAACCCTTGAACCTGAGTCTATTTTGGAGAGGTTTTAGGCTATAAAAGAGGCTTAGAACAGCCCCTCTCACAGCCATACAAAATTGGGATAAAACCCTAGAGAGAGAGAGAGAAAAAAGGGAGAGAAAAGCTTGGGATTTGTGGGAGTACTTCCTCCTGCTGCTTTCAATCAACGCACGGCCTACACCGCCTCTTTCCAGGCGCTTTCCCAGCGGTATCCACTCCGTTTTAAGGTGAGAAACCCTAACCCTAGGTCTGATTTGAAGTGTATAGGCTGTAGGTTGTGAAATAGCTAACCGATTTCACCCTTTAGGTTAGAAAACTCTCGAATACGGAAGCTCATCAACCCTTGCTGATTCGTTGAGATTCCAAGGACAAAGGTGAGGACTTTAGGTGTATAGGTTACGGTTTTCAATGCTTTCAATGTCAGATAATGATAGATTCATGATCTGCATGCAATTGCACATGTACAAAGTGCTTTCCGTTTCCTATTTTGATTAACGTTGTAGAATATGGAATTTCACATACTCTAGGTATACGTAGAAATACCGTATACGTATTTTTTTTGGAAAAATGTTTGACATGTTTATTTAATGTATGATTATACAATATATGGATAAATTACTAGTTTGGCAAAAGGAATTGCCGTAATACATGTTCGCTTGTAAATACTACGTATGTTGAAATTGTGTATTCTAGAAATACCGCATATGTGTAAATTTTGAAAATGCAATTGTCATGATTATTTGCTGTATGATTATGGTATACACGGATAAAATACCCGCTTGGCGAAAGGATAGCCCTAATACGTATTTTGCTAACATACGTCATGTATGTTGGAATAGTGCACTCTAAGTGTTTGTGTAAATGTTTGCGAGTGTAAATGCTTAAGTGATAGTGCCTTAGATAGGTACTGATGTAGAATTCCCGACTACCTTAGAGACATGTAGGATACCCTTCATGTGGTGGTTTACTCTAACCACTCACTTGAGATGTGTATGTACTTGTATCCCTATTTGTATAGTACTCTACAACATGCTTTATAACATGCTTTACTACATGCTTTATAACATGCCTTATGACATGCCTGTTAACATGCTTGTATTACTTTGTTTATCATGCTTTACTCCACATGCTATTGATGAGAATTGGTTGAGTTTGGGACTATGTCTATAGTCCAGACATTCGGTACCAGACTTGAGATTATGGCTGAGATTCATGTCGCCACAAGGGATGTGTCTGATGAACCCGAGTCGTACTTCGGTTGGCGATAGTGGTTGGCCACACGGAGCGCTTTTGCGCTTCATATCGCCCAACTTGTTGTGCGCTCGAGCTAGTCAGGCTCGTCAAGTAAACCGATATGTTGGATGTGTGTTCACCATGTTTGGTCATTACTGCTTGAACCTAGGGTACCAAACTTACCAATAGAATCCTGTTAACCATGGTACCTCAATCCGCTAAGACTCATGAGCCGGACATGGTGGTATGGGACACCGTGGCCGAGCTGTCGGCCTATGCTAGGGCCAAGTGCCTCCCCGTAGTGACCATTGAGCAACCCAAACTCGTGAGCCGAATACGGTGGTATGGGACACTGTATTCGAGCTGTCGATACTTACGGCAAGAGCCAAGTACGGTGAGACCTGTACTCGTGCTGACGGGCGACGAGTCCTCTGTAGTATCTTTGAGTATACTCCAAGGGTCTGTGATTGGCGACGAGTCTTTCACAGCAACTAGAGTATGAGTTGAACCGAGTACGGTGAGACCTGTGCTCGAGCTGACGGCTAGTGATTGAGCCGAGTACGGTAAGACCTGTACTCGAGCTGACGGCCAGCAATTGAGCCGCATACGGTGAGATCTGTATCCGCGCTGACGGGTGACGAGCCCTTTGTGATGCCTTCGCCATGCCTCTCAAACCACAACATCATATGAGATTAACTAGGATTGACGACCCTAGGATGGATCATGTTTGGGAATGATACAAGGGAGGTACCTTAGTTTCCCAATACTGTTGTTTGAAATGGAATAATAATAACTCGGTAATCATGTTCATCATCGCACCGCATGTGCCTAGTAGATGTGGAGCACTGAGGGAGTTAAGTATTCGCGAACGTAAGATGATGTCGCATGAGGGTGGTTTGGCAAGGGCATACATCATCATGTCATTTCATTCTCGCACTTAACAAGAGTAGTTAGAATTGTTTGATTTGTACTGCTTTATCATTACTGCTTGATTGAATTGATAACATGTTAACCTATGCTTTATTGTTCCACTGAGTTAGCTACTCACTCCCACGTTACGGGACGGTGTTTGCAACACCAACCAGACTCTGTCACAGGTATAGATGGCGCGTCGGTTCCGGAGCCGGAGCCCGATTTCGACGAGGACCAGGATGAGTTCTCATTTATGCAGTACTCTGACGGCTTTGCTTAGGCCGACTGCATCGTGGGGATTTCAGGACTTATCTATAGCGTTGTATTTTGATTTTTGACTTAGAAACAATACATGTATATTGGTACTCAGTTAGAGTTCATACTCAGGTGTTCACAAAAATTTTGTCCTTTACATACTTTAAATATACAATTTCAGTCTTCCGCTTGCCTTTATACAATTGAACTGGAGTATGAATTGCTGTTTTGGTATAATCTCATTCATGTTTATTGTTCTAACTCAGACAACATTTAACCATCATTGTGTATGTTGCATAAGTGATGCGTTGGAACTCGGGAGTTGAGTTCATACTCGACCCTCGAATTTCAGGGCGTTACAGCCATATACCAAAATATCCAAAGTAAATTTCTCAAGATTGGCAGCAAATTAATAGTTATCCCAGCAAAAACACCAAGCCCAAGCACAGGTACCCAAAAAAAATATAGTGATATAGAACTTGCACAATCAGCTTCTACCGACTCCGAGAATCACCACGTGTGAGTAAATCAACTACTTGCTGATTTGTTTCCTGGAGAGAATCGACTTTTTCTTCAATCATGGTGAGACGTCTCTCACAATTGTGAAGTCGCTCCTCCATGCTCGCCATATCGTTCAGTTGGTGACGTTCAAGGTGATGAGTTTGGCGATTTGTGATAGACTCCTGATTTAGCAGTGACGTTCGGTTGGATCCCCATGTATATGACGGATGAGCATATGGAGCAGTCGACTGTAGGGGGACACTGTTCTCGGGAAGGGCTGAAGGAAGACACAGCTGTTGAGCCACCTGAGCCGAATCACTATCAAACCACCTCTCTGGATAGATTGTATCAGATGAGGCAGGAATACCAACATGATGGGCTAATTTACAGATGAGTACAAGAAAAGCTAGTGTATCCTGATGGTTGCCTTGATTGACCCGAATTAGCTGCTTAAGAAGAAGTGTTGGGAGGCACACCTGAACTTCTTAGTACACATCATACAACACATTTAACACAAAGGGAGACAGATGATTACCATTCACATCACAAGGATAGACATTGGACCAAAAAATGTCATGAAAGATTTTAAAAGTGGGTCCAAGATGATTAATATGAAGGAAATTATCATCGTTCCGAGAAGTAATATTTCCCTTGCATAGTGCATGAGTTATTTCTCCCCAGACGCCCAGACCATTTAGATTTCGGTTGGTGACTGGAATGCGAGTGACCTCGAGGTCCAGAAGATTACTCAAAGTGATGGGAGTGATGTGCTTGGAGTAATGCAATAATTCGACTTGAATGCAAGGTGGATCGTCACGAATAACATGACTTTTACTGAGGAAGTCATGGACCACCCCTATTTGATAAGCACCACCAAGGTTTAGAATATTTTGTCATCCTATTACTTCTAGAAGAAGGTCCACACCAAAAGACTCAATGACACTGTTAAGAACCAGACGTTCAACAACAGTGGTTGGCTGTCTCACCGATGGAATGAGTTGATGCATACTGGGTTGTTTCGCTCTTCCTTTCGAAGACTGAGAAAGAGACTTACCTTTCCCTTTGTTCATGATTTTTCATTGTAAGAGACGGGCAAAGGTAAGAGCAGAAAATACCTGACCAAAAGTGAGGTTAGACTCTAGAGTGGAAGAAATGGAAAGACAATACCCGTTCCTTTTGAAGCTTCTGGGACCCACCGATGGTTTTCTGGCCGAGGATTCGAGCAGAGAGTTAAACAATTTTTTTTAGAAAAATAAGATTTTTCCGCTCGGCCGCCTTTTATCGGTCGACAGTCTTGATTTTATCGAACTGACTTTCGATTATATTGATGATCTTCATTCGATGTTATCGACAATTGCTTCGATAGTAGTCCCAATCATGTGACTTTCCACATTCTGAAGAGATGTCGATGATATTGACTCATGATCGATTAATCGGGAATGACATATCGATGCTTTGATACCATCGAAGAGGAATATTTTTCTTTTTCAGCATACATATGACCCTTCAAGTATACTTTTAGTATTTTCATGACTTAATAGCATACTCAGCAAAATTATGTACAATGACTGTACGCATCAAAAATTATAAACATTTGAATGTTTATATACAAAAGATTGAGGTGAGGAACCTCAGATATATCATTTGACGCTCAGCAAAATTACATCATTTCAGCAAATATCCAGATCTGGATGCATGATCTGGACTTGTCTTTTTATGGTCAGGACTTCTAGACATCAGTTCTCTCTATGCCTCTGATAGTGTAGTAGTGATTGCTTGTGCAATGACCCTTCATTACTGATTTTCCTGATTGGTCTAGGATTTCGCACTCTTGTTTGTTAAATTTAACCACATGCCCATCATCACAGATTTGAGATATGCTTAGGAGATTATGTGTTAGACCTTTTTTGCAGAGAGCATTCTCATTTTCAAGCAACCGAATTCCTTTTATGATCCCTGTCCAATTACTTTAGCAGTGGTTCCATCTCCGTAGGTGACTATCCCATTATGAAGATTCTTATAGTTTGAAAGAAGAGACATGTCACCGGTTACATGTCTTGAGCAATCACTGTCAAGGTACCACTTAGTATCATTGCCTGTTAAGTGATTTGAGTGAGTAGCAAGACAATTCTTCTTTTCTTTAATTATCCACTTTGTGACAGGGTTCTTACTTGTAGTAGATTTAATTTTCTTATCTGATTCAACTACTTGAATAGTCTTTGTGTTGCTACTGGAGGCATTAGATTTTTTAAGTATTTGTGTTTCATACCCAGTTTTGGCTCTAGCTTTCTCATATCCTAAGTCATTTTTGTTATTTCCAGTTTTTCCCATACCTAAAAGTTTTTCTAACTTCTCACCACTCTGGAAAAACTTACAGTTTTACTTGGCAATTCTTCTGGACTCTTCTAGATTAAATAGGAGTGTATGATTTTCATTTTGAAGGAGCATATTTTTGTCTTTTAATTGCTGTCAAGCCCCAAACTCGGAAACCGGGCTCACGAAATTCCCGATCGCCGAATCCGACGCCGACAGCCTCCGTAGTACCCCATTCTCGGCTCTCAGCGCCCATACACCAGATTCCGATCCTGGGATCCTACAAGGAGGATTTTCAGTATGATTTTTTTTTTTTGTAATGGAGTATAACCACAAGCATAACCAAGTCACAAAACAACAACACCACATATGCACTATATCAAAACTTTAAGTACAATGCAGAAAGGGAAATACAATATGAAGATGTCAAAGAAAACTCCAAAAGCTCCCGAAGACTGCTGCACGCTCCGAGCTCAACGCTGCTGCAATCTAACGCCACTTGCACGCATCTATCGTGCATAAGCTTACAAAAGCTTAGAGGGTAGTGTAGGTGTGTGCGAATGGCAAACGCCAAGTGTACAATATCAGAGTAATGCGGAAGTATGCGGTAAGTCCATGAATACAACCAGACGTACCAAGGCTATGTGATGCAAGGCATGAATGCTATTGGCCATACCAAGACCATGCGATGTAAAACATGAATGTTATCGGCCATACCGATGCAATGCAAGGCCTACGTAGCTGAATGTCATATGCGAGATGCAGAGCAAGCATGCCAGTACTCATCAAATACACATATCAATACAGTTCCTCTCTAGATATCACCGGGGTCTAATACATCTCACACTGACTGCCTCCTCCCTAGCTGCACAGCCAAGTGAGTGGAATAGACCTCACTATCCGCCTGACCAGTAGTCTGCCAATACCTACCCGGCTCGTCGATAGCGGACTCATTTACGAGCTGGTCAAACTCAGCCTAGCTTATAGCCCTCTCACTCAGGCGGATAAGGCCACACCCCCTTCCAACCGACCACGACACAGTGGGAGACGCGGCCTACTAGTATTCGGCACTCGGGCTCTCGTGTTTCCACTCGCTCTAGATGTTGGAGCATCTCCTGGTACCAAAAAGGTTCTGAGACTTTCACCCAAGGACATCCTAAGTGCCCACAGTGCTAGAACAAAGTATTTCCGGTATCCGATACGACCATCCACGATCTGTCTGTGGAGGCCACGACCCTGATGTCGCTAGGGCGTGCAGTGATCAAGTCACACATATGCGAGATGCATGAGTCACACCGTACAATCATGCAGCAATCTCACACGTACCACGCGATTATGTGGGGCACTCCGTCTCATAAGGAGTCCTGTAAATGTCTCAGCCTAATGGCTTATGCTATGATCAAACATTCCTCATATCAAGCATACAAATGATGCGTATGGGTATGAATCATGGAGCTATACTAAGCATGTTATAAAGTGGTGAACTATCAACAAGTATGGGCTTACTAATGGGCCCTAGGGAGAGTTATAATGCAGACATTTAACCAACATTATCCTTACAATATGGACGTCAAACCAACATTGCTCCCAAGGCATTGCCCGCCATAAAACATCATTACACAGACCATGGAGGAATCACACATTGCAATGGACCCTAAGGACATCTCATTGGGCCTTAAATACATCAAATGGGCCATATCGCATGGGCCTTACATTCATTAAGTGGGCCACATCAATGGGCCTTATGTACATTGCAATGGGCCATAACCCATGGGCCTTTGAAAACATCACAATGGGCCTTGTAATATGGGTCTCATATATATCAAAGTTGGCCTTAACAATGGGCCACAAATACCTCGAATGGGCCTAATCAAATGGGCCTTATGTACATTCAAGGTGGGCCTCAACAATGGCCACAAATACACATCAAGGTGGGCCTCAATAACGGCCACAATTACACATCAAGGTGGGCCTCAGTAACGGCCACAAATACATCAAATAGGCCCCATAACATGGGCCTTACATAAGTGGTGATAATGATTTCCATCATTTAAAATTCCTAAGGCCCACCATAACGTATATTTCCCATCTAACCTGTACCTAAGTTAACATAGGGATAGAGGAAGTGGAACAAACATTAGCTTAATCGGAAGCTACAAAAATGGGTGGACGGTTTGGATGCAATACAAGCATTATGGTGGGGCCCATAGAGGCCCACTATCAGGTGTATTATATAAAGTATAATGTATATACATATATATATACATATATATATAAAATATATATATATATACACACACACAACCCCACACAAGCACACACCCGCACACACATGTGCACTCACACACGCACACACTCACGCACACCGGGGTCCCACCGTCTAGGGTGGACGGTGCGGACGAACACATACATCAAGGTAGGCCCCACCGTCCGTCTGGACGGTGGGCATGCAACACATACATCACTGTGGGTCCCATGTGGGGCCCACCCTTATGTTTACTTACCATCCAACCCGTTCATAAGGTCACGCACACCTTGATTAAGGGTAAAAACCAATTTTCAACTCGATCTGAAACTTCTGTGGGCCCAGAAATGGTTTCAATGATAGACCTTAAATCAACATTGGTTCCAATGAAGTGGGCCACCTGAGCATCAGATCGGCCCAATATTTGGAGGGGACCCACTTTAGGGAGTGGCCCACCTCATGGATGGTTTGAATGACATAAATACATCCTGGTGGGGCCCACAGCAGGGGACTCGTGGGTCCCTGTCCCGTCCACCCACCAGCGCACGCAGCAGGCGCTGCCTGTGCCTCTGGCAGCAGCAGCGTCTGCTGCCTTTTATTATTATGTTTTTTTTGGAAATCACGTTTTTTCATGGTTTTCCACGTGTGCGGCCCGCATCAAGTGAATCCACCCCGCTCACTGGTCTTTACTGCTCGAGACAGACCAAACGAGCCCAATATGCAGTATATTTTGGGTACAGCAACGATAGAGTGATTTAACCGGTAAAAATCGCTATTTCCTATGCTATGGCCCACCAGAACATCGGATTGGCTCCATTTTTCGGCTCAACGCCTAAAGTGGGCTAAGAAAAGGGATGGACGGCTTGGATTGGATACACACATCAACATATGACCTACATGAGCGGCCCGCCCAAATGCTTGTGAAAAAGTCTAATATTTTTGTTTTTCTTTCATCGTCCAACGCTGGACTGTTTTTGGGCATGCAATATATTTAATGTGGGCCTGCTTAGGTGGGCCACCATATGACTGGGTGGTGTGGAACATTCATAGATAAAGTGGGCCTCACCAACAAATGGCTTGGGTCCAATACTCGCTTTGTGGTGGGGTCCATCCGAGTGGGCCAATCAACCACATCATCACAAGAAAGGAAAAATGAAAAGAGAGAGGGAGAGAGAAAAAGAGTGGGACACACGTGTGATGGAGGGACCCCGACACTATGGGCCCTCCCTTGCATTCCATCATACATCAAAAGATAATCATAGTGGGACATTGGCCATATCTTAGGGTCCCAAGTGAGATCCATACCATTGATCGGTATGCCTCACTTGACCCATCTAAGAAAGCATGAAAACTACCCTATCAAAGCACCCACCAGTTGATCTTTTCGGTCCGTTGGAACGCCACCCTCCTTGCGCTTCACTTTGATGGTGGAGATGAGAAGTGGATGACTAGGGTGATGGGTTTTGGAATGGGAAAGGTGGGCCTCACACATACATTTTTTTCTCTCATGGAAGGCTTGTACGTGGGTGCTCTTGGTTGCTTGTAATTGTGGTGAGAAATGAGAAAGAGCGAGAGGGTTGTAAGGGAGAGAGAGTGATGGATGTGAGGTGAGTGATGGGTGAGGTGAGTGATAGTTTGACTTTGGTGGTTGTTTTACTTGTGGAGAAAGGTAGCATGGGTTGCTTTGTACTTGACATTGAAGTGATTGATTGATGGATGGGATTGATTTGACATTGTGTAGAGATTCTCTTGGGATCGAGAAAGCGCGACATTTCTTCGAAATAAACGCCGGCCCACATCTTCCGGCTTGGGTATCGGATCGGTGCGCGAATCACGGCGTTGGAACCGCGGCGACGGTGCGGTCGCAATGGTACAAGTCTCGGATTAATCTGACTCGATTTTACAGGATACGACTTAGGGTCGATTGCAACATCGGTTATCAATCGTGGATTACCGGACTTCGACGGAAAGGATCGCGGGAGTCGACGGAACAGTACAGACTAGGATACGGGTCTTACAATTGCTCAAGCTGTTTGTTTAGTTTTTCAGTCTCAGATTTAAGGAAGGTGTTAATTCTTTCAAGTCTATCATTATCTGAGTGATGTTGCTGTAAATCATTGATTAGATGTGTATTGATTTTTATAGTTGTGTCCAAATCTTTTTGCAGCAATTCCTTTTTGTTCTCAAATATACCAAGTCTTTTAAGGATATTTATGATATGAATGTAGAGTTGATTATATGCATCTTGTAGTTTATCATTTTCTTCTTCTTCTTCTTCTTCTTCTTCAGTTTCCACATTATCAATGGAAATGATTCAGTGGCTTGTTGTTCTTTCTTGTTCTCAGATTCAGTGGGAATGATTGAAGCAGTGGAGACCATGAGTATTTTCAATGATTTCTGATCTCCATCGCTTTTTGAGTCACTAGATTCTGAATTTGACTCCTCAGTATCATCCCACGTGGCAGCCATTGCCTTGCCCTTAGTTTTTCTATTTGGGCATTCGGTTGATAGGTGTCCATACTCCTGACAGGCATAGCATTATGGTTCTTTGGTTCTTCTAACAAATTTTCCTGCAAAAAGTTTGTTGTTCACCTTTCTTCATCTGGAAGGCCGGCCATGATTTTTCTGAAAGAACTTTTTGAATCGTTGTGCCAGCAAAGCCACTTCCTCATCTTCATCTTCCTTTTCGCTCTCACTGTCCTTATGTATTGTTTTCTTGAAAGTTTTTAGAACAACTGTTTTGGATTTAGGGATTTGTTTGAAGTGTAGTTCGAAAGTTTGTAGGGAACCTACCAGTTCTTCTACTTTCATCTCATCAATGGTCCTACACTCCTCAATTGTTGTAACCTTGGGATTAAATCATTCCGGAAGGGATCTTAAGATTTTCCTACAAATTTTTGGTACCGGAACTTTTTCTCCCAATCCACCCATGGAGTTACAGATGATATTCAACTTTGTGAAAAACTCCATAAACATCTCATGCTCTTCCATTCTGAGACTTTCGAACTGTGAAGTCAGGAGTTGAAGTTTAGACCTCTTCACAGTGCTTGTGACTTCATGGGTTGTTTCCAATAGATCCCATGCTTCCTTGGATGTCCCACACATACTTATCTGATTGAATATATCTTGGGACATGGCACAGTAGATGGCGTTCATAGCTTTAGCTTCAGCAGTCTGTTTTTCTTTATTGAATGCCATCCACTTTTCTTTGGATTTGGGTTTTGTGATGGTTGTGCCACTATCAAGTACAATTTATTCAGTTGGTAGCATGTATCCACTTTCAACTATATCCCAAACATCATAATCCAAAGATCTCAGAAAGTAGTGTATCCTAGCCTTCCGGTATGCATAATTTGAGCCATCAAATATGGGAGGTCTAGTGACTGATGAGCCCTCTCCTTGGGCCATATTCCCAACTTCAGTCAAGATCACTCTCTAGCCGGTGAAGCCCTTAAAGAGAGACCCGCTCTGATACTAATTGAAATGACAGTGAGGACCGCACTAGTTGAAGAAGGAATATGCCAATATGTCCTAGAGGGGGGTGAATAGGACTTTTAAAAGTTTTTATGATTTATTTAAAATCCTATTACACTAATCCAACAATAGGCACATATTAGGATTACTAAAAAATAACTCTACTGGCTTTCAAGCCCGGTAGAGGATTCAATCACAAACTATTTAAGAAGTAAACAATATGCAAACTAGTTTATGATGGATATGATTGTGTAAGTGTGTGAGGTGTGATCTCAGATATTCAGATATGCAGAT
Organism: Magnolia officinalis; assembly: GCA_021015155.1. Lineage (NCBI taxonomy): Eukaryota > Viridiplantae > Streptophyta > Magnoliopsida > Magnoliales > Magnoliaceae > Magnolia > Magnolia officinalis. The sequence goes on along the minus strand of JAJHSJ010000007.1, from coordinate 64,718,242 downwards.
ATTAAAGTAAATCACACAATCAGAAGAATAGCAATCTCAAACACAATCATTTTTATAGTGGTTCGACGACTTCTCTACTACACTCCCGGTAACCGCATTCAACCCTTGAGTGTACCGGATTTCACTAAGGAGGTTTTCACAGTGGTTCACCTCAAACCTAAGGTTTTAAATTAGGTTCACCTTCAACCTTAACAACCTACACTGAGGCTGACTGTTTATTCTCTCACGAGTAAGGGTCAGAACAACGCTCCCACTTTTAGGCACACTGGCCAAAGATCTTCCATAAGACCCTACTGGAGGTTTCTACACGGTTCACCTTAAACCTGAGGTTTCACAGTGGTTGACCTCAAACTTAAAGTTTTACTGGTTCACATTCAACCAGATGTTTATGCTCTCCACAGAGCAAGGGTCCACGCAACACACCCACCACGTACACTCCCGTCGGAGGCCTCCTTGAGGACTTCAAAGGGTGAGAACCACTTAAGACCCAATCCTATAAAGGAATGATCACAAGTGTCCTCTTGGACTCTAGATACTTACAAATAAGTTGATGAGTCCCGTTTAGCACAATGCCGAAGATCTCCTCCTCCTTGTCGACGAAGAGTCTTCTGCTCCCTTGATTCACAACACAAAAGATGTACCGATATATGGTGACGGGTTGGGTCAAGGTTATGATGGAATCCTACTCTCTAAAGGTTTTCCTATAAGGAAGATAGGGTATTTCCAATCATCTAGGCTTTCAAGGCATCCCAGCTTAATGATTTGTCATTAAGGTAGTAGCCGAAGGAAAATTGAATGCGGAAGTTCATTCCCCAGTCCACTCTATTGAATATCAATGGTAAGGGTGGATTGGAGGATGAACTTCCCTGAGAGAAAGGGCTTTGGGTATACGATCTATGGTTAAACACTCAAAAACTCTTTCTACTTTCTCTCCTAGCAACAATAGACAAGTCCTCATATATAGGCAAAAGGTTCCAATGGATATAAAACGGTCACATTTATGACTGAGTTCGATATCATCGAGCGTATACTATCGATAGCATCGATGGTCTGCTCGATGACTCAAACTCAAAGTCATACACTTTTGAAACCTTTTATTAGTTGGTCGATGAACCGAAACAATTTGTCGATGTCATCGGATTTCGAACTCCGATTCCATCGATGATAGGTTTGATCCATCGACACTTGAAAAAATAAGAGAGACTTGACTAGAAATATTTTAGGTTTTTAAGAAATGATCGAGGGTCAGCCGATGTCATCGGAATTTGTATATCGATGATATCGAAGGCAGTGTCAATGCATCGATAAATCCTATTGATTTACCAGTAAGCTTGTTGGACAGTTTGTGTCCAGTTTTGATGCAATCGATCGGCCTCGATATCATCGACATATGAATATGGATTTCCTCGAATGGCCCCCGATTAAAGTTAAAACCAACCTGAAATATCTACTGGAAGAAATGCACGCCCATGGTCGATATCATCGATGGACTTCTGATCTTATCGATATTTGATTTCGGATCATATCGGAAGGCGCATCGATATATCTAAGGAATTTGAGATTTTCTTTAAAAAACAAGGGCGCTGGAAATTTGCTTGTCGATCTTATCGAGCCACTTTCGATAGGCTCGAGATTTGAGTATCAATGATATCGATAGGTGTATCGATACATCGATAATTTGTCCAGATATGTTGTGAGGTTGCTGGACATATTTGGTCCTTTTTTTATGGTATCGATGAAGCATCGAGGACTCGACAGCGCAGGTCGATCATATCGAGGGTGTTTCGATAAAATCGACAAGGCAAGAAAAACTTAGAGATTTTCCTATTTTGAAAAAGTTTTCTCACCATAAAACCCTATGATTTTCTAACTTATTTTTTAGGTTTTATTCACCTGGTGTTTTGGGACATGGGATGTGAGGCTTTAAATTTACATGTGGTGAGCTTGCACACATCCGGTTGAGGCAGACGCTTGAATTGACCTTCCTATCAGGCCTTGTAGACAATCTGACTCAACACTCACGTAACTTGACAAACCAGGGCAGTTTCAGACTATTCCTGACAAATGGGGCTTATCTGAAGGTTGATTACTTGTGTATGTCACGGAATAAGTTCCCTGACAATGGATCTAGGCCAGGTTATGATTTTGGTTCGATTAGAATAGCGGATCGACTATGGATGACCTGTATCAGTTCAACGGTCATCCCCACTCGATCAGGGCCACAAGTATACCAATTTGTGTAGGAAAATTTTCCTGATCCAAGGGTATATTTGGTCAGAAACTGACGGTCTGAAACCTTCAATTTCACCCGCAAGCAAATAGTCCAAATTACTTAAGTTTTGGTTCATTTTCTAAAGATATTCGCGTTTCTCACACACTTTGCTCATGGCTCAAGTTGTGCATTTCGGGACACTATCTGGGCTCGATTCCCGTGATGGTTGTCAAGCCCAATAAGATGTTATAACCCTATAGTTTCACTGTCATCGGACTTTCGACGTGCGGTCCAAGTCCGATACGGAGTTTCAAGGTGCTCCCGAGAGCAACTGGGTTTTGAGATTGCTCCGAGGTTTTTAAGTAATGTTGAGCTAGCGATTTTAATGGTTTTGGGTCTTGCCATTCGTATAGATAATGGTTCAAGCTAATTCCATTGACTATTTAGTTTAATACTTAATTAATTTTTGTCTAATTTCTATAGAATTCCGTCTTTAGGAATTTCTACCTGAGGTGGTACTCGGGTCTTTTGTAAGGATTTTTTCAAGACGTTACAATCTAACCCCCTTAAAGAAAAATTTTGTCCCTAAAATTAGTACCTTTTCGTACTCTTTGAGGATCTGAGGGTAGTTCTTTCGGACTTCGGATTCTGTTTCCCAAGTAGCCTCTTCCTCAGTGTGGTGAGTCCACAGTACTTTCATAAGTGGAATAACTTTACTGCGCAGCACCTGTTCCTTCCTATCTAGAATACGGGTTGGTCGCCATACATAAGTAGCATCTTCACTTAGCTGTACTTGCTCCCATTTGATAATGTGGGAAAGATCAGGAACATATTTCTTCAACATCGATACGTGAAACACGTTATGGATGCCTGCGAGTGGTGTGGGCAAGGCGAGACAGTATGTCACCGCATCTACTCGGTTTAGAATCTGGAATGGGCCAATGAATCTCGGCGTGAGCTTCCCTTTCTTGCCAAACTGGAGACTCCCTTCATGGGGGAAACTTTAAGGAATACATGGTCCCCAACCTCAAATTCCAGTTGTCATTATCTTGTATCAGCGTAACTCTTCTGTCTACTCTGTGCTGCAAGAAGTCGACTCCTGATAATGTCGATCTTCTCTGAGGTCGCCTGTACTAAATCTGGGCCAATCAAACTCTTCTCACCAACCTCTGCCCAACAATGTAGTGCTCGACATGGACGCCCATACAAGGCTTCGTAGGGAGTTATGCCAATGCTCGCTTGAAATCTGTTGTTATAAGCGAACTCAGCATAGGGAAGACAGTCATCCCAACTGTCTTTGAAATCGAGCACACATGCCCGCAACATATCTTCTAACACCTGGTTTGCCCGTTCCATCTGCCCATCAGTCTGTGGGTGGAACGCGATATTGAACTTCAGTTGCACTCCCATTGCTTCCTGGATTCGAGTCCAAAAGATAGACGTGTATCGCGTGTCTCGATCCGACACAGTCTCCATAGGCACTCCATGCAGCCGTACAATCTCCTTGATGTACAGCCTCTACAAAAAACTGGGCAAAGCCGACGGACTGGGGGTGTTTTTAGCTACGGCTTTTAGCCGTTGGTAATACCGACGGATTTTAGCCATAGTCGTAGCCCAAAAATCTGTCGGCGAAGCTTAATTTTTAATGGTGGACATCCAACCAATAATGTTTTATGATTGTATGGTCCACAAAAGATTTATTTCAATCTAGTTTTTTGGGATCTTATACAAAATGATTTCTTAAAATGGATGGATGGTGTGGATGAAACAAATTATCATGGTGGGGCCCATAGAGCAATACCAGGTCCAAATATCTGCTTACCATTTTAGATTTTTAAGTGTTACATTGTGAGTCTTGTATTTTGTGTAAAATGGTGGTGACTCGTCCATAACAATAGTGGATAAGATATAGAGTTATCCAGACCATCCCAATAATTGGTCTAGTTGTAAATAGTAAATATTTATACATTTTATTATGTAAAACAATCGTAACTATCCATAAAATGGTCCAATGTATGTACAGTCATTAATAGAGTTTGTGTTGTAAATAATGGTAAACTTGCAGTATACGAATTTGAAATTTTTATCTAAAACCATCCAATGCCCGCTCCTCTTTTCCCTCTTTTCAACTTTTCCCTCTTTTCTTTATCTTCCATCGATGAGAAATCCTCGCAGGGCCGTTTGAGCATCATATGAGAAATCCTCCTAGGGCCGTTTGAGCGTCATCTTCCATCGAGCATCACCTTCTAACGGAAGGCCCTGCATTCTGTTTCACCTCCACTGAGGTATGTTCTACTTTCCCATTTCATCCCTCCCTCGAATTGTATTACACCAGATTTCTCTAATATTGCATCCCTTCCTTTTCTTCTCCTTACTTTCCTTACAAAATCTTCTGCACGCATTTCCATCAAAATGTGGACCCCACAGAACGCCTGACAACACCGTCCTTGTCTAGCTTTTCTATCCATCATATGCTTCGATTCACCCTTAGGTAGGCCACCCTTAATTTTCGTGGGAGGCTCACCATGTTGTGTATACAGAATCCAAACCTTCAACACACTTCATCTGTCACTATGAAAGGTTAGGACAAAAACTAGGCTGTTCTCTAACTTAGTTGAGCCCTGGTGAGAATTCACGGTATGCATCCCCTCCCACCTTGCTCACTATTCTGTGACCCACTAGAGTTTTAGATTAGAATTAGATATATATTTTTTTTTCAAGAAACTAATTTAGGGGACGGATCCGATGGATGGGCTGGATGTGATACATACACGTTGTGGACCCTTATATGTAATTCCTCACTGGTTGACCATTTAGTTGTATAATGCTCTTGATGGTTTTATTTTGACCCGTCGTCTACAGGTCGTGAGCCCTACTCGACCTGTCGAAGGCTGTGCACGACTAGTCGTGGAAGACGAGCCTGGACACGACTCGAGCTCCAGCAACTTTGGGTTATTTGTTTCCGGGGTGCTCGACTGGTCGAAGGATGTACTCGACCGGTCGTGGGTGGCGCTCGACAGGTCGTAGGTTCGTCGCAACCAGTCATAGTTACGCAGATTCGTTCCGTGATTTTGCACGGATTTTGTGTCGCAAGTCCTTTCATAACTGGGATGCGGAAAGGAGTTTGCTAAAACTATAAATAGGAGGTACCTAGGGCTTTCTAGGCATGACAAGAGGGTTCCCTAAAGCTTTACAAGGGATTTGCTAAAGGGTTTAGGGCTATCAAAGGTGAGAGAGAGAGGAAGCTTATAGAAGGGAGGTTCTGCTCGTGGAGGTTATCTACTGTGCAATCTATATCTCAGCGCTTCTATGTCCTCGTAATCAGTTCCGCTTGACAGCAGTCAAGTGCGATTCTTTTGGATCAGATTGATATCTTGCACAAATACCAACACTTAGCGAAATATCAGGTCTCCTAGCAGTTAAATATAGTAAACTACCAATCATACTTCGATATAATTTCGAATCTACATTTTTACCTGCAGAATCTTTTGAGAGTTTCAAAGTTGTACTCATAGGAGTATCAGAATTCTTACCATTCTCAAATCCAAATCTCTTAATTAGATTCATAGCATACTTAGATTGAGATATGTACATTCCATCAGGTTGTTGCTTTACTTGCAGCCCAAGAAAATAATTCAATTCCCCAACCATGCTCATTTCAAACCGAGATTTCATCAAATCTGCAAACTCAATAGTCATGTCAGTATAGGTAGATCCATAAATGATATCATCAACATAGATTTGTACTAATAAGATGTGCTCATTATGTTTTCTAATAAACAGAGTTTTATCAACACATCCCATTTGAAAATTATGGCTTAATAAAAACTTTGTTAGTTTCTTGTACCATGCCCTAGGAGCTTGTTTTAAACCGTAAAGTATCTTTTTAAGTCGATAAACATGATCGGCATTCTTGGGGTCTTTAAAACCCATTGGTTGTTCAACATAGACTTCCTCATACAAATCGCCATTTAAAAATGCACTTTTTACATCCATTTGGTAAATCTTGAACTTTCTAAAACATGCAATGGATATAAAGAGTCTAATTGATTCAAAACGGGCTACTGGTGCAAAGGTTTCATCATAGTCAATACCTTCAATTTGAGTGTAACCTTGTACCACTAACCTAGCCTTATTTCTAATTATATTACCAAGCTCATCAGACTTATTTTTGAAAATCCATTTGGCTTCAATGATGTATTTATCTTTAGGTTTAGGTACGAGATACCAAACATCATTTCTCAAAAATTGGTTAAGCTCTTCTTGCATCGCAACAATCCAGTTTTCATCAGCAAGGCTTCTTTTACGTTAGATGGTTCTATCTGGGATGTAAAACATGCGTAATTACATATATCCTCAAGTTGTCTACAAGTACGAACACCAGTGAGAGGGTTTCCAAGAATCTGTGTAGTTAGATGATCTTTAACAGTCCTTAGTTCAGAATTAGTCTGATTAGATGAAGTATTAAGTTTATCAATTACAAGAATTTCATCATTATCTGAACTTGAGACTGGTGTGTTTAAGTGATCATCAATGACCACATTGATGGACTCTTGAATCACACCGGTCCTTTTGTTCAGTACCCTATAAGCACGACTGTTTAAAGAATATCCTAAAAATATCCCTTCATCACTCTTCGTATCAAACTTTCCAAGATTTTCACGATCTCGTAAAATATAGTACTTACTGCAAAAAATTCGAAAGTATTTGACAGTAGGCTTTCTATCGAACCACATTTCATAAGCCGTTTTATTATTACTTTTACTAGTGTAAACCCGATTAATAATATAGCAAGCTGTATTGACTGCTTCAGCCCAAAGATTCTTAGAGAGCTTCATGCTATTCAACATGACATTAGTCATTTCTTGAAGTACTTTATTTTTCCTTTCCACTATACCATTTTGTTGTGGAGTTTTGGGTGCTGAGAATTCACGTAATATTCCCTGGTCGTTACAGAACTTCTCAAAACCGCTATTCTCAAATTCAGATCCATGATCACTACGAATCTTACTGATTTGAGAACCTTTTTCAGTTTGAATCCTTTTGAGAACTTTTCTTACTTCTTCAAAGGTTTCAGATTTGTCCCTTAAGAAGATTACCCAAGTATATCTGGTAAAGTCATCTATAATTATCAAGATATATTTTTTGCCACCTCGACTTTCCGTCCCGGTAGGTCCTACTAGATCCATATGAAGAAGCTCGAGTGGTCTTGATGTGGTATTGGAATTCACCTTTTTGTGTGAGTTCCTTGTTTATTTGCCAATCTGGCATTCACCACATATTCTATCTAATTTTTATAATTTGGTTAAACCCTTATAAGTTCCCGTTTGCTCAATCTATATAGATTTCAGTAGTGTACATGTCCAAGACGTTTGTGCCATAAATCAGTCTCGTCTGTATGGACCATGTAACATGATTGATTAGATGAGCAGGATTCGCTAACAATATAGCAGTTTTCAGAGGTTCTACGTCCAGTTAGTATTATTGAACCCTTGTTGTTTAGAATCTCACAGCTTTGATTAGAAAATCGTACACTATGGTTATTATCGCATATTTGAGATATGCTAAGCAAGCTATGTTTAAACCTTCTACATATAAAACATTTTTAAACAAAGGAAGGTTATAGAGATGAACCGTACCTTGGCCCATAATCTTGCAGTTGCTGCCATCACCAAATGTGACTGAACCATCAGTCATGTCGTTGAGATCGGTGAACAAACCTTTATCACTAGTCATATGCCTAGAGCATCCACTATCGAGGTACCACTTTGAATGGCTTGTTGCTTTGAAAGCGGTGTGAGCAACCAAGCAGGCAACTTTAGGAACACATTTTAGAACAGTTTTGGATTTAGGAGTATAGTTGGTCTTCTTCTGTCTGTTGTTGTAAGAATGACCTACTGAGTTAGATTTTAAGAGCTCCTTGAGTAAATCAACTATCTTTTCAACAAGAGGGTTTCGGTTCTGATTTTTAAAATTAACATAGCTGCTTTTAGGTTTTTGAAAAGTTTTAGAAAAACCTTGGTAAGTACTTTTCCCTTTTGAGTTTGAGGACTCTCTTTTCACAAACTTGGGAGAAGTATACTTTTGTTTAGAAGATATATTCTTATCATAGCCCAACCCGGATCGATAACCACATTTTCTTGATCTGGATAATAATTTTTCTAACTTTGGATCACCTTGGGCATATCTCCATGTGTCCTTTAAACTCAGAAGAGAAGATACTTCATTTTTAAGTTTCTCATTTTCAGATTTCAAATTTTCAGTCAGGGAGGTTTTGAATTCTAAATTGCATTTTAATTTTTCAAAACAATCTGAAATTTGGGATTTTTCTAAAACAAGTGATTCAAAACATTCTTTGAGTTTAAAATTTTTTTCCTTTTAAAGTTTAAGTTTGACAGCAATTTTACAACTTTCTTTGTATAGGGCGTTATAAGCATCTTGAAGATCTTCTTCATTTTCACATTCACTGTTCAAATTTTCTTCACTTATTGAATCATTATCTGAGAATGTGAATTTGGCTAGAGTCATAAGGGCTTTAACTTCATTGCCTGACTCAGTTTCGGAATCTTCTGATTCAGAAGAAGCTTCAGAATCAGATGATTCATCCCATGTAGCCAACATACCCTTTCTTTTTGGTTTATCCTTTTTAGGACATTTGTTTGCTAAGTGTCCATACTCTTGGCAGTTGTAACATTGACTATCTTTCAAAGACTTCCAATTTTTGGATCTAGGTTTAGATCTTTTCTTATCGTTTGATTTTTGAAGATCTACCCTTTTCTTGCTTTTGAAAATCTTGTAAAATTTCTTTGCTAAAAGAGCCATATCGTCTTCAGAATTTTCTGAATCCGAGTTTTCTTTAGAAATACCTTTAGTAGATTTGAGAGCAATGGATTTACTTTTAGGAGCTTTAAAGTTTAACTCATAAGTCTGTAAAGATCCAACTAATTCCTTAACCTTCATATTATCCGTATCACGAAGTTCCTGGATTGCAGTTACTTTAGAATTGAACCGTTCAGGAAGTGAGCGTATTATTTTAGCACATATCTTGCTTTCCGGGATTTTATCGCCTAGACCCCGCATAGAGTTTACAATGTCATTCAATCTGGTATTGAAGTCCATGAATATTTCATTTTCTTCCATACGTATTTCCTCAAATTTAGTTATGAGGATTTGTATCTTAGATTTCTTACAATTGATGTACCCTCGTGTGTCATTTCCAATATATCCCAAGCTTGTTTTGCAGAATCACGAGATATAATTCTTCTGAATTCATCCGGTGATAGTGCACAAGTAATTACATTTAGTGCTTTAGCATTTGTACTACTCTCACTTTTCTGAAGTGTGGTCAAGAAAAATAAGCCGTTATTTTTATGGTTTTTGAACCATCAACGCCAGTTACTTCAGTGGTAGGAGGGGTCCAACCATTCACTGTGGCTAGCCACACACTTTTATCCATGGATTTGAGGAAGATCTTCATCCTGGCTTTCTAATAGGCATAATTGGAGCCATCGAAAGGTGGAGGCCTAGTGACTGATAGACTATCAAAATTTGACATATTATATATATATATATATATTATATATATATAATATATATATATATATATAGCTTAGATCGTTAGCTCAGGAAATAAATCCAAATATAAAGTAATAAGAATGAGCTATTAGGCTCTGATACCACTTGAAATAGCCAAGCTATATGTCCTAGAGGGGGGGTGAATAGGACTATGCCAAATTAAATAAAAGATACAGCGGAATAAAGAATAAGAATTTAAATCACTAAACTTTAATTGCAGTATAGGAATGGAAAGCAATCAAAAATTGTTCTAAGGACAACCTTACACCAAAAACCAAAGTTTATGGTAGGACAACCTTATTTTTAGAATAAATATTGAAACAGAAGCTCAAATCAATAAAGTAATAGTAAGCGATAAATTGCAGAAATATGAATCTAACTATTACAACATTCACCACTGAACTTGAAATGAAATGATTACAACATTCACATCCACATATACATCTCACACTGAATAATTAAAGATATGAAATGAATATCAAACAACCACAAAACACAAGGGATTATAGTGGTTAGCCTGTATGTACACCAACTGTTCAACAACAGCCACACAGCTACTCCACTCCTAATATCCTCAAACAGGGGATATTAGCGTTCACTAACAAAAATAGGTTTTCCCAGGTTCACCTAAAAACCTTCACAATTGTGTCTTTATCTGTGGGCTTACACAATTAAAAAAACCCCACTTCTGAGTTTTCTGGCTCTCCTCAGATAACCAATACAATGAGATTTTACTTGCAAATCTCAAAAGAAAACCAAACAAAATTTACAACAAATGTAAAGTACCTGATTATCTCCTTCGTTGTAGCAACCCGGAAGAACCAAATTGGAGTAGAGATTTGAATGTCCAAGATCAATGTTCAATACTCACTTTATAATGGTTCTAGGTTCTAATAGATTTTAAATTAAAAACAACGGGCTAGCTTTAATTGATTTTGATTCCAAAAGAAGGAAAACAACAATTCCTCTTTTCATATAAGATTGGAATGCTAGAAACAAAATCAATCAAATAAAGCTAAAGAAAGAGAATATTAAATAAGCACACTTAGCTTTAATGGAGCACAAAACTGTATCTCAAAAGGCCGAATTAGATTAGCTTGAATTAATTGAATTCTTCTGAGATTCGTGCTCTATTTATAAGTGAGTAAATCACGTCTTCGACTGATCTAAGGAGCTCTTCGACTGGTCGTAGAACCAACAAATATTTGATAATTCGGGCGCGATAAGATTTTACCGTTTCACGACTGGTCAAAGGTATCCTTCGACTAGTCGTAGGTCTCCTTCGACTGGTCGTAGGTTTCCTTCGACTGGTTGTAGGATCTGAATTTCAGCGCTGGATTTTGAGTCGTAGGTTTACGACTGGTCTTAGATGCAGTCGACACTATTCCTTCGACTAGTCGAACAGACCCCAGGACTAGTAGAAGCCTAACAGAAAATATCTGAATTTTGTAACAAACTTACGACTGATCCATGAATTTCTTAGATAGGTAGAATCAGTGCTAGGACTAGTCGAACAAAGACTATGACTAGTCTTAGAACTGACCAAACTCACGTAAATCAAACATATGACTTATGTATCCAAAATGGCCTACTCTAAAGGTCAACCTAAGGTCAGTTAAACCTCAATTGTGAAGTAAGGACATTGAAACTTAAGGACAAGTGACCTTTGAAAGTAGTAAACCTTGAAGTCTTGTTGTAGCTAATCCTTGAAAGTATCTTGAGTTCTTTACGATCGAACTTATAAGCTTCTTGACATCTTGTAATGTCTTGACTTGAGAGCAATACTTGTCAATCACAGTTGAACTTGAGTAGAACTATCTTCTTTACACTTGTGAGCATTGCTTGTTCATCAAAGTTGATCTTGAGTGGATCTGTGATTGATCTTGAGTAGAGCTTCACATAGTAAGTTACATTCCAGTGTCTTTGGCACCACAAATTTGACAACAAAAAGGGATATAAACTATAACACTTACAAGGTCTCCTACGTACAGCTCTCTGGCGGGTCTGTATAGACCTAGAGCTGCGTCGCTGGGATTATAGGGTTATGGATTAGTTGGACACTACACTTGATGTTTTGTAAATTTTGGAACAATACATGTATATATATATATATATATATTCAGCCTGGAAACATACTCATACTCTGGGGATTGAGAAACACTTATATGCTTTATATACCTATCTTAGTCTTCCGCTTGCTTAATTTAATTATCTCTGGAGTATGATATGTTGTTTTAGTGTAATCCCACTCATGTTTAAGGTACTAATATGGACAACATTTAAACATCATTATCTATGTTGCATAAGTGATGCGTTGGATCTCAGGAGTTGAACTTTGCTCGACCCTCAAAATTCGGGGCGTTACAAGTTGGTATTATACTAAGTGTAGCCTAAGTGTTTGATAAAATGTTTAGGGTTTAGGAGAATAACCCACTGGCCCAGGATCGAAGGAAATTGATCTAGGCTATACGTAAGATTAGGTCACTAAATAAGATTTGAATCTTCCTTAGAATGTCAATAATGAAGTCATTGAAGGAAAGAAATTAGGGTTCAAGTGTTAAACAAATTCATATTAAAGAATAGGCCTAACAGTGAGTACGAGCTGAATTACAATAGCCGAGGTTAGTGTATCCACAAATGTGCTTGTTGAATACGAACTTAATAGAAGCCTTAGCCAATTTGAGGGTGAAAAAGTTTTAAGGGGGGTAGAATAAAATGAGCCAGACTAGCATAGATAGTATACACCCTACCACGCATATAAACTTGAAATCAATAAAACTTAGGCAAATGAAATAATAAAATCTTTACTTATCACCCTTAGGCAATTTCGGGGACGAAATTATTTTTAAGGGGGGTAGATTGTAACGTCCTAGATTTTTTGCCAACTTAGAGTTAGACGTCCTTGGGCAATGGGTCTATCATAACACTTTATTGACTTCTCAAAACTCAATCCCAAAGTCTCAAATTCCCTTTTCAACCCATCTTCTTCAAAAATTTCACCATTTACTACCTTATTCTTTAAAATTTTCTAAGTACTTTTGTATTAGACACAAATCCTAAAGCTCAAATGATGAAGAACAATACTTAAACTAAAATTTACTATAAATATTAAATTTATAAATAAAATAGATTTTTGACCATTAACCTTATGGAATCTCACAAAATAAATAGGTTATTTGGATAAAGCAGCTTCTCCTACCCTAAAATCATATATCGCGTGTCGAATAACTCATTCTGATTTGCAAAATACACCTGTTTCAAATATCAGGTGGCAGAATCACCAGCAGACACTCTAGCGGACCGCAACGCCACCGCCCGGTCGGTGGCAAGCCGCCGGTGCACTGAATTTTGGTGGACCCTCACTGCAATTTTCTGCAGTTTTTGACCGACTTCAAAAAGTCATATCTCCCTCAATATAACTCCGATTTTGATAATTCAAAAGCAAGATTGAAGCATGATAAGTTTATTTTTATATAAAAATATGTGAAAAATAAAATAAAAATTTTAATATAGTTAAATCTAGGTTGATGTGACAACTATCTAAAAATTATTAGTTTGGACATCTGCTGCTACTAGAATTATTAGAATTTTTATAGAAGTCAAAATCTAATGAAATTTGATGAGATAAAGTAGACTTGATGATGAACTAGTATAAAAATAATTAAAATAATATACTAACTGAAAGTGCTAAAAAGGGACATAGAACTACCCTAGGACCTTATTTTGTCGTAATTAGGGCATAATTTAGTTAAGTGCTACGCTAAATAATCAATGGAATTAGCTTGAACCACTATCTATATGAATGACAAGACCTAAAACCATTAAAATCACTAACTTAACATTATTTAAAAACCTTAGAGAAATCCAAAATCCAGTTGCTCTCGGGAGCACATTGAAACTCTGTATCAGACTTGGACCGCACGTCGAAAGTTCGATGACCGCGAAACTGTAGGTTTATGACCGCCTTATTGGGCTTGACAACTATCACGGGAATCGAGCCCAAATAGTATCCAGAAACGCTCAACTTGAGCCTTGAGCGAGTGTGTGAGAAACGTGAATATTTTTTGAAAACACACTGAAACTTAAGTAAATTTGGTCATTCGCTTATGGGCAAAATTGAAGACTTCGGATCATCAGATTCTGACCAAACTTCACCCATGGATCGGGAAAATTTCGCTGCATGAGTCCGTATACTTGTGGCCCTGATCGAGTGTGTATGACCGTTGAATTGATACAGGTCCTCCACGGTCGATCCATTAATCCGATCGGACCGAAATCGCATCCTGGCCTAGATCCATGGTCAGGGAACTTGCTCCATGTCGTAGGTGACTAATGGACCTCTAGATGAGTCCCGTTTGCCCGAAATGGACACCCTTTGGCTATAACCTAAGTATACCATGGCCCTTGGGCCATTGATATCAGTTATGGGCCTATATAATGCCCTTAAACCACCCCATTCCCATCCCATACGAAATTCTATAACCCCAGGAGAGATAAGAGAGAAAAGAAGAGAAAAGTGTGAGGAGAGAAGCGAAAGGGTGGGAGATCGTTGCTGGGATTCTCTCCCACAACTCCATGCCTCCATTCACCTCCCCACCTCGCTACATGATTGTCTTCGGTTACGATTTGGGTAAGAAATCCTAACCCTAATCTTGATTTAAGAATCTAAATAGGGTATTCGATGAAATAACTAACCTATTTCAATGTTTAGGTAACCGTGGTTCTGTATATGGGGACGTAGGATTCGAACCGAGTATTCCGACGAAAGGTGTAGATTATAAATGTTTAGATTATGGTTTTCAAGGTTTTCAATGTCAGCTAATGATTTATGTCAGACTTGATTGCTACCTTATTATCTTAGATACGCCGTTGTTGATATAATATACATGTGTGAACTATGTAGTACAAAATACACATCTCATGTGTTTGTTGAAATGTTTGTATGAACATGTAAATATGATTTGTTGTAACGCCCTGAAAATCGGGGGTTGAGTAGCGACTCAACTCCTGAGTTCGAAAACATCATTTATGCAACATATATACTTATGATTCAATGTTGTCTATGTTAGTGCATTAATCATGAGTGGGATTATACCAAAACAGTAATTCACACCAGATCAGGTTGAAAAACGCAAGCGGAAGACTGAAAGATATAAATAAACGTATACAAGTCAAAATATCACGATCGGTCTCCAGAGTATGAATATAACACTGAGTCACTGTATATGTCATAGTCTCAAAAATCAAAATGTCAAAATGATACAACTATACTGATAATCCCTGTAGCCCCATCAATCCAGATAGCCTAAGCGAAGCCATCGGAGAACTGCATATAGGAGTATTCGTCCTAGTCATCGTAGTAGTCAGGCTCCACCTCAAGAGTCACGTCATCATCTGAAATCGAGACAAAGTCTGGTTGGTGTTTAAAACACCGTCCCGTAACGTGGGAGTGAGTGATCAACTCAGTGGAACAATAAAACAAAGGTTAACATGTTATCAATTCAATCAAGCAGTAATGATAAAGCAGTCAATCACACATCCCTAAGTACCCTTGTTAATGCAGGATTGATATGAATATATGATGCATGCCCTCGCCTACACTGCCTCAGCGAATTCATCTCACGTTCGCGCATGAACAACACTGCCTCAGTGCTTGACCTGCTACGCCTGAACGCACGCGTAATGTAGTGCATGCATATGATTACCAAGTTCTTATTAGTCCTTTTCATACAGCAGGATTGGGAAACTAAGGTACCTCCCTTATATCATTCCCAAACAAGGATCCAGTCTAGGGTCGTTAGTCCTAGTAATTCCCATACGATGATGCGGTTCCAGGTCGCGGCAAAGGGCTCGTCACCAAATCAGTATAGGCCTAGTTTATACTCTAATGCTACGGAAGGGTTGTCGCCTCCATGTAGAATCAGAGTATGCTCGAGGTCACTACAAAGGGCTTGTCACCAATCAGTGTAGGCCGACAGCTCGAATACAGTGTCCCATACCACCGTATTCGGCTCACGAGTCTGGGTTGCTCACTGGTCACTATGGGGAGGTTCGTCGCCCCAGCGTAGGCCGACAGCTTGACCACGCTGTCCCATACCACCATGTCAGGCTCATGAGTCTTAGCGGATCGAGGTACCAAGGTTAAACGGAACTTCACTGGTGAGTTTGGTACCTTAGGTTCAAGCAGTAGCGTCCATACATGGTGAACATACAAGGGTACATCGGGTTATTTGGCAAGCTCGACTAGCATGAGTGCACATTGTATCGATCGACATGAAGTGCATAAGCACTTCGTATGGCCTAACCACTGCCGACGACCAACACAGGACTCGGGTTTGTCAAACACGTCCTACGTGGCGAATGAATCTCAGCCGCGACTTCAAGCCTATTACCGATTGCCTGGACTATAACATAGCCCCAATCACACTCAATCCAGAACCAGAAAGCATGTGGAGTAGTCAAAGTAGAATTAACAAAGTAATTAGAACATGTTAATAAGCATGTTATAAAGCACAATATAAATAGGAAATACAAACACATACATTTCACAAGTAAGTGACTAAACTAAACAACTTGCATGGAGGAAATCATATACATCTCTAAGGTAGTTGAGTATCCTATCCCAACACCTACCTAAAACACTATCATCTAAGTACTTACTCATATAAGCATTTTTACAAACACTTAGACTACACTTATTTAACATACATAATGTATATTAGCCAAAACATGTATTAGGGCGAATCCTTTCGCCGAGTAAGTATTACACATATATATAGCATATACACACAGTAATTAATCATGTCAAATACACTTCCATATTTTATACGTATACGGTATTTTCTACAAATATACAGAATACACTAAACGTCATAATTTGCATACGTAACTGAATCGCAAAACGAACATCGCATTTTTCATGTGAAATAACGCCCAGATCATGAATCTATCATTATCCGATATTGAAAGCATTGAAAACCATAACCTAAGCATTTATAGTCCGCACCTTATGCCGTAGAAGCGAGTAACGGACTTAGTTTAAATACCAAGCCTTTATCAACGGTAGAACGGCAACCTATGGCATGAAATAGGTTAGCTATTCCATCACTTACACTAGTTGAACCTCTAGAACTAATTAGGGTTAGGTTTTCTTACCCGAAAACGGAATCAGAATCACCGAAAAAGCGATACGGTAGAGATGGATAAACACGTAGAATAGCAGGGATCGATTCCCAGGAATGATTCCAACTTCTCTCTCACTTTCTCTCACTTTACTCTCTTCTCTCTCCTAGGGTTTTCTCAAATTTGTATGGAGTGAATGAGAGAGGGTTTAAGGTCCTTATATAGGCCTAAAATTGTCAGAAATAGGCCCAGGGCCAAGGTATACTTAGGTTATGTCTAAAGGGAGGTTGTTCCGTCTCAACGGAGCACTTCCGGAGCCCCCCTTGAGCCAAAGGTCGACTTAAGCTCCTTGATTATGGATCTAGGTCGAGTTAAGCTTTCATTCCAGTCAGGTTCCCAGATCACACGTGGCGGACCAGTTTCAGTTTAACGATCACCGAAACTCGATCAAGGTTACAAGTACACAAAACTGTGTATGAAATTTACCCTTATCTGAGGGTGTATTTGGGTCAGATTCTAACGGTCTTATTGCTTATATCAGGCCCGCAAGCGACAAGTCTCAGATTACTTAAATTAGATTTAATTTCTAATGAAAACCACGTTTTCTCACACACTTCACTCCGGGCTCAAGCGAATAGCCCCAGGACACTATCTGGTTTTGATTTCCGAGATGGTTGTCAAGCCCAACAAGACGGTACTAATTCTATAACTTCGTATTATTCAGACTTTCGATGTGCGGTCCAGATCCGATACGGAGTTTCAATGTGCTCCCGAGAGTAGCTGGGTAATGAGATTGATCCTAGATTTTAGGGTAACCTAGCGTCACTGATTTTACAAGTTTTAGGTCTTGCAGATCGTATTTAAAGTGGATCAAGCAGATTTCATAGCTAATCTAGTTTATCACTTAGTTAAACTCGTCTAATTTCTAAAGGATGTGGTCCTGAGTGATTTTCACCTGAGGTGGTACTCAGGTCTTTATACGGAATTTTCTAAGACGTTACATTTGTGTTTGTTATGACTACTAAACTATGATTCATCGTTGTCTTGTGCATGCTGACCTCTCTGTGTAAGGATTTGCTAAGATAAGTGTCGTAACTAATCTAGTCTATGTATTGGGTAAAGGGTAGCCTAAGTGTTTGCTAAAATGTTTGAATGAATGTGAGATTGTGATTTGTGCTTGTCATGATTTCTAATCTAAGATCCATGTTTGTTATATGCTTTATAACCTATGTTGTGTAGAAAATTGCTATAGTTCATGTCGTAACTAATCTAGTTTATGTATTTAGTAATGTGTAGTCTAAGTGTTTGATAAAATGTCTGAATGAGAAATTGTTGATGGATTGTGTTTATCAAGGGTATCGAGATAGGATTCTCGATCACCTCATCCATATGTATAGTTCCTTCATGAAATCTAAATTTCATCTACACGATTTATGGATGAAATGCAATGTTTGGTAACATGTTCAATATGTTTGATAAAATGCTTAAATGAGCATTGTAGTTGGATTGGTTGTTAAAATGCTTATATGATTATCATGTATCCATATGCTACATTTGAGTATGATTGGGACTGCTACGTAGTCTAGGCAATCAGTAACAGTTTCTGTTTGAGTGGTGGAATTAGTCTTGCCACATTTGATACATTCGGTGAATTCGAGTCGTACGATGATTGTCGACAGTCGTTAGGCCATGTGGAGTGCTTATGCGCTCCATGTCGATTAATTCAACGTGCGCTCATACCAATCGAACTTGTTAAATAACCCAATTGGCCTATTGTGTGTTTACCATGTATGGACACTACTGCTTGAATCTAAGGTACCCCTTCCAATGTGAAAGACCCGTTTCAACCATGGTACCACGATCCGTTAAGACTCATGAGCCGGGCATGGTGGTATGGGACACCGTGGTTGAGCTGTCGGCTTACGCTGGGGTGACGAGTGTCCCCGTAGTGACCAGTGAGTAACCTAAACTCCTGAGCCGAATACGGTGGTATGGAACACTGTATTCGAGCTGTCAGTCTACGTTAAGGTGACGAGCCTTCCCGTAGTGGCCGCGAGTATAAGCTGTTATTTTTTGAACTTACCTATCCACTACTTCCATCAGGGGTGATGCCCTGCAACTTGCCTATCATATGTGATTAACTAGGATTGATGACCCTAGATGAATTTCTGTTCAGGTTAATGATATAAAGGGAGGTACCTTAGCTTCCCGAATCTTCTGTATGAATAAGCCTAATCAATTACTTGGCTAACACGACCATACACCGCATTGCATGTGCTTTGGCGAGGAAGCACACGTTTAGGGAGTTTGCCATGCGCGATCATTAGATGAAGTCGCTGAGGGAGTGCAGGCGAGGGCATGCATCATTACCGCATATCATCCCTACATTAACAAGAGTAGTTAGAAAATGCTTGTTATATTGCTTTATCATTACTGCTTGATTGAATTGATAACATGTTAACCTTTGCTTTATAGTTCCACTGAATTAGCTACTCATTCCCACCTGGGATGGTGTTTTAAAAACACCAACCAGACTTTATTGTAGATGCAGGTAATGACAGAGTCTATGTAGCTGAAATGGACTTCATGGGTGAGGAGGAGGAATTCTCCTATGTTTAGCTATCAGGCGGGTCTTCATAGACCTTGTCTGATTTGACGAGATTATAGGGTTACATGGATTAGTTGGACATTTATACTTTGATATTTTGTAAATTTTGGAATCATACATGTATATATTCAGCCCAGTAACATAATCATACTCTGGAGGGGTTGTGAAACACTTATATACTTTATATATCTATCTCAGTCTTCTGCTTGCCTAATTACACTAATTTTGGAGTATGATATGCTAATTTAGTATAATCTCACTCATGTTTATTGCATTGTTATGGATGACATCTAAATATCATTATCCATGTTGCATAAGTGATGCGTTGGATCTCAGGAGTAGAGCTTTGCCCGACCCTTGAAATTTAGGGCGTTACAAGATGGTATCTGTTGAGGCACAAAAAAATATTCCATTGCATTGGTAAGAGAATTCCATGGTGCGAATCTTTTCCAGGGTCACTCACTCCCTATTTTGGTAAAAATCAGTATCCAGGGGTATTTTAGTAAAAATCAGTATCCGAGGTATTTTGGGTATTTTAGTAAAATTCAGTATCTCCGGGTATTTTGGGTATTTTGGTAAAAATCAGTATCCAGGATATTTTCGGTATTTTAGTAAAAATCAATATTCGGGGGTATTTTGGTAAAAATCAGTATACAGAGGTATTTTGGATATTTTGGTAAAAATTAGTATCCGGGGGTGTTTTAGTAAAAAAACAGTATCCGGGGGTATTTTGGTAAAAAAAGAGTGGATGGGTATTGACTTGTATGGAGGAAGAAGTAGTTTTACACCACCATTTAAGGGAGAGCTTGATGGACACCATTGTTTAAGAGAGGAGGTTGGATATTGTGTGAAGAAGGAAGTGGTGGTGAACACTACTATGTAAGAGAGGAATGCCTGTAAATACCCCTCCCCATGCCACATTTGGGGGTTTGGTTGGTTAGAAGACAAGGAGGGAAGAAGGTAAGAGAGGAAGAAGCTGTTGTGCGACCCGCACAACTGAAGAAGCTGTTGTGCGACCCGCGCAACTGAAGAAAATTTTTGTGAGACCGGTACAACTGAAGAAACTATTGAAGAAACTGTTGTGGGACCCACACAACTAAAGAAGTTGTGCGACCCGCGCAACTGAAGAAAATTGTTGTGTGACCTGCACAACTGAAGAAACTGTTGTGCGACCATCACAACTAAAGAAGCTGTTGAAAAAACCATTGTGCGACCCGCGCAACTGAAGAAGTCGTTCCACCACCTGCGCAACGGAAGAAATCGTTCCACTGGCCCACATAACGGAAGAAGTCGTTCCACTATCGTTCCACCGACCCATGCAACTGAAGAAGTCGTTCCACCGGCCTGCGTAATGGAAGAAATTGTTCCACCGGCCCGCGCAACGGAAGAAGTCGTTTCACTAGCGTTCCACCGGCCCGCGTGACAGAAGAAGTGGTTCCACTGCCCGCACAACATCCTCTTGAGAAGGCTTTCACGCCATTTTGAATAGAAGCATGTCCAAACCCAAAAGTCTATGTGCCACTTTGTGAGGAGATTTGTCCTGATGCATGGTTTTTGTCCTAAAATAAGCCTCATGTACTCCATATTTCCTAAAAAGGCAGTGAAAGAGAGAAGCAAGAAGGAGAAATAAAAGAAAATAAAGATCGGAAAGCTTCAAGGAGCTCATTTGCCCTCGTGATGAACATCAAAAGCATCAAAATGTTGTTAAAATTGCTATTGCTTTCTACATAATTCATTGTACACATTCATTGTAATCTATCTTAGAATCATGGGAAATTAAAAGATGTAAACGAACTCAGAATAAAATATGTTGCGATCATTGTTCTCTCATTTATTCTTTGTTATCATTGAATGAAATTTTCCAAATCAAACGCATTTGTTTTCTTATCGAAACAAAATGGCGACTCTATTAGGGACTTTTCAATGATAACTTAGAAAATATTCAAAGAACATTTATCAGTAGATATCAATCAACCTCACCAACCTTTAATAGATAAGCACATAGCTGAAAGAGTCCTTAATGTTGCAGCAGTGACTGTTGTGAACAACATTGAACCACAAGAAGAAAGGCCACAATTGCGAGCGGTCAGATCTCGACAATCGGTGCCTAATATTGCTCAGAATATAATGCAAGAAGAAATTTGACAGATGGTCATCGAAACCATTCATCTAAAGAAGATGCAAGGTCAAAATAGAAAATTTTAATACCAAACACCATATCCTCGTGAAATAGAAGAAATGCCATTTCCCTCCGATTTCAAACATCCAGATTTTCAAAAATTTAATGGGAGCGGATCATCAGAAGAGCATATGATGCATTTCATAACAAAGATGAGAAATTTCTCTAGGGTATCTCAATATTGTCTGCGATTATTTGGATCTTCTCTGATAGAAAGAGTTTTTAGATGGTATTTAAGTTTAATCCCAGGATCTATTCATACTTGGGAACAGATGCAGGATGCTTTCATGTTAAATTTTTTCTCTTCTAATAGAGAAGTTAGTTTGGCTGAGCTGGCCTCTATTCGCCACGAAGAAAATGAACCAGTAGAAGAATTCATTAGCAGATGGAAGGACTTGGGGGCATCATGTCGACATCCTATAAGTGCAATGGTTATTTACTCCTTTGATTGTTGAATTTTGTTGTGTCAAAGCCATAGTATGTGTCTTGTGTAGCACATTGATATATATGTTCAAGTCCATGTATCTCATGCACAAGAACAAATATCTACTTCAAGAATTAAGATGTACAAAGGAGGAGATTGACAATGCTTCAAGTCAAGAACAAAGGTCTCCTTCAAGAAATGCAAGATCAAACTCAAAGTGAAGTATAACTCAAGTACTACAAAATCAAGCTTCTAAAAAATCTCAAATACAAGCTTCATCGTGTGTCAAGATCTCAAGCTTCATGAACTTCAAAGAAGGTCAATCATCTGAAGAAATGAAGGTTCAATGTTCATACATCATGTCCAAGGTATGGAAGACCTTAGATTGACCTTAGGGTAGGTCATTTTGAGTACATAGTTTAAATTAAATCATTTTATGAGTGTTTGGTCTGTTCTTCGACTAGTCCTGGACTCTGTTCGACTAGCCCTAGCATTGACTCGACCAGTCCAAGAAATTCCACGACCAGTCCTAAGTTGTTGCAAAATTTTGAAATTTTTTGATTGAGCTACGACCAGTCCTAGAGACTGCTCGACCGGTCGTGTGAACAGTGTATGACTCGTTCACGATCAATCCAGCAACTACGACTCAAACTCCAGCAACCATTCTTAGTTCCTCACGGCCAGTCGTAGGTAGGCCACGACTAGTCGTGGAGGCCCCATGACTGGTCGTGAAGTGCCTACGACCAGTCGTGGAACAGTTTTATCCGATCGCGCTCAAAATTTCAAAATGTTGTTGGTTCTACGACTAGTTGTAGTGTCCTTACAACCAGTCGTGAACGCGATTTCTTCATCTATAAATAGAGCACGATTTTCAAAGTCTGATAATTCAATTCAAGTAAAATCAAGGCATCACTCTGAGAGATAATTTTGTAAACTTCTTAAGCTAGATTGTGCATATTTGATATTCTCTTTTTATTAGCTTTTCATATTTGATTTTATTTTTGCATTCCAATCTGATTTGAAAGAGGAATTGTGATATTCCACTTCTTAGAATCAAAATCAAATAGAGGTAGCCCAACATAATTTAATTTAAAATCAAATTAGAACTTAGAACCATTTCATAAGTGAGTATTGGACATTGAACTTCTATTCGAACTTCTACTCCGATTTGGTTCTTCCGGGCTGCAACAAAAGGAGAAATCCAGGTATTTTACATTTGTGTAAATCTTCTGTTTTTGGTTTCTTTTGAGATTGAGCCAGAAAAATCTCATTGTTTGGTTTATCTGAGGTGATCCAGAAAACTCAGAGTGGTGCTTTGAATTGTGTAAGCCCATTAGAAAGACACAATTGTGAGGGTTTTAGGTGAACCTGAGAAAAACCTATGTTCATAGTGAACGCTAATATCTCCTGTGTGAGGATATTAGGAGTGGAGTAGCAAGCTGTGTGGCTGTTGTTTAACAGTTGGTGTACACACAGGCGAACTACTATAATTCTTTGTGTTTTGTGGATGTGTGATTTATTTTCTACATTTTTTTATAATTCAAGTTTGTGGAATGTATATGTGGATGTGAATGTTGTAATCTTTTACATTTCAAGCATTGTGGGGAATGTTGTAATAACTTAGATTTCATTTCCTTGTTATTTATCTATTTATTCCTCTTTATCAAGTTTGAGTTTTTGATACAAAGACCTTTCTAGGAATCAGGTTGTCCTACCATAAACCTTTGTTTTTGGTGTAAGGTTGTTCTTAGAATAACATTTGTATCAGTCTCTCAATACTCATACATTTGAGGTTGCCTTACATTTCAGTATTGTGAATTGATTATAGTGCTATCTTTCATTTATTTGTTTATAAGGTCATCTTATTGTTTAAATTCCGCTGTTATCGTTTTAATTTGGTATAGTCCTATTCACCCCCCTCCCCTCTCTAGGACATATAGCTTGGCCTTTTCAAGTGGTATCAAAGCCTTATAGCTCGTTCTAATTGTTATATTTTTTGGATTTATTTCTTGAGCTAATCGATCTAAGCTATTTATAAGATGTCAAATTTTGATAGCCTTTCAGTCACTAGGTATCCACCATTTGATGACACCAATTATGCCTATTGGAAAGCCAGAATGAGAATTTTTTAAAATCCATGGATGAAAGTGTATGGCTAGCCATAGTAACTGAATGGATCCCTCAAACCACTGAAGTAACTGGAATCGATGGATCCAAATCTATGAGAATTACACCTTACTTCTCTTGGACTACACTTCAGAAAAGTAAGAGTAGTGCAAATGCAAAAGTACTAAATGCTATTACTTGCGCACTATCACCGGATGAATTCAAAAGAATTATATCCTGTGATTCTACAAAGCAAGCCTGGGATATTTTAGAAATGACACACGAGGGAACATCAATTGTCAAGAAATCTAAAGTCCATATCCTCACAACAAAATTTGAGGAAATACATATGGAAGAAAATGAAAAGTTCATGGACTTCTATACTAGATTAAATGACATTGTAAACTCTATGTGGGCTCTTGGTGATAAAATCCTAGAAAGCAAAGTATGTGCAAAGATACTACGCTCTCTTCCTGAACGGTTTAATTCTAAGGTAATTGCGATCTAGGAACTTCATGATACGGATAATATGAGCGTAGAAGAATTAGTTGGTTCTTTACAAACCTATGAGTTAAACTTTAAAGCTCCTAAAGGTAAATCTATCGCCCTTAAATCTTCTAAATGTATTTCTCAAGAAAATTCTGATTTAGAAAACTCTGACGATGATATGGCCCTTTTAGTGAAAAAGTTTTACAAAATTTTCAAAAGTAAAAAGAAGGTTGATTTTAAAAAATCTAATGATAATAAGAAATCTAAACCTAAAGCTCAAAAATCTTTAAAAGATAGTCAGTGTTACGACTGTCATGAATATGGGCATTTAGCAAACAAGTGTCCTAAAAAGAACAAACCTAAAAAGAAAGGAATGTTGGCTACTTGGGATGAATCCACTGACTCTGAAGGCTCTTCTGAATCAGAAGATTCTGAAACTGAGTCGAGCAGTGAAGTTAAAGCCCTTATGACTCTAGCCAAGTTCACTTTTTCAGATAATGATGATTCAACTAGTGAAGAAAATCTGAATAGTGATCATGAAAATGAAGATGATCTTCAAGATGCTTATAATGCCCTTTACAAGGAGAGTTGTAAAATTGCTGTTAAACTTAAACTTCAGAAAGAAAAGTTTTTGAAACTTAAAGAAAATTTTAAAGGTCTTATTTTAGAAAAATCCTACATTTCAGATTGTTTTGAAAATTCTAAATGCGATTTAGATTTCAAAAAGCTCCCTTATTGAAAATCTTAAATCTGAAAATGAAAAACTTAAACTTGAAGTCTCTTCACTTTTGAGTTTAAAGGATACACGGAGGTATGCCCGAGGTGATCTAAAGTTAGAAAATCTCTTGTCTGGATCAAGAAAATGTGGCGACTGATCCGGTTTAGGCTATGACAAAATTATTCCTCCTAAATAGAAGAATACTCCTCCTAATTTTGTGAAAGGAAAGTCTTCAAACTCAAAAGGGAATAGTTCAAATCAAATTTTTTCTAAAAATGCCAAATTTTTTTCAATCTTTCAAACCTAAAAGTAAACATATCAACTATAAAAATCAAAACCGAAATCCTTTAGCTGAAAAAATAGTTGATTTACTTAAGGAGCTCTTAAAATCTAACTTAGTAGGTCATTCTTACGACAACTACAAACACAAGAAGACCAACTACACTCCTAAACCCAAAACAGTTATGAAATGGGTTCCTAAGGTTACTTGCCTGGTTGCCCACATGGCTTTCAAAGCTATAAGTCATTCAAAGTGGTACTTAGATAGTGGATGCTCAAGGCATATGACTGGTGATAAAGGTCTATTCACCGATCTTAAAGACATGGCGGATGGTTCAGTCACATTTGGTGATGGTAGCAACTGCAGGATTATTGGCCAAGGTATGGTTCAACTCTTTAACCTTCCCTTATTTAAGAATGTTTTATATGTTGAAGGGTTAAAACACAATCTGTTAAGCATATCTCAAATATGCGATAACAATCATAGCGTAAAGTTTACTAACCAAGGTTGTGAAATTTTAAACAAAAAGGGTTCTATTATATTAACTGGTCATAGAACTTTTGAAAACTGCTATATTGTTAGTGATTCTAGCTCATCTAGTCAATTATGTTACATGGTCCATACCGATGAGACCGAATTATGGCAAAAATGCCTTGGACATGTACACTACCGCAATTTATATAGATTGAGCAAAAGAGAACTGATAAGAGGTCTACCTAAATTATAGAAAGTAGAAAAAATATGTGGTGAATGCCAGATTGACAAACAAACTAGGAGTGCTCACAAAAAGGTGGACTCCAATACCACATCCAAACCTCTCGAACTTCTCCACATGGATCTTATAGGACCAACCAGGATGGAGAGTCAAGGTGGCAAAAAATACATACTGGTAATCGTGGATGATTTTAACAGATTCACTTGGGTAGCTTTCTTAAGGATAAGTCAGAAACCCTTGATGAAGTAAAAAAGAGTTCTCAAATGAATCCAAACTGAAAAAGGTTCTCAAGTCTGTAAAATCCATAGTGATCATGGAATAGAATTTGAGAATAATAGTTTTGAGAAATTCTGTTATGATTAAAGAATATCATATGAATTTTCTGCACCCAAAACACCACAACAAAATGGAATTGTTGAAAGAAAAAATAAAGTGCTTCAAGAAATGACAAATGTAATGTTGAATAGTATGAAGCTCTCTAAAAATCTTTGAGCTGAAGCAGTAAATACTGCCTGCTATATAATAAACCGCGTTTACACTAGTAAGTCAAATAATAAAACGGCTTATGAAATGTGGTTCGATAAGAAGCCTACTGTCAAATACTTTCGAGTTTTTGGCAGCAAGTGCTATATTTTACCTGACCGTGAAAATCTAGATAAGTTTGACACCAAAAGTGATGAAGGGATCTTTTTAGGGTATTCTTTGAATAGTCGAGCATATCGAGTACTGAATTAGAGGACTGGTATTATACAAGAGTCCATTAATGTGGTCATTGATGATCACTTATTTACAATTGCCTCAAGTTCAGATATTGATGAAGTTTTTTTAATTAACAAACTAGATACTTCATCAAATCAAACTAACTCTGAACCGAGGACTGTTAAAGATCATCCAACCACTCAAATTTTTGGAAACCCTCTCACTGGTGTGCACACTCGTAGACAACTAGAAGATATATGTAATTACGTGTGCTTTACATCCCAGATAGAACCGGCTAACGTAAAAGAAGCTCTTACTGACGAATACTGGATTGTTACGATACAAGAAGAGATTAACTAATTTGTGAGAAATGATGTTTGGTATCTTGTTCCTAGACGTAAAGATAAACATATTATCAGAACTAAATGGATTTTTAAAAATAAGTCTGATGGACTTGGTAATATAACTCGAAACAAGGCTAGATTGGTTGTACAAGGGTACACTCAAATTAAAGGCATCGATTATGATGAAACCTTTACCCCAGTAGCTCGTCTTGAATCAATCATACTATTTATATCCATTGCTTGCTTTAGAAAATTTTAAATTTATTAAATGGATGTAAAGAGTGCTTTCTTAAATGGCGATCTGCATGAAGAAGTGTATGTTGAACAACCAACGGGTTTTAAAGACCCTAAGAATGTTGATCATGTCTATCGCCTTAAAAAGACTCTACAGTTTGAAACAAGCTCCCAAGGCATGGTACGAAAAATTGACTAAGTTTCTACTAAGTCATAATTTTTAAATGGGAAGTATTGATAAGACTCTTTTTATTAAAAAAATATAATGATCATATCTTAATAGTGCAGATCTATGTTGATGATATTATTCATGGATCTACCTGTACTAACATGACTGTTGAGTTTGCAGATCTTATGAAATCCAAACTTGAAATGAGCATGGTTGGGGAACTGAATTATTTCCTAGGGTTGCAAGTAAAACAACAACCTGATGGTATCTTCATTTATCAAACCAAATATGTCCTGAGCTTAGTGAAAAAGTTTGGATTTGAGAATAGGAAAAATTTTGATACTCCTATGAGTACAACATTAAGACTCTCTAAAGACTCTACAGGTAAAAGTATATAACCTAAATTATATCGCAGTATGATAGGTAGTTTGTTGTATTTAATTGCCAATAGACCTGATATTGCTTTTAGCGTTGGAATTTGTGCTAGATATCAATCTGACCCTAAAGAGTCACATTTAATTGTTGTTAAGCGGATTATGCGATATGTCGCAACTTCAGCTAATTTGGGTCTCTGGTATTCATATGATACTAGTGTTTAGTTGGTTGGGTACATAAATGTTGATTGGGCTGGTAATATCGATGATAGAAAATCAACCAGTGGTGGTTGTTTCTATATTGGAAATTGTTTATTTTCTTGGTTTAGCAAGAAGCAAAGTTCTGTTTCACTCTCAACTGCTGAGGCTGAATACATCGCAGCTGGAAATGCATATACTCAGCTTGTATGGATGAATAGAATGTTAAGCGATTACGGAATTGCATATGATTCAATGGTTTTATTTTGTGATAATTCCAGTGCAATAAATATATCTAAAAATCCAATCCAGCATTCATGAACCAAGCACATTGACATTAGATATCATTACATTCGTGAGTTAGTGGAAGAAAAGACAATCACTTTGGAATACATTCTGACCGAGACTCAACTTGCCGACATTTTCACAAAACCGCTTGACAAAAGCAGGTTTAATAAATTAAAAGTTGATCTTGGTATGTACAATTTCAATTGATTATTCATGCATTTCTGTATTATAGTTTATATATTTATTAAATTATAATTTTAAATTTTAAAATTATATGAAGAATGCATGTTTTTGTCTTTGTACGACCAGTCGAGGATGTACTCGACCAGTTGAAGACATGCCACGACCAGTCGTGTAGCGCGCTGGATCTTTTAATTTGGTGAAAAACCCTTTCTTCCTCATTTCCTCTTTTTTCTCCAACGGGCCGTAGCACGACTAGTCGTACCCATCTTCTTGATTCTTCAAGGTTAGTGTATTATTTCAGTTTTTCTTCTAGATTCAAGCTCTAATCACTTCATTTTCTTTCTTAGAGTGCTTAATTTCAAGTTTCCTTGAAGTTTTTGGGGTTTTCTTATCCAAAATCCATTTTTGTGAAAACCCACTCTACATCTCTTGCAACCTCTTGATTTCTTGTATTTTTTTTTTATTGCAAATGGATGTTAGAGGTAGAAAGAAGAGTATTCGTGGTCCTTCCTCATCTCGTTCTTCAACTTTAACAAGGTGCCATCTTCGATCACCCGAAGATGATCCCTCCTATGTGTGGGATTTATGATTGCGCAATGTTATTGTTGTGCAACCTGTGGATATTGAACATATTGTTCCATTTGAACTCCTTCCACTTCTCCAAGCTGTAGGATGGGATAACATTCTACATCGGGGTGGGCCTGCATACTAGTCTATTGCGCAGGCTATGTCTACGTGTATTTCTAAATTTTCGACTGAGAATTTAACGTTTACAATAGCAACTAGAGAAGGTCCATTTAAAATAGACCATCATTTGATTTCTGCTCTTATGGACATGCCTGTTAATGACGAGGGTATTCCTATTCACACTCTAGTTGACAAACTGTCGGAATCAGAAAAACGTATGCTCACTAGAGCATTATGTAACATAGATGCTCAATGGACTCATAAATGGAATGCGATTGCTTCCAAGTAGTTATTACCCAGATACAGGGTTCTTCACATAATCTTTATTTCAAATTTGTATCTGCACTCTGGTAACAAAACCGAACTCACCTCCTTCATGGTTTGGATTTTGCATTCCATCATCTTTGGTACTAAAGTTTGTCTTCCTTCTCTAATTTGTTATTCTATCATTCAATTCCGTCTCCATCCTGGACACAGTGATATTCCATTTGCATATCTTATGACTATGTTAGCTACTCACATGTTAGTCGCTATGCCTATTGGAGAGGCTCCTATTCATCACCTTATTTTTAACAATTCAAATATAAATAAGATGAAATTGGGATTGGCTCCTGGCCAAGTGAATGTGGGTGGTGGTGGTGCTGAAGAAGTGAATGAAGAAGAAGGTGGCGATCTACCTCCTGATGATATAAATATGGATGATATCTTCAATGAGATCGAATCAGATTCTGAGGCTGACCCTGATTATCAGCCTTCTGATTTTAATGAGAGGTTACATTCTCTTGAGAAACAGGTGGCTCAAATACGTGTAACCCAAGATTCTCAATTTGCTTATATGCGCAAATATATGAGGCGCTTGAACAAGGGTTTACACCAAATTGATCCATCTATTCTTGCTCCCTCTTCTAGACCTGATTAAGTGTTTTCTCTTATGGCGCTTTCTTTTAGTTTTTTTTTTTTTTTTGGACTGATGTTGGATGCACTTGGTTTGTGTTAGTTACTTATATGTACTTGGTTTATGATGACATTTGAATGCACATTATTTACTTATATCTTTCATATCTTGAAGTATTTGCTCCATTTTTCTTCTTCCATATCTTTGTTGCTTCCTTTGTCATATTGTGACAAAAAGGGGAGAATATTTTGTTATGCTTATATTGGATATGGATTGTGGATAAGTAAATAAGTAGCATATTTTTTTTCTTATATGTGCTACTCAGGGGGAGTAAGTAAAAAGTTGTTTTGAATACTTCATGATGATGCATTCCGATTATTGTAACTGGTGCATGATTCTTTGTTGAGTAACTGCTGCATGATTCTTTGTTAAGCATGGTAATGTTCTGGCTATTTCACCTGGTGCATGATTTTTTATTGAACATATAATGCTACTCTTATTTTTAATGAAATGTGTTTTGTCATAAATTTGACAAAGGGGGAGATTGTAAGTGCAATGGTTATTTGCTCCTTTGATTGTCAAATTTTGTTGTGCCAAAACCACAGTATGTGTCTTGTGTAGCACATTGATATATATGTTCAAGTCAATGCATCTCATGCACAAGAACAAAGATCTACTTCAAGAATTAAGATGTACAAAGAAGGAGATTAATAATGCTTCAAGTCAAGAACAAAGGTCTCCTTCAAGAAATGCAAGATCAAACTCAAAGTGAAGTACAACTCAAGTACTACAAAATTAAGCTTCCAAAAAATCTCAAATACAAGCTTCATCGTGTCTCAAGATCTCAAGCTTCATGAACTTCAAAGAACGTCAATCATCTAAAGAAATGAAGGTTCAATGTTCATACATCATGTCCAAGGTATGGAAGACCTTAGATTGACCTTAGGGTAGGTCATTTTGAATACATAGTTCAAATTAAATCATTTTATAAGTGTTTGGTCTGTTCTTCGACTAGTCCTGGACTCTGTTCGACTAGCCCTAGCATTGACTCGACCAGTCCAAGAAATTCCACGACCAGTCCTAAGTTGTTGCAAAATTTTGAAATTTTTTGATTGAGCTACGACCAGTCCTAGAGATTGCTCGACCGGTCGTGTGTACAGTGCACGACTCGTTCACGACTTGTCTAGCAGCTACGACTCAAACTCTAGCAACCATTCCTGGTTCCTCACGACCAGTCGTGGGTAGGTCATGACCAGTCGTGGAGGTCTCATGACTGGTCGTGAAGTGCCTACGACCAGTCGTGGAATGGTTTTATCTGATCGCGCTCAAAATTTCAAAATGTTGTTGGTTCTACGACTAGTCGTAGTGTCCTTACGACCAGTCGTGAACGCGATTTCTTCATCTATAAATAGAACACGAATTTCAGAGTCTAATAATTCAATTCAAGTAAAATCAAGGCATCACTCTGAGAGATAATTTTGTAAACTTCTTAAGCTAGATTGTGCATATTTGATATTCTCTTTTTATTAGCTTTTCATATTTGATTTTGTTTTTGCATTCCAATCTGATTTGAAAGAGGAATTGTGATATTCCACTTCTTGGAATCAAAATCAAATAGAGCTAGCCCAACTTGATTTAATTTAAAATCAAATTAGAACCTAGAATCATTTTATAAGTGAGTATTGGACATTGAACTTCTATTCGAAATTCTACTCCGATTTGGTTCTTCCGGACTAAAACAAAAGGAGAAATCTAGGTATTTTACATTTGTGTAAATCTTCTGTTTTGGTTTCTTTTGAGATTGAACCAGAAAAATCTCATTGTTTGGTTTATCTGAGGAGATCTAGAAAACTCATAGTGGGGTTTTTTGAATTGTGTAAGCCCATTAGAAAGACACGATTGTGAAGGTTTTAGGTGAACCTGAGAAAAACCTATTTTCATAGTGAACGCTAATATCCCCTGTGTGAGGATATTAGGAGTGGAGTAGCAAGCTGTGTGGCTGTTGTTTAACAGTTGGTGTACACACAGGTGAACTACTATAATTCTTTGTGTTTTGTGGATGTGTGATTTATTTTCTACATTTTTTATCATTTAAGTTTGTGGAATGTATATGTGGATGTGAATGTTGTAATCTTTTACATTTCAAGCATTGTGGGGAATGTTGTAATAACTTAGATTTCATTTCCTTGTTATTTATCTATTTATTCCTCTTTATCAAGTTTGAGTTTTTGATACAAAGACCTTTCTAGGAATCAGGTTGTCTTACCATAAACCTTTGTTTTCGGTGTAAGGTTGTTCTTAGAATAACATTTGTATTCGTCTCTCAATACTCATACATTTGAGGTTGCTTTACATTTCGGTATTGTGAATTGATTATAGTGTTATCTTTCATTTATTTGTTTATAAGGCTATCTTATTATTTAAATTCCGCTGTTATCATTTTAATTTGGCATAGTCCTATTCAACCCCCCCCTCTAGGACATATAGCTTGGCCTTTTCACATCCTCTGCAGGAATCAGAACAAGTAAAACTATATCTAGAAGGCATGAGACCAGAATTGGCTCGCAACCTGATTATTAAAGATTGGAAAACCTTTCGTGATCTTGCTACGAAGGCCTATGGTCTTGAAAAGATGATTGGAAGAGTGTCTGCTTCTCAGACAAAATCAGCCCACATCACTTGGAAAGAAGAAAATAAAGAAGATTATTAGGATATTGAAAGAGACAATAATGAAGAAGATAGAAATGGTCGTGCGGTTACAATGATATATAAAAGGTCCAAACAAAATAAAGACCATATGAAGTATTCATTCGCAAGAAAAGACATACTTCCTATGCTAAAACAATTGTTAACTATAAAGAGTATTGAATTACCTCGGCTAAGACATCTCGAAGAAATTGAGAATACAAAAGGAATGGATTATTGTCATTATCTCCACACATTCAGACAATCATACAGAAAATTGTAATGCCCTCAGGAAAAAGCTACAAAAGATGATCATTAGGGGAGAAATTGTGATGGAAGAATATGACAGCAAGAGAAGAATGGCGATTCCGAAACATTGATATTCTCTCGATGGTTCATCATGCTTATGTGCAAAAAGAAATAAGAGTACACACACCTGATTAGTTCAAGACTGAGGGCAATACTAATCTCGGATGATCGGTATGAGGAGATGTGGCATCAACATACTTGTTAAAGATCGCAACATCGTGATTTTGATTATGAAGATTATCAAAATAATGCTTCCTAATCAAAAGGGGGCATGACAAGTAGAAAGATGAAACGATCACAAAAGACAAAGTCATGTATTCCTTTTTATGTGAATGAATAAAAAGGGTGCAAAATTTCAAGCAAAGCTTCTCAAGCATAGCAGACATATTAAGATTGAGCACAACGTCGATGATTGCTGTTTGAGCGCCGATAATTATATCACCATATGCCGATGATTTTCATCAAATTCATCAAGTATCGATGGTTGTCGCCCAAATTAGCAACTATCGCTATCATTAATCACCCATAGAAGATTATCTTATTAAAATTGCTATCATCGCCAATCACCAAGCTGATAGAGTACTATTTTAAACATAATATGAGTACTCTAAGAACATTATTAGTAGCGGCGAAATATCAATTATTGATTCACCATTTTTTACAATGGAATAAAGCTATATGGCCAACCACATATAAAGTTGACGATAACGATAGTAGCTTATCATTTAAGGCAGCTTAGCCAAGCCCTATGCGGCCAACTACGTATAAGACCTATAATCATCATTTATATATGACAGCTGTGAATGCTTGAGCAGGTCTACATACAAAGCTTCAATGACTTAAAGAGCCCAAAATCAGAGGTAAATTATAATTGCCCTTTGAGCCCAGCCCAAAATCGGTGGTAAACTATAATTGCTCTTTGAGCCCAGCCCTAAAATCGGCAGTAAACTATAATTGATCTTTGAGCCCAAGTTTTGTCTAGTCAAGTCTTGTCCAGTCAAGTTGTGTCCAGTTTAGTCAAGTTCAGTTCTGTCTTGTCCAGTCAAAGTATGGTCAGTCAAAAGTATACTAGCTCCACTGCTAAAAAAAAACATAAACTATGTGTAGCCTTCAAAATGCCGTAGATATATATTTCACTTTAGATATGCGTAAATATGAAATTGCCGAATGGAAATTTTAAATATTGAGTAAACAACATGCAAAAATGCGTTTATCTTAAATCAGGTTCAAATTACAGTGACAACAAATGCTTTCAAAATATTGGCAATTATCTACTCAAAAGTTCAAATCTTCAAGATCAATTAATTTATTGACAAGAGCCGTGAGGTCTTTTTGTCTCTTGCCTTCTTGATGATAGAGAAATATTATTGCACAAGATTCTCAAAGGCGGTAGAGAATAAACTAGTGAAGAATCATCATTCTCTCCCAAACAATTTAAAGATTCAGATATATTCTTTGAATTCTTTAAAAGGAGTAGCAAAGACTATCCATCCTTTAAGGGTATTAGTAGGCTTCACTTCGGAAGTATTATCTTTTGAAGAAATCTTTATACGAAGTTAACCTAGAAAGGGGGTAGGATCTTGTAAGTGTTATGATCTCATGCTCCTTTGGTTGTCAAATTTTGTGTGCCAAAACGTCTATCTGTGTCCTGTACTTGTATGATCATTTATTGGAATTCAAGACGCCTCAAGAAGCTACATGTTGAAGCCTCAAGAAGCTACATGTTGAAGCCTCAAGAAGCTACAATGTTGAAGTTCAAATCTAAAGAAACAACGCATGAAGTAGTTCTATGTTGATGAAGATCTCAAGCATGATATGGTTCAAGATCTCAAGCATGATATGGTTCAAGATCTCAAGCCTGATATGATTCAAATTATCTACATTCGTTGAATGGTTGAAGTTCAATGTCCATACGACATGGTTCAGGTTTGAATGACCTTAGGTTGACCCTTTAAGTAGGTCACTTTGGATACATTAATCAAATATTTATTTTACATAAGGTTGGTCTATTCTACGACCAGTCCTAGCTCTTGTTCGACCAGTCCTAGCATTGGTTCGACTAGTCCAAGAAATTCCTCGACCAGTCCTAAGTAGTTGAAGATTTTTCGGAATTTTTGGTACGCCCACGACCAGTCCTGGAGGTCCTTCGACCGGTCGTAGGTGTGGCTTCGACTCGTCCACGACCAGTCGTGGAGCTACGACTTAAAGTCCAGTAACGAAATCACTGGTCCTACGACCAGTCGTAGGGATCTACGACCAGTCGTAGGTGACCCACGACCAGTCGTAGGGTACTCACGACCAGTCGTAGAACGGCTTTCAAAGATCGCGCTTATTTTTTCAAAAATCTGTTAGAGCTACGACCAGTCGTAGGTTTCTAAGACCAGTCGTAGGAGCGATTTCTGCTTCTATAAATTGAACACGAAATTCAGAGTTTTCATAACTTCAGCGCTATTCAATTCAAGAAATTTTCAAGTGATCACTCTGAGATAAGTCTGTGTTTATTTTAAGCTAGATTGTGCTTATTTAATATTCCTTTTTGCTAGCTTATTTAATTTGATTTTGTTTCTATATTCCAATCGTATTTGAAAAGAGGAATTATCTTATTCCTTCTTCTTGGAATCAAAATCAAATATAGCTACGCCCAACGAGTTAAATCTAAAATCTATTAGAATTTAGAACCTTATGAATGTGAGTATTGGAAATTGAACTTTGACATTCAAATCATCTACTCCGATTGGTTCTACCGGGCTGCTACGAAAAAGGAGAAATCCAGGTATTTTACAATTCTGTAAAATTCATTTACTTTTGGTTTTGTTTGAGGTTAAGCCAGAAAAATCTCATTGTATTGGTTGTCTGAGGAAAACCAGAAAACTCAGAAAAGAGGGGTTTTTGAATTGTGTAAGCCCAAGTGAAAAAGACACAATTGTAAAGGTTTTTGGTGAACCTGTGAAAACCTATTTGTTAGTGAATGCTAATATCCCCTGTGTGAGGATATTAGGAGTGGAGTAGCTTTTTGTGTGGCTGTTGGAAAACAGTTGGTGTACACACAAGCGAACCACTATAACTCTTTGACTTGTGGTTTGAATGCTTGCTTAATTTTCATATCTTTTATCATTCGATCTTGTGGAATGTACAAGTGGATGTGAATGTTGTAATTATTTACATTTCAAGCAAGTGTGGGGATTGTTGTAATAATTTAGATCTTACTTTTGCATTTAATTACAATTCCTTGCTATTCCATTTACTAATATTAATATTGAGTCCTTGATCCAAAAGAGGTTTTAGAAATAAGGTTGTCCTACCATAAGCCCTTGTTGATTATGGTGTAAGGTTGTCCTTAGAACTGAATTTGCATCAATCTCTCGATACCTATTTATCAAGGTGATTTAAATTTAGCTTTGTGAATTGATTCATATAGTAAGGCTATTGGCTTATTTTATTTCCGCTGATTTTATTTTAAATTTGGCATAGTCCTATTCACCCCCCCCCCCCTCTAGGACATATAGCTTGGCCTTTTCAAGTGGTATCAGAGCCTAATAGCTCATTTTGTTGCTTTTTATTTGGATTTATTTCCTGAGCTAACGATCTAAGCTATATAAAAAGATGTCAAATTTTGATAGCCTTTCAGTTACTAGACCTCCTCCATTTGATGGCTCCAACTATGCCTATTGGAAAGCCAGAATGAGGATCTTCCTCAAATCAATGGATGAAAGTGTGTGGCAAGCCACAGTGACTGAATGGAAACCTCCTATCATGGAAGTAACTGGTGGTGATGGTTCAAAATCTATGAAAGTTACACCGTATTACCAATGGACCACA
The DNA here is from genome assembly GCA_021015155.1 of Magnolia officinalis. Lineage (NCBI taxonomy): Eukaryota > Viridiplantae > Streptophyta > Magnoliopsida > Magnoliales > Magnoliaceae > Magnolia > Magnolia officinalis. The sequence continues at coordinate 64,680,930 of JAJHSJ010000007.1, read as the reverse complement.
CTTCAGAAAAATGAGAGTAGTGCTAATGCTAAAGCACTAAATGCAATCACTTGTGCACTATCACCGGATGAGTTCAAAAGAATCATATCTTGTGATACTGCAAAGCAAGCCTGGGATATTTTAGAAATGACACACGAAGGTACATCAATTGTCAAGAAATCTAAAGTCCAACTCCTCACAACTAAATTTGAAGAAATTCATATGGAGGAAAATGAAATGTTTATGGACTTTTACACTAGATTGAATGACATTGTAAACTCAATGTGGGGTCTTGGCGATAAGATCCCAGAAAGTAAAGTGTGTGCAAAAATACTACGATCTCTTCCTGAACGGTTCAATTCAAAGGTAACCGCAATCCAGGAACTTCGTGATACGGATAATATGAAGGTAGAGGAATTAGTTGGTTCTTTACAAACCTATGAATTAAGTTTTAAAGCTCCTAAAAGTAAATCTATTGCTTTGAAGTCATCTAAAAGTATTATTCAAGAAAATTCAGATTCAGAAAAGTCTGAAGATGATATGGCCCTTTTGGTGAAAAAGTTTTATAAGATTTTCAAAAGTAAGAAAAGAGTTGATTTTCAAAAGGAAAATGAAAAGAAACGTTCCAAACCTAAGTCTAAAACTTGGAAATCATTGAAAGATAGTCAATGCTACAACTGTCAAGAATATGGGCATTTAGCAAACAAATGTCCTAAAAAGGACAGATTCAAAAGGAAGGGTATGTTGGCTACTTGGGATGAATCGTCTGATTCTGAAGCCTCTTCTGAGTCAGAAAATTCAGAAACCGAGTCGGGCAGTGAACTTAAGGCCCTTATGACTCTAGCCAAGTTTACTTTTTCCGATCACGATGATTCAACTAGTGAAGAAAATTTGGATAGTGATCATGAACATGATGAAGATCTCCAAGATGCTTACAATGCCTTATATAAGGAAAGTTGTAAAATTGCTGTCAAACTTAAACTTCAAAAAGAAAAGTTTTATAAACTTAAAGAATGTTTTGAAACTCTTATTTTAGAAAAATCTCAAATTTCAGATAGTTTTGAAAAGTCTAAGTGTGATCTGGAATTCAAAACCTCCCTAATTGAAAATTTGAAATCTGAAAATGAGAAACTTAAAAATGAAGTATCTTCTCTTTTGAGTTTGAAGGACACATGGAGATATGCCCAAGGTGATCCAAAATTAGAAAAATTGTTATCCGGATCAAGAAAATATGGCGATCGATCCGGGTTGGGTTATGATAAAAGCATATCTCTTAAACAGAAGAATACTCCTTCCAATTTTGTGAAAGGAGAGACTTCTAACTCAAAAGGAAAAGGTACTAGTCAAGTTTTTTCTAAAAATACAAAAACCTTTCCTAAACCCAAAAACAACTATTTTAAAAATCAGATTCGAAGCCCACTAGCTGAAAAAATTATTGATTTACTTAAGGAGCTATTAAAATCTAACTCAGTAGGTCACTCTTACAACTATAAACAAAAGAAGACCAATTATTCTCCTAAACCCAAAACAGTACTGAAATGGGTTCCTAAGGTTGCCTGTTTGGTTGCTCACACTGCTTTCAAAGCTACAAGCCATTCGAAATGGTACCTAGACAGTGGATGCTCCAGACATATGACAGGCGACAAAGCACTATTCACCGATCTTAAAGATATGACTGATGGGTCAGTTACATTTGGTGATGGTAGCAACTGCAAGATAATTGGCAAAGGTACGGTCCAACTCTATAACCTTCCCTTATTTAAAAATGTTTTATATGTTGAGGGTTTAAAACACAACCTGTTGAGCATATCTCAAATATGCGATAACAACCATAATGTTAAATTTTCTAATCAAGGTTGTGAAATTATAAATGAAAAGGGTTCTGTAATATTAACTGGTCGCAGAACTTCTGAAAACTGCTATATAGTAAGTAATAGTAGCTCATCTAAACAAACGTGTTACATGGTCCATACCGATGAGACAGAATTATGGCATAAACGCCTCGGACATGTACACTATCGAAATTTATACAGATTGAGCAAAGGTGAACTAATTAGAGGTCTACCTAAGATGCAAAAAGTAGACAAGATTTGTGGTGAATGCCAGTATGGTAAACAAACTAGGAGCTCTCACAAAAAGGTGAACTCCAATACCACCACAAGACCACTCGAGCTTCTCTACATGGATCTTATAGGACCAACAAGAACGGAAAGTCGAGGTGGCAAAAAATACATCTTAGTTATTGTAGATGATTATACAAGATTCACTTGGGTTTCATTTTTGAGAGACAAATCAAAAACCCTTGATGAAGTGAAAAAAATTATAAAACGGATTCAAACTGAAAAAAGTTCTCAAGTTAACAAGATCCATAGTGATCATGGATCCGAATTCGAAAATAGCGGTTTTGAGAAATTCTGTAGCGATAAGGGAATATCGCATGAATTCTCTGCACCTAAAACTCCTCAACAAAATGGAATTGTAGAGAGAAAGAATAGAGTGCTTCAAGAAATAGGAAATGTTATGTTAAATAGCATGAAGCTCCCTAGAAATCTCTGGGCTGAAGCAGTGAATACAGCCTGCTACATTATTAACCGTGTTTATATCTGTAAATCTAATAATAAAACGGCTTATGAAATGTGGTTTGAGAAAAAGCCTTCTGTCAAGTACTTTCGAGTTTTTGGCAGCAAGTGCTATATTTTGCGTGACCGTGAAAATTTGGGAAAATTCGACACTAAAAGTGATGAAGGGATCTTTTTAGGGTATTCTTTAAACAGTCGTGCATATCGTGTTCTGAACAACAGGACCGGTGTGATTCAAGAGTCAATAAATGTTGTGATTGACGATCTTTTGAATACACCTGTTCCTAGTTCAGATAATGATGAAGTGCTTATACTTGAAAAACAAGAAACTTCATCAAGTGAACCTAATTCTGAATTTAGGACTGTTAAAGATCATCCAACTTCTCAAATACTTGGAAACCCTCTCACTGGTGTGCGCACTCGTAAACAATTAGAGGACATATGTAACTACGTATGCTTTACTTCCCAGATTGAACCAGTTAATGTAAAAGAAGCACTTTTGGATGAAAACTGGATTCTTGCGATGCAAGAAGAACTTAATCAGTTTGTCAGAAATGATGTTTGGTACCTTGTTCCTAGACCTAAAGATAAACATATTATTGGAACAAAATGGATTTTCAAAAACAAATCTGATGAACTTGGAAATATTATTCGAAATAAAGCAAGACTAGTTGTACAGGGATATACGCAAATTGAAGGTATTGATTATAATGAGACATTTGCCCCTGTAGCTCGTCTTGAATCAATCAGACTTTTTATCTCCATTGCATGTTTTAGAAAGATTAAAATTTATCAAATGGATGTAAAGAGTGCCTTTCTGAATGGTGATTTACATGAAGAGGTATATGTTGAACAACCTACAGGGTTTGAAGATCCTAAATTTACTGATCATGTGTATCGCCTTAAGAAGGCTCTCTATGGTCTGAAACAAGCTCCCAGAGCATGGTACGAAAAACTGACTAAGTTTTTACTAAGTCATAATTTTCAGATGGGATGTGTTGATAAGACACTCTTTATTAAGAAGTATAACGATGATATTCTAATGGTCCAAATATATGTTGACGATATTATTTATGGATCAACCTGTACTAATATGACTGTTGAGTTTACAGATTTGATGAAGTCTAAATTCGAAATGAGCATGGTTGGAGAATTAAACTATTTCCTAGGGTTGCAAGTAAAACAACAACCTGATGGAATTTTTATCTCTCAAACCAAATATGCTCAGTGTTTAATCAAGAAATTTGGATTTGAGAAAGGTAAAAATTTTGATACTCCTATGAGTACAACTTTGAGACTCTCAAAAGATTCTGCAGGTAATGATGTGGATCCTAAATTGTATCGTAGTTTGATTGGTAGTTTACTTTATCTGACTGCTAGTAGACCAGATATCGCTTTGAGTGTTGGCATTTGTGCTCGTTATCAATCAAATCCTAAAGAATCTCACTTAACTGCTGTTAAGCGGATTATGCGATATGTCGCAAGTTCTACTAAACTGGGTCTCTGGTATCCACATGAGACTAATGTTCAATTAGCCGGGTATGCAGATGCTGACTGGGCTGGAAATATTGATGATAGGAAATCAACCAGTGGTGGTTGTTTCTACATTGGAAATTGTCTTGTTTCTTGGTTTAGTAAGAAGCAAAGTTCTATATCGCTATCAACAGCTGAGGCTGAATACATTGCTGCTGGAAATGCATGTACTCAACTTGTTTGGATGAAACGAATGTTAAGCGATTATGGAATTACTCAGGATTCTATGATTTTATTTTGCGATAATTCCAGTGCAATAAATATCTCTAAAAATCCAGTTCAGCATTCACGTACTAAGCATATTGATATTAGATTTCATTACATCCGTGAATTAGTGGAAGAAAAGATAATATATTTGGATTACATTCCAACCGAGACTCAACTTGCGGACATTTTCACTAAACCGCTCGACAAAAGCAGGTTTAATAAATTAAAGTTTGATCTCGGTATGTGCAATTTAAATTGAATTTGCATAATTTGGTGTATTATAATGTACAATAATTTGATGATTTATTTGCTTAAATTTGAAAATTATTTAAATTGCAAATTTTAAGTCGTACTCGACCAGTCGTGAGTGTACACGACCGGTCGTGCTACGACCGGTCGAACACTTACACGACCGGTCGTGAAACTCGGGATTTCACTTTAATTTGGGGATTTTGACTCTTCTTCCTCATTTCTTTTTTCCCACCAACGGCTCTAGCTACGACCGGTCGAACCCACCTTCTTAGTTCTTCAAGGTTAGTGGTTCCTTTGCATTTTTATTATAGATTCTTGATATTAGTGTTTCAAATCACTTTCTTGTAGAATCTATTTGGTCGTTCATTGCAAGATTGGAGTTTTATCTTGAAAAATCTGTTCTACCTAAAACCCATTTCTTCTATCTTGCATCTTGTTGTTTCATTGAAATCCTCCATTGAAAATGGATGCTAGAGGTAAAAAGAAAACTACTAGAGGTCCCTCTTCTTCTAGATCAACTTCCATTGTACAACGTCATCTTCGGTCTCCCGAAAATGATCCTCCAAATGTTCGGGATTTGCGTATGCAAAATATTATTGTTGAGCGTCCTGTGAATGTTAATCACATTGCTTCATTTTGTATCCCTCCTCTGTTGGAATCTGTGGGATGGGATAACATCTTGCATTGGGGTGGACCTGCATACCAGTCCATTGCTCAATCCATGTTTGCATGTATCTGTGATTTTTCTCTTGAGAATTTAATTTTTAAAGTTGATACACAAGAAGGATTGTTTGTAGTGGATCGACATTTGATTGCTGATATTATGGAAATACCTGTCAATGATGAGAGCATTCCAATTAATATTTTACATGACAGTCTCTCTGAATCTGAACGTAGAATGCTTACTAGAGATTTATGTAAGTTGGATGTTCATTGGACTCATAAAGGTCATGCACTTCCCTCAAGATTTTTGTTACCCAGACACAGAGTACTACATAGGATTTTCATCTCTAATCTTTATCCTCGTGCTGCAATAAAACCGAACTCACTGCTTTTATGGTTCGTGTTTTGCATTCTGTCATCTCTGGTGCAAAAATTTGTTTACCTTCTCTAATTTGTCATTCCATTATTCTGTCTCGTCAACACCCTGGACATAGTGATATACCCTTTGGTTATTTATTGACTATGTTAGCAAATCATATGCTCGTTGCTATGCCTACTAGAGAAAAACTCATCCATCATCTTCCCTTCAATAATTCCAATATTAACAAGATGACTTTAGAATTGGCTGATGGCCAAGTGGATGCTGGTGGCGGTGGTGCTGAAGAAGGAGATGCAGGTCAAGCTGGTGATCCTACTGAAGACGTGAATATGGATGATTTATTTGAAGAACTTGAGTCAGACTCGACTGATGATCCTGATTTTCAGCCCTCTGATTTTGATGAGAGATTGAATTCCCTTCAAGAGCAAGTGGCTCAAATTCGTGTTACCCAAGATACGCAATTCTCTTATCTACGCAAATATATGAGGCGTATTGCTAAGGGTTTACACAAAATTGATCCTTCTAATCCTGCTCCATCCTCGGGTTCTGACTGAATTTTTTTTGATGGGTCTGTAATATTTTTTTCTGAACTTTACATACTCACTGACTTTTTGAATTATGCACTAAAGCTCTCTTGAATCTATATACTAACTGCTATATTCATTATTATTGCTGCCCTTCTTCCTTTGTCATTTTGTGACAAAAAGGGGGAGAAGTTTTGGGAGATGTGCTCCTATTATCTATTACTCAGGGGGAGTTAAGCTTCTCAGGGGTAGTTATGGGAGAATGATGCTAGTTATTTCTTATCATATATATCTGTGCATGCTTCTCTATTGATTGAACTTGTTGTGAATATGTAGTGAGTACTTCGTTTCAAATTGAAGTATTATAATTTGGGTGTTTTGTCACAAATTTGACAAAGGGGGAGATTGTAAGTGTTATGATCTCATGCTCCTTTGGTTGTCAAATTTTGTGTGCCAAAACGTCTATCTGTGTCCTGTACTTGTATGATCATTTATTGGAATTCAAGACGCCTCAAGAAGCTACATGTTGAAGCCTCAAGAAGCTACATGTTGAAGCCTCAAGAAGCTACAATGTTGAAGTTCAAATCTAAAGAAACAACGCATGAAGTAGTTCTATGTTGATGAAGATCTCAAGCATGATATGGTTCAAGATCTCAAGCATGATATGGTTCAAGATCTCAAGCCTGATATGATTCAAATTATCTACATTCGTTGAATGGTTGAAGTTCAATGTCCATACGACATGGTTCAGGTTTGAATGACCTTAGGTTGACCCTTTAAGTAGGTCACTTTGGATACATTAATCAAATATTTATTTTACATAAGGTTGGTCTATTCTACGACCAGTCCTAGCTCTTGTTCGACCAGTCCTAGCATTGGTTCGACTAGTCCAAGAAATTCCTCGACCAGTCCTAAGTAGTTGAAGATTTTTCGGAATTTTTGGTACGCCCACGACCAGTCCTGGAGGTCCTTCGACCGGTCGTAGGTGTGGCTTCGACTCGTCCACGACCAGTCGTGGAGCTACGACTTAAAGTCCAGTAACGAAATCACTGGTCCTACGACCAGTCGTAGGGATCTACGACCAGTCGTAGGTGACCCACGACCAGTCGTAGGGTACTCACGACCAGTCGTAGAACGGCTTTCAAAGATCGCGCTTATTTTTTCAAAAATCTGTTAGAGCTACGACCAGTCGTAGGTTTCTAAGACCAGTCGTAGGAGCGATTTCTGCTTCTATAAATTGAACACGAAATTCAGAGTTTTCATAACTTCAGCGCTATTCAATTCAAGAAATTTTCAAGTGATCACTCTGAGATAAGTCTGTGTTTATTTTAAGCTAGATTGTGCTTATTTAATATTCCTTTTTGCTAGCTTATTTAATTTGATTTTGTTTCTATATTCCAATCGTATTTGAAAAGAGGAATTATCTTATTCCTTCTTCTTGGAATCAAAATCAAATATAGCTACGCCCAACGAGTTAAATCTAAAATCTATTAGAATTTAGAACCTTATGAATGTGAGTATTGGAAATTAAACTTTGACATTCAAATCATCTACTCCGATTGGTTCTACCGGGCTGCTACGAAAAAGGAGAAATCCAGGTATTTTACAATTCTGTAAAATTCATTTACTTTTGGTTTTGTTTGAGGTTAAGCCAGAAAAATCTCATTGTATTGGTTGTCTGAGGAAAACCAGAAAACTCAGAAAAGAGGGGTTTTGAATTGTGTAAGCCCAAGTGAAAAAGACACAATTGTAAAGGTTTTTGGTGAACCTGTGAAAACCTATTTGTTAGTGAACGCTAATATCCCCTGTGTGAGGATATTAGGAGTGGAGTAGCTTTTTGTGTGGCTGTTGGAAAACAGTTGGTGTACACACAAGCGAACCACTATAACTCTTTGACTTGTGGTTTGAATGCTTGCTTAATTTTCATATCTTTTATCATTCGATCTTGTGGAATGTACAAGTGGATGTGAATGTTGTAATTATTTACATTTCAAGCAAGTGTGGGGATTGTTGTAATAATTTAGATCTTACTTTTGCATTTAATTACAATTCCTTGCTATTCTATTTACTAATATTAATATTGAGTCCTTGATCCAAAAGAGGTTCTAGAAATAAGGTTGTCCTACCATAAGCCCTTGTTGATTATGGTGTAAGGTTGTCCTTAGAACTGAATTTGCATCAATCTCTCGATACCTATTTATCAAGGTGATTTAAATTTAGCTTTGTGAATTGATTCATATAGTAAGGCTATTGGCTTATTTTATTTCCACTGATTTTATTTTAAATTTGGCATAGTCCTATTCACCCCCCCTCTAGGACATATAGCTTGGCCTTTTCAGATCTATGTCTTCAAAAATCAGCAAAAATTTAAGGAAAAGTTTATAAAGAAATGCTAAGGAGCACAAACTAGAAAAGACTCAACAAAAAGGCTCAGCAGTTGAACCTTTGGAGTTGAAGATGACATCTCCAAAAGCGCGATATAATGAGCAAAGAATGCAACAAATGCGAAGCACGCTGACAAGCACAAAGATGAAATGATTAAATCATTATCATATTGCGAATATCACAATCGGCCTAAAAAAGTTTTCAATGTATTTCAAAAATTATCAATGCTTCATGAAGCTAAAATTATAATGTCTTGAGATATTAATTCTGATTAATTTGGCAGGAAAGTCTATCATTTGAAAGCTTGGGTTATGCAGATCATGAATAAAGGAAACAATCGAACAAGTTGTTGCGGCAGGAGCAACATTAAAGAACAACTCCCTAAACACAGAATTCAAAGAAAGAATCGCAGGAGTTGATCAAAGAGATTATTGCAGCAACAACAACATTGAAAGATAGTTATTTGACCAAGATACTCAGAAACGAAGTCACCACAACTCTTACGGTGGCAAGTTTTGGAAAAAAAAAGAATATTATCCTCTTTAGTGAAGCATTTGCTTGATACTACTGGCAGGGGGCATTTAAATCTTCCATTTGAGTAGGATCATTCAAATCTTCCATTTGAGCGCGATCATTCAAGTTTCCTGTTTGAACGCGATTATTTAAGTCTTATGTTTGAGCACGATCATTCAAATCTTCCGTTCGAGCGCGATCATTCAGGTTTTCCGTTCGAGCGCGATCATTTGATCTTCTGGTCGAGTATGATGATTCAATCTTCCATGCAAGCATGATCATCCAGTTATCCTTCAGTTGCAGTTCATTTAGTTCTTTGGTCGAAAGAAGATCGATCCTCCATTTGATTTCATGAATCAATCAAAGAAGGATTGAGGGGGCATCTATTGAGGCACAAAAAATATTCCATTGCATTGGTCAGAGAATTCCATGGTGCGGATCTTTCCTGGGGTCACTCACTTCGTATTTTGGTAAAAATCAGTATCCGGGGGTATTTTGGGTATTTTAGTAAAAATCAGTATCCGGGGGTATTTAGGGTATTTTAGTAAAAATCAGTATCTGGGGGTATTTTGAGTATTTTGGTAAAAATCACTATCCGGGGGTATTTTCATTATTTTGGTAAAAATCAGTATCCGGGGGGTATTTTGGTAAAAATCAGTATTCAGGGGTATTTTGGGTATTATCGTAAAAATTAGTATCTGGGGGTATTTTGGTAAAAAATTAGTATCCGTGGGCGTATTTTAGTAAAAAAGGAGTGGAAGGGTATTGCCTTGTATGGAGGAAGTAGTTGTATACCACCATTTAAGGGAGAGCTTGGTGGACACCATTATTTAAGGGAGGAGGTTGGATATTGTGTGAAGAAAGAAGTGGTGGTGAACACCACTATGTAAGAGAAGAATACCTATAAATACCCCTCCCCATGCCACATTTGGGGGTTTGGTTGGTTAAAAGACAAGGAGGATGGAAGGTAAGAGAAGAAGAAGTTGTTGTGCGACCCGTACAACTGAAGAAGCTGTTGTGCGACCCACGCAACTGAAGAAAACTATTGTGTGACTCGCACAACTGAAGAAACTGTTGAAGAAACTCTTGTGCGACCCGCACAACTAAAGAAACTGTTGTGCGACCCGTGCAACTGAAGAAAACTATTGTGCGACCCGCACAACTGAAGAAACTGTTGTGCGACCTGCACAACTGAAGAAGCTGTTGTGCGACCCGCACAACTGAAGAAAACTATTGTACGACCCGCACAACTAAAGAAACTATTGTGCGACCCGCACAACTGAAGAAGCTATTGTGCAACCCGCGCAACTAAAGAAAACTGTTGTGCGGCGAGCACGACTGAAGAAGCTGTTGAAGAAACTGTTGTGCAACCCACGCAACTGAAGAAGTCATTCCATCGCCTGCGCAACGGAAGAAATCATTCTACCGGCCCGCGCAACGGAAGAAGTCGTTTCACTATCGTTCCACCGGCCCAGGCAACTAAAGAAGTCGTTCCACCGGCCCACGCAACTGAAGAAGTCGTTCCACTGACCGTGTAATGGAAGAAATCGTTCCATCGGCCCGCGCAACGGAAGAAGTCGTTTCACTATCGTTCCACCGGCCCGCGTAATAGAAGAAGTGGTTCCACCGCCCTCACAACGGAAGAAGTGATTCCACCGCCCGAGCAATGAAAGAAGTCGTTCCACCACCCGCGTAACGTCCTCTTGAGAAGTCTTTCACGCCATTTTGAATAGAAGCATGTCTAAACCCAAAAGTCTATGCGCCACTTTGTGAGGAGATTTGTCCTGATGCATGGTTTTGTCCTAAAATAAGCCTCATGTACTCCATATTCCCTAAAAAGGCAGGGAGAGAGAGAAGCAAGAAGGAGAAATAAAAGAAAATAAAGATCAGAAAGCTTCAAGGGGCTCATTTTCCCTTGTGATGAACATCAAAAGCATCAAATGCTGCTAAAATTGCTATTGGTTTCTACATTAGTCATTGTACCCATTCATTGTAATCTATCTCAGAATCAAGGGAAATCAAAGGATGTAAACGAACTCGGAATAAAATATCTTGTGATCATTGTTCTCTCATTTGTTCTTTGTTATCATTAAATGAAATTTCTCAAATTAAATGCATTTATTTTCTTGGCGAACATTATCAGAGCATGATTTAGATTAAACTAGACCTGGGTTATAGGTAACACGATGCACTCTGACGCATTCTGATTTAGGAAGGGAGCGATGAAATTTAGAGACGACATTAGAATCCCAAGGTGTCGTCGACAGGTATAGTAGGTATACAAGTCTACCCACTCGTTAACGCAACGATCTCCCAAACTTACTCTCTTCTCCTCACTCTTTCCTCCTCTTTTGTCTCTTCTCTCTCCTAAGGTTAGAGAAATTCGTATGGAATGGGAGTGAGGTGGTTTAAGGCCTCTTTTCAAAGTCACAGCACATATCCAAGGTACACCAGTCTTTTTATTGGTGGACACAGGGTCCACTATCTCGATAATACCATGCGCAGCAGTCAAGCGACTAGTATTGGAAACTATTCCTATGGTTGGGGTGAGACTCCTCACCGCCACAGGGACCTTCTCTGACATTACCAAGATTTGTAAGGCTGTTCGATAGACTTATGGAGCAGAATAATACTCGTTGACCTGATTGTTGCCCCGCTATGTCATTACGATGTCATCATCGGTATGCATTGGTTCACCGAGATGAAGGCACAGATCAATTGCGATACCAGATTGGTGATAACCCATGGACCAGAGGGCACGACCTTTACTTTTCCAGTTCAGGTCAGTTGGTACTATCGCATTAGTTGTTATGCTACCCTGCTAGAGAATGTTGATGGTCCGACACTTGGGGACACCCCTATAGTCCAAGATTTCATGGACGTGTTCAGGACGACAACTGAACTACCACCTCGGCATGAGATCGACTTTACTATCGACCTTGTGCCTGGTGTGACACCCATTTCTCTACCAACGTATCGCATGTCTCCATGTGAAATGGAGGGTTGAGGAGACAGATTGATGATATGTTGGATCCAAGTTTCATTCGACCGAGTGTATCCCCTTGGGGAGCACCTGTGTTGTTTGTGAGGAAGGACGGATCGCTACGATTATGTATTGATTATCGCAGGTTGAACCAAGTGACAGTGAAGAACAAGTATCCTTTGCCCAGGATAGATGATCTGTTTGACCAATTGAAAGGGGCACAATATTTCTCGAAGATCGACTTATAATATTTCTCGAAGATCGACTTATAATCTAGGTGCCATTAGTTGCTCGTCAGGGATGAAGACGTGCAGAAAACGGCATTCAGAACTAGTTTTGGGCACTACGAGTTCCTTGTGATGTCGTTTGGACTCAAGAATGCACCGATCGTATTCATGGGCCTCATGAATAGGGTATTTCGGCCTTATCTGAACCGATTTGTCATCGTATTTATAGATGACATTCTGATATACTCCAATAGTCAGAAAGATCATGAAGAACACCTGTGAGCAGTCTTCGATACTCTCAGGAAGAACTAGTTATTTTCTCAGTACAAGAAATGCGACTTCTGGAAAGAAGAAGTCAAGTTCATGGGACATGTGGTGTCCAAGGAAGGTATCGCTGTGGACCTTGTTAAGGTGACCGCAGTTCAGGACTGGGAACAGCCCGGTTCGGTTACTGAAGTGAAGAGTTTCCTTGGCCTGGCAGGTTACTATCATCGATTCATTAAGGATTTTTCCAAGATAGCTAGACCATTGTCTCAGCTCACTCGAAAAGATCTAAAGTTTGCCTAGAACGAGAAAGAAGAAGCAGCCTTTCAGGAACTGAAGGACAAGCTGACATCCGCCCCTGTGCTAGTATTGCCAGAGCAAGGGGTCAGATATATGATATACACCGACGTGTCTCGTGTTGGTTTGGGTTATGTCCTTATGCAGAAGGACAGAGTGATTGCCTATGCATTGCGATAGTTGAGGAAACACGAAGAAAACAACCCTATGCACGACCTGGAATTAGTAGCAGTTATCTTTGCATTAAAGCTCTAGAGACATTACCTCCACAGAGAGGAGTTCGAGCTCTTTTGCAACCACAAGAGACTCAAGTACATATTCACGCAGACAGACCTGAATATGAGGCAACGACGTTGGATGGAAACCTTGAAAGACTTCAAGTTTGAGGTTTCCCACTACCCTAGCAAGGCCAACCTTATGGCAGATGCGTTAAGCCACAAGAAGACAATAGAATTTACGGCTTTGCTAATGAAAGAAGAATGGAACATGGTACAATTTGTGTGAGACGTCGAACAAAAGCTTACAGTAGAGGAGCTGTTCGTGGGTCGAGCAAAGCTCATCTCCCAAGTTCCAACGCATCACTTATGCAACATAGACAATGATGATTATGATGAGAGCATTGAAACATGAATGGGATTATACCAAAACAGCATATCATACTCCAGAGATAAGTGAAATTGCAAGCGGAAGACTGTGATAGATATATAAAATAGATAAACTGTGGTAAGTCTCCAGATTATGATAATGTTACCAGATTAATGAATTACAAGTACAATTCCAAAATATACAACATGTGTAAGGTCATCTAGTCAACATCCTTGTAACCCCATAGAAGGCTCATCGTATCCCTTCCTGACCAACGTAGAAGGCTCATCGTATCCCTTCCTAGTCCTGGTAGATCCTGGTCTTCTACTCGGTCAAAGCAATGAGTCCATTGGTAGTCGCCCAGGGTTGAGAATTGAGTTAAGCCGCGAATGTTTCACAGTTGTATATTTCAGTAACTCCGTAGTCCGATCACTCTAAAAACTTAGGGAATGTCCATCAATGAAAGGTTCAAATTTCCTAGTCATAAGGTTGCCTGTTAGGTCTTAGTCTAGGAGAGTCCTCATCTTAATTCATGTCTATGGTAGTAGTTAAACTCACACTCATTATTAGGCCCTTTCTTTAATACGAATTAGTTTAATACTTAAACCATAATTGATTTCCTTCGATGACTTCATTACTGACATTCTAAGGGAGATTCAGATCCTATGTAATGACCTATCCTTACGTATAGTCTGGATCAATTCCATTCGATCCTGGGCCAGTGGCTATCAGTCCACCAAGCTTCCGTTGCGCCTATGAGTGGGTAGACGAGTATACCTACATAACTCGACCGAATTCATAACCTTTCTACCCCCCTTAAAAATTATTTTCTCAAGGCTCAAGAATCTATGTCTCGATCCGTATGTCGGAACGAGGTGTAATTTAGGACCTATCCCTCACCTGAAATGGGATACGATCTCCCAATACGTTGGTCTTCCTTTCATCGATGATGTGTACTATGACATTGGTACCTATGGTTATAGAAAGGAGCTAAAATGATGGGTGTTGTGGTTGATCCCAGGGACGGGTGTGAGTTTGTGGTAAGATGCCTAATCCTACCAAGAAAGGACTTTTGCCACGGTCCCGACTTACCTTATTTACTCATGTCTAGCTTAACAAGAAGGCTATCTTTCTACGATCATATGCACAACATGTATGCCAACATGGCATGTGATTTGGGACCTAATTCCTAACTGTTTGTTGCCTATTTGGGAAATTCCTTAGGCCTAAAAGGACAGAGTCTCTATCGGCTATATACTCCTAACACGTCTCAAAGACAAAGTTATAAACTTTTAGTTGCAAGTGGTCGGGCCAACACAGAAGGAAAGTTGTGTAATGGGTCTGAGTTAGATACATGGACCTTCTGCCTCGCGAGGACAAAAAATTTGTCGTATCAGTTCTTAATCCTAGTTGATCCCGACCTTCTACTGGATCAGAGCATAGAGTTCATTAGTAACTATCAGGATTGAGAATTCAATTCAAACCGCGAATACCTCGCTTATATATATATATATATATATATATATATATATATATATATATATATATATATAATATATATATATATATATATATAGTTCTCTACTCCGTGTTCCCGTTTGTAATAAGTCTTTGGGAAGGTAAGTCTAAGGGGTGTATTGATTTGATCTAACGTTAAATCCGAGGGATATATAAGTTTTCTCTGAGCGTGAATAGTTTCTACGTCAAACAAGCTTCCTAAGAGTTACTAAATAAGCCTATAAGTATTAAGGGGATTCAACGAAAGAATGAGCTTTCACTCCAACCTAATCAAGCCAACTAACTAAGTCTATCTTTCAATTGTCCTAGTAAAATCAGTGTTTTACATTCTTTAGTATAACCAACCAATAGTTGTAATCCAAAGTCTATGCTCATACGCTAGATGATGTTACACCAATTCTAATATAAGATTATTTTTTTATTGCTTAGGGACAAAAGTTGTCTGAACTTGAATTTAACTACACTCGCGCACTACACACATGCTCATACCAGCTAAGGAAGTCCTAGGGTTCATGTTATATTAATTTATTGGATTTCCTATACCGCTAGATTCATTTGCAAAATCTAGGAGTACCAACTTTAGGTCCACAACTCTAAGGGACTTTTTGGCCAGTGGTATGAAGTTGTATTAAATGGATTGCATTGCTAATCCTACCTCGGGATTGGGAGTGGCATGTTTAGTAGGAGGGTGGGATGGGACTAAAATTAAATTTTATAGGCTTTGGAAAATGAGCCTTGTGTTGGAAAGTGTAAGATGGGATTTCCAAATCCCATAGTGATAACTTTCTAAGTGTAATTTGAATGGAAATCCGAGGATTTACTTCTAATTGCATACATTCCAAACATGGTGTTGGAAACCATGTGATACACCCAATCTAGGGACAATACCTTACAGATACATTTCATTTACCAGACTTTGCCATAATACATGAGACACAGTGTTACATGAATCATGACAGAAGATGCATGACCAAGGCTTCAAACATCTAACATTCTACCAACTACTACACTACTAGGCCCATCAACATGAAAACACAAAGATCCTAACGAAGCAACAGCCACAGGGCAACGACATGGATGACTAGGCATCCGAGTCTGGCGAAGGAGGAGGGGCACCCTTTCTCTTTCCATGAGAGAGAGAAAGGTGGAAATCGAAAATATGGCCGTAACTAGCGTGAAGAAGGCCATTGGAGAGGAACAAAGTGTGGGATTGAGATGGATGGTGGAGTCGTGAAGTAATGAGTCACAAGAGGTGGTTTGTGGACTCAAAGCAAGGAAAAGAAGATGGGAGATGCATGTAACTGTAGAGGGCAGTTAGGAGCATAAAATGATGAAAAACTAATTTTCTAAGAAGAATGAGGTGGGATATGAAGTTCCCACGATTCTAAGACACAATATGGGGATTTGAGAGCTCAAATGAGAGAGGATGAAGAGTGTAGACAGCAGTGGCGATGGATTTTGAGAGAAGTGTGGGTGTGTTGCACGAAAATGGAAGGAGTGATGGAAGGGGCGATTTGAGTGAGAAAACTAAAATTTGGGAGAGAAAGGAGAGCTTAGGGGGTACTTTGTGAAGGAGGGGTGACCTAGGAGGGTTTACAATCGACCCACCCTACATCAGGGGGTCATACAACACCCCCAAACACGTCCGGCCCGATCGGCCCGCCCGGCCAAGCCCGTTGGTCGGCGAGGCCTTACCAACCCGGCGAGGTCCTCACCGGTCTCTGGAGGATCTGGCGAGGGCTCACCCATGGGGCGGGGTCCTCCTGCCCCCTAGGTCATAAAAAGATGTGGGGCCCACTCTGGGTCCCTCTGGAATGGTGTGGGTAGGCCCCCGACTCTGTTTTGAGCCGTTTCGGGTCATTTCGGGTGGTTTCTGATGCATAGTTGTATCTGTACATTCCTAAGGGTTGGGATGGGGTGATTTGTGATCTACACTTGTCGTTTGATGGTCTAGAAGTGGTTTAGGGTCGACTCATGCGATCATGGATGAGTATGGACCCGATCTCGGCTACCGTTTTCAGTGAACTTCGTCGATTGGCGAAACTGGGACACCTATGAATGTTTCTACGTTTTTCTCACACCCACCTAAGTCGAAGGGCGACAGCGTATGTCGAGTGACCATAACCCAGGTCCGGTTTAATCCAAATCATGCTCTGATACCATCTTGTAACGCCCTGAAAATCGGGGGTCGAGCAAAGCTCAGCTCCGGAGTTCCAACGCATCACTTATGCAACATAGACAATGATGATTATGATGAGAGCATTGAAACATGAATGGGATTATACCAAAACAACATATCATACTCCAAAGACAAGTGAAATTGCAAGCGGAAGACTGTGATAGATATATAAAATAGATAAATTGTGGTAAGTCTCCAGAGTGTGATAATGTTACCAGATTAATGAATTACAAGTACAATTCCAAAATATACAACATGTGCAAGGTCATCTAGTCAACATCCCTGTAACCCCATTGATCAAAACACGACTCACATGTAGCCGCCAGAAAACATCATATACGAGAAAGCATCCTCGTCATCGCAAAAGTCAGGTTCTGCCACAGAAGCATCGCCATCACCTACAGCTACAATAGGGTCTAGTTGGTGTGTACAACACCGTCTCGTAACGTGGGAGTGAGTAGCTAACTTAGTGGAATAATAAAGCATAGGTTAACATGTTATCAATTCAGTCAAGCAGTAATGATAAAGCAGTACAGTTAAATAATCCTAATTACTCTTATTAATGCAAGGATGAAATGTAGTCATGATGCATGCCCTCACCAATGCTCCCTCATGCGACAACATCTTACGTCCGTGGCATGCGTTCATCCCTCAGTGCTCCACATCTTCCAGGCACATGCAGTGCTATGTTATGAACATGATTACCGAGTTGTTATTAGTCTTTTCATACAGCAGTATTAGGAAACTAAGGTACCTCCCTTATATCATTCCCGAACAATGATCCATTCTAGGGTCATCAGTCCTAGATAATCTCATAGATGATGCGGTTCTAGGTCGTTGTAAAGGGCTGCCAGGGCTGTTACACGCACTTGTTGCACCACTCCCCCATCACCTTATCAATATAGGCCTAGTTTATACTCTGTTTACTACAGGAAGGCTCGTCGCCTCTCTGCAGATTCAGAGTATGCTCGAGGTCATTACAAAGGGCTGTCAGGGCTGTTACATGCACTCGTTGCACCGCTCCCCCATCACCTTATCAGTGTAGGCCGACAGCTCGAATACAGTGTCTCATACCACCATATTCAGCTCACGAGTCTGGGTTGCTCACTGGTCACTACGGGGTGGTACATCGCCCAGCGTAGGCCGACAGCTCGACCACGGTGTCCTATACCACCATGCCCGACTCATGAGTCTTAGCGGATCGAGGCACCAAGGTTAACGGGATTCCACTGGTGAGTTTGGTACCTTAGGTTCAAGCAGTAGCGTCCAAACATGGTGAACATACATTAGACAGATCGGGTTACTTGCCGAGCTCGACTAGCACGAGTGCACGACAAGTTGAACGACATGAAGTGCATAAGCCCTTCGCGTGGCCTAACCACTATCGCCAACCGAAGTACGGCTCGGGTTCGTCAAACACGTCTTACGTGACGAATGAATTTCAGCCACGAATTCAATCCTGTTACCGATTGCCTAGACTAAATCATAGTCCCAACTTCATTTTATTTCATCAAGAACTCATATGAGAAGTGAAAACAGTAATGAATAAGTAATTCAATTTCTATAATTAAAGAAGCATGTTATGAAATACAACACAAACAAGATTGCACACACATTCACTTCGTGAATACAATAAACATCGTAATGTTACGTATATGTAGGAAATCATACACATAATTGAGGTAACCGAGATTTGTGTCTCGATCCTCTTACAAAGTATTCTAGGTGATCACTAGCACATTCAGACATTTTCACAAACACATAGACTACATACATCACCTTACATGATGTATGAGGATTACACATGTGTTAGGCCAAATCCTTTCACTAGGGAGTTGCCCCGCATATCACGTGCATATACCCACGACGGATAACCATGGTGTGCATGAATCCGAGCTCCATGTTCATTCAAACATTTCTACAAACACTTAGGCTACACACTTCGTCACATATAACGTATATTTGCCGAGACGTTATTTTGGGCAAGTCCTTTCGCTAAGGAGTTGTCGCACATGTATTAGGCATATATTCACGACAAATAAACATGTTAAGCACAAATCCAAATTCCAAACATATTTAAACATTTCAACATATGCATAGAATACACTATATTCTATATAGTTCCTATATAACTGAAACGGGAAACAGATGACGCATTTTGCATGTGAAATAGCATCCATGTTGAGAATAAATCATTAACCGACATTGAAAGCCTTGAAAACCATAACCTATACATCTATAGTCCGCACCTTACGCCGTAGAAGCGTAAAGAACTCGATAGAATCGATAAGCCTTTGTCTACAGTGATTTCGCAACCTACAACATGACTCAGATTAGTTATTTCACAACTCACACTACCTGGAACTCTAAAATAGGTTAGGGTTAGGTTTTCTTACCTAAGAATGAAGCCGGAATCGCCGAAAAAGCGATTAGATCGTGATGGTTAAGCACGTAGATCGGCAGGGTAGAATAGCAGGAAGATTCTCCCACTTCTCTCACACTTTATCTCTCTTTTCTCTCTTCTCTCTACTAGGGTTTCTCTCAAATTCGTATGGGCAAAATGAGAGAGGGTTTAAGGTCCTTATATAGGCTCAAAACACTCCAAATTAGACCCAGGGCTAAGGTATACTTAGGTTATAGCCAAAGTAGGTCTGTTCCGTCTCAACGGAGCACTTCTGGAGCCCCCTTTTCTGCCTGTGGTCGGACTTAAGCTCACCAACCTTGGATCTAGGTGGAGTTAAGTTTTCGTTCCAGTTGGATTCTCAGATCACACGTGACAGACCAGTTTCAGTTCAATGGTCACTGAAACTCAATCAGGGTTACAAGTACATGGACATGTATGGGAAATTTTTCCTGATCCGAGGGTGTATTTGGGTCAGATTCTGACGGTCTGATTGCTTATATTTGGCCCGTAAGCGACAAGTCTCAGATTACTTAAATTGTATTTAATTTAATAAGAAATCCACGTTTCTCACACTCTCCGCTCCGGGCTCAAGCGAATAGCCCCGGGACACTATCTGGATTTGATTTCCGAGATGGTTGTCAAGCCCAGCAAGGCGGTCCTAATTCTATAACTTTCTATTATTCAGACTTTCGATGTGCGGTCCAGATCTGATACGGAGTTTCGTGATGCTCCTGAGAGCAGCCGGGTAATGAGATTGATCCTAGATTTTTGGGTAATGTAGCGTCAATGATTCTACAAGTTTTGGGTCTTGCAGATTGTATTTAAAGTGGTTCGAGCTAATTGTATTAATTGTTTAGTTCAGTACTTAACTAAATTCCGCCTTAATTATGA
Organism: Magnolia officinalis; assembly: GCA_021015155.1. Taxonomy (NCBI): domain Eukaryota; kingdom Viridiplantae; phylum Streptophyta; class Magnoliopsida; order Magnoliales; family Magnoliaceae; genus Magnolia; species Magnolia officinalis. The sequence continues at coordinate 64,660,568 of JAJHSJ010000007.1, read as the reverse complement.
CAGAATACGGTCCTAGGGAAGTTCTACATCCCTTTCTGGCGCTTTTAGGTAGTATATTATTTTAATTATTTTCCTAGTAGTTTTTTATCAAGTCTAATTCATCTCTACCAAATTTCATTAGGTTTCGTATTGTAGAAAAATTCTAAAAATTCTAGAAGCGGCAGCTGTCCAAACTTACGATTTCCAAACAGTTGTTACAATGACCTATATTTAACTATATTAAAATTTTTATTATAATTTTATATTATTTTTATATGAAACTAGACTTATTAAGCTTCAATCTGATTTTTGAATCACCTAAATCGGAGTTATAACGAGGGAGATATGAATTTTCAAAGTCGAACCAAAATCGTAGAAAATGTGGCCGAAAACGGGCCAGCCGATGAACTGCGGCCCGCCCGGGCCCACATTTTGGCAAGGCCTCGCTAACTCGGCGAGGCCCTCGCCGCTCGCTGTTCTGTTTTGGGTGATTTCGCCATTCGATATTCGAAATAGGTGTATTTTACAAACCGGGATGAGTTATTCGACGTGCAATATATATTTTTGGGATAGGAGAAGCTGATCTATCCATGTAGCCTACTTATTTCATGAGATTCCAAAACGTTTAATGGTTAAAAATTCATTTTTTTTATTTATTTACTATTCATAGTAATTTTTAGTTTAAGTACTATTCTTCATCACCTAAACATTAGGATTAGTGTCTAATATGAAAGTTCTTGGAAAAGTTTGAAGAATATGGTGGTGAAAGGTGAGATTTTGAAGGAAATGTGAGATTTTGAAGAAAATGGTTTGAAAAGGGATTTAAGACTTTTGAATTGAGTGTTTGAGAAGTTAATCAGGTGTTAGGATCGACTCATCGCCTAAGGACGTCTAACTCCAGGTTGGAAAAAATTCGGGGTGTTACATGATGACCAAATCATTGTGGCTCAGAGAGAAGATGAATGGTTGGTGAAAATGAGAAAACGAGTTAGTGATGATGAAGACTCTAAATGGAGAGTTGGTTTGGATAGGGGCTTACGCTATCGTGACCGCCTATGCGTCCCAAATCTTTAGGACTTGAGGAGGGAAGTTCTCGAAGCGGCTCATAATTCGAAGATGGCAATGCATCTTAGTAGTACAAAGATGTATCGAGATATGAAACGTTCGTAATAGTGGGACAACATGAAGGCCCACATAGCAGACTTTGTGTCCCGCTGTCTTACGTGCCAGTAGGTTAAGGCCAAGTATCGTCGACCTCCTGGTTTACTTCAGCCCATGCCTATAGCTAAATAGAAATGAGATTTCATCTCTATGGATTTCATTTCCGGGTTACCGAAGACGAGGAAGGGACATGACTCCATTTGGGTGATTGTGGACCGATTGACAAAATCAACTCATTTCCTCCCAATTAAAGTTTTAAACTCAGCAGATGATTTAGCCAAGCTGCACATCAAGGAGATTGTACGACTGCATGGAGTGCCTATGGAGATTGTGTCGGATCGAGACACGCAATTCATGTCCATCTTTTGGACTCGAATCCAGGAAGCGATGGGAGTGCAACTGAAGTTCAGTACCGCGTTCCACCCACAGACGGATGGGCAGATGAAACAGATAAATCAGGTGTTAGAAGATATGTTGTGGGCATGTGTACTTGATTTCAAGGACAGTTGGGATGACTGTCTTCCCTATGCTGAGTTCGCTTATAACAACAGCTTCCAAGCGAGCATTGTCATGGCTACTTACGAAGCCTTGTATGGGCGTCCATGTCGAGCTCCACATTGTTAGGCAGAGGTTGGCGAGAAGAGTTTAATTGACCCAGATTTAAATCAGGCAACCTCAGAGAAGATCGACATTATCAGGCGTCGACTTCTTGCAGCCCAGAGCAGACAAAAGAGTTACGCCGATACAAGAAAGAATAGGTAAAGTTTGAAGTTGGGGACCATGTATTCCTGAAGGTTTCCCAATGAAGGGAAACCTTCATTTTGGCAAGAAAGGGAAGCTCACGTCGAGATTCATTGGGCCATTCCAGATTCTAGACCGAGTAGGTGTGGTAGCATAACGGCTTGCTTTGCCCACACCACTAGCAGGTGTGTATAACGTATTTCATGTATCGATGCTGAAGAAATACGTTCCTGATCCTTCCCATATTATCAAATGGGAGCAAGTACAGTTTGAAATAGCGGTGGAGACCGCTTTAGTTGAAGTACGAATATGCCAATATGTCTTAGAGGGGGGTGAATAGGACTTTTTAAAGTTTTTATGTTTAGTTAAAATCCTACTACACTAATCCTAACAACAAGCACATATTAAGATTACTCAAAAGTAACTATGCTGGCTTTCAAGCCCGATAGAGGATCCAATCACAAACTATTTAAGAAGTGAACAATATGCAAACTAGTTTATGGTGGATACGAATGTGTATGTGTGTGAGGTGTGATCTCAGATATTCAGAAATGAAAATATTAAAATAAATCACACAAACGGAAGAATAACAATCTCAAACACAGTCATTTTTATAGTGGTTCGACTACTTGTCTACTCCACTCTCGGTAACCGCACTCAACCCTTGAGTGTATCGGAAATCACTAAGGAGGTTTCACAGCAGTTCACCTCAAACCTAAGGTTTTAAATCAGGTTCACCTTCAACTTTTACAACCTACACTGAGACTGACTGTTTATGCTCTCACGAGCAAGGGTCAACACAACGCACCCACTTTTAGGCACACTGACCAAGGATCTTCCATAAGATCCTAACAGAGGTTTCACTCGGATCACCTCGAACCTAAGGTTTTAGACAGGTTCACCTCAACCGGAAGTTTATGCTCTCCACAGAGCAAGGGTCAACACTACGTACCTACCACATACACTCCCGTCAGAGGCCTCCTACGAGGGCTTGTAAGGGTGAGAAACACCTAAGACCAAATCCTAAAAAGGAATGATCACAAGTGTCCTCTGGACTCTAGTAACTTACAAATAAGTGGATGAGTCCCATTCAACACGTTAACGAAGATCTCCTCCTTGTTGATGAAGAATCTTCGGCTTCCTTGATCTGCAACACAGATGATGTACTAATACGAGACTTTAGGTCGGGTCAAGGTTAAGACGGAATCCTACTCTATAAAATGTTTTCCTATAAGGAAGATAGAGTGATTCCGATTATGCATTCAAGGCATCCCAGCTTAATGATTTGCCATTAAGGTAGTAGATGGAGGATCCTTGAATGCGGAAGTTCATTCCCCAATCCACTCCATGGAATATCAATGATGAGGGTGGATTGGAGGATGAACTTCCCTGAGAGAAAGGGCTTTAGGTATATGATCTAAGGTAAAACACTCAAAAGCACTCTCTTCTTTCTCTACCAGCAATAATAGACAAGTCCTCTATATATAGGTAAAAGGTTCCAATGGATATAAAACGGTCACAATATTGACAGAGTTCGATATCATCTAGCGGGTTCGATATCATTGAGCGTATACTCTTGATAGCATCGATGGTCCGCTCGATGAAACAAACTCAAATGTCATACGCTTTTGAAACCTCTTGTCAGCTTGTCGATGGAATCGAAACAGGTGTCGATGTCATCGGAGTTCAAACTCTGATTCTATCGATACTAGTGTCGATTCATCGACATTTGAAAATGAGAGGGACTTGACATGAAATATTTCAAGTTTACAAGAATGATCGAGGGACCTTCGAGATCATTGGAATTTGAATGTCGATGATATCGATAACTGTGTCGAGGCGTCGATAAATCCAACAGATTTCACATTAGGCTTGTCAGACAGTTTTTGTCCTGGTTCGATGTCATCGAAATAATATCGATATCATCGATATTTGAATATCGATTCTATCGAGTGACCCCCGATCATAGATAAACAATCTTGAAATTTTTGCTGGAAGACTTGACGTCTAAGACCGATATCATCGAGAGCCTTCTGATATCATCGATATTTGAACTTCGATGGTATCGAGGAGGCTTCGATATATCAATGCATATATGATATTCTTAAGAAAAAACAGGGGTGTCGGAGATCTGCCTGTCGATATTATCGAGTCACCTTCGATGGACTCAAGATTTGAATATCGATGATATTGATAGTATATCGATGTATCGATAATTCCGTCCAGATGAGTATGTGGTTGCTGGACATATTTTGTCCTCATATCGATGATATCGTTTAGGTATCGAGGACATCGACAACACAGGTCGATCATATCGAGATGTATATCGATAAAATTGATAAAGCAAGAAAACTTAGACAATTTTCCTATTTTGAAAAAAGTTTTCTTAACTTAAAACCCTATGATATTCTAGTTTGTTTTAAGGGTTTTATATATCTGGTATTTTGGGACAAGGGATGTTAGGCTTAGATTTACCTGTGGCGAGCTTGTACACATCCGGTTGAGACAGACGCTTGAATTGATCTTCCTATGAGGCTCTGCAGTCTGACTGACTCAACACTCACGCTAATTGACAAACCAGGGCACTTTCAATCTCCCCCTTTGTTAATTACGTGACAAAATACCAAAACACCCTAGAACCGTATCTAGACAAACACATCCTAAATTGTGTGTTCATGCATTTTACACAATTTTACAATTTCTAGTGAAGACATGTACACAACCTAGTATCTTCTCCCCCTGACTTCAAACTCCCCTTGTCTTGGTGCAGCTGCTTCCCCTAACACCTGCAACACCATTTAAGTAGATATACAATTTTCCATTCGGAGTGTTTGAACTGTTCTCCCCCCTTTTGTTAGTCATTGACAAAGATATAGCAGTTGATATTGACTGAAGTTAAAATAACGTGGGAGAACTAACATACAAAGAAATTTGCATATAATAGATAGCTGTAAAATTTTTAACAGTTGATTAACAAACATCATTCGCAGTAGGTATGTATGCATAGAAGATTAGATAAAGTAGTGATATAGCAGATAAGATAATCATTAAGAGACATCACATGCATTCCACATATAAACTATATAAACCAGGGGATTTGAGATCCGAATTATGGCAGTAAAAATGAGAATTTCATTCAGCCATATACACAAATATCCAAAAATACATACTGCCACAGGCAATAGTAGATTAACAGTCATCCCAACAAAAGCTACCAAGCCCATTCATGGGCACCCAGAAATAACTATCAGTATTTAGCCCAATCATGGGCATATACAACCAAAAACAGAAAACAAAACGTCAGCCTATACAAGTTAGAGAGTTGTCACATACACCCATGAGAACGTAGAACATCCAAAAAGATACTAATGTTCGTACGTGGAAATAAGAGCGAAGTGTATGTGGTAGCTTTCAGAAACCAGAGCTTATGGATCCGAGGAAGATGGCGCCGTATCATCGCTACGATAGGTGAACAGTTCAACCAACTGTTGTACTGTCTACTGCACTCCTTGTATCAACCATTCTAAAATGGTAAGCCTCTAATGCACAGAGTGGATATCCCTTTAAATTGCTCCTTATCTGTCCAGCTTGAAACGTTTGGCATACCCGGGCGTTGACGTTGGCGCTGTTGGATCAGGTCCACGTGGTTCATCTCCGGTCATTTCAGTCCATTCAATGGGAGCGACACCTGCACCACTTTCCCTTTCTACGTGAATGCCTGCCTCAGGTGGATCCTCAGGATATTTATGAAACTTCAAATCCATCTTTCGAATGTTAATTTTGTTGAAGGTTTGGAGAGGAAGCACGATGATGGAACACATCATATTGTAGTTGGAAAGGGTATGGCATTCATATATGTATGATCCAAGATGTAAGATGGTAAATAAAGATAAACAAATAAACAAATAATGTACAATGAGGGTAGGCAGACAAATCTTGATCCCAGAGGCGATTGAATAGATTATCATAGTCATGAAGCCCATGAGATCTGCCCTGTTGGAAACCCTAAAGTAGATGTTTGAAGCAAGGATACCATGCAAGACCCGATAGCATGGTTCCATAAATCTGACTTTTAGGGCATTCCCTTTGTGCCACTGAACATCACGGTCATGACATAGGAATTTGGTGACCTCAGACGAATCTCAATCCTTTCCATGTCAAAATCTGGGAGTCCAACAGGTGATAGATTAAGATTAAAAATTCTTGCGATAGACTCAGGAGTAATCTGCAGATCATCACCATCGATAGTCACGATGATGGACGGAGGGTCGGACACTGGAGAATGACAGGCACCAAAGAAATTATATGTCCGTTCGAGTAATATGGTCCCTCAAAGTTGAGAACTGGTAACCAATCTATGACGGCCAATAGAGGTTCCAGATTATATGGAATCAGGTAACTTTTGTCGACTTTCCTTCCGAGAATAACTTTTCTCGCAGTGAACTTTGCCAAGACCGGATTGACCTGTACCAGTGGAGGTGCCTGTGCCTCAGACTGGGACCTACTATATCTCATGCGTTGCCTTATGGGGGTCCCACGTTTCGGGACCCTTGTACTTCCTTTTGAAGCAACCACTTTTTGTCGAATGGACCTTGATGACTCACCCAGACCAGATGCCTTGCCTTTGTCCTTACCCATAACGACAGATTTTGGAAGAACAAAAAAAAGAGTTTCTCTTTTAAAGAAACTGAAAGTACCCGACCAAAAGATGAGATAGACTCTGGAATGGAAGGGGTGGAAGGATAATACCAGTTCTCGAGGAGCTTTCGGGACCCACGATGTACTTCCGATCGAGGATTTGAACAAAAAGAAAATGGAAAGCCTTTTTCAGAAATAAAATAAAATTTTTCGCTCGACCATCTTTTATAGGGCGGCAGTCTTCGATATCATCGATTAGTGTTCCAATGATATCGATGTAGCTCCCTCGATGTTATCGAGACCGTCTTTGATATCTATCTCGATCATATGGCTCTTTACATTCCAAAGAGGCATCGATGAGATTGACCCTTAATCGATTAATCGAGAATGACTTATTGAGGGATATATTGAAGATGAATATTTTTCCTTTTCAGCATATAGACGACCCTTCAAGTATACTTTTAATATTTTTATGAATCAATAGTATACTCAGTAAAATTATGTACAATTACTGTACACATCAAAATTATAAACATTTGAATGTTTATATACAAAAGATGGAGGTGAGGAACCTTAGATATATCAATTGAAGCTTAGCAAAATTTTCATCGTTTCAGCAAATATCTAGACCCAGATGCATGACCTGGACTTGTTCATTTCATGTTTTGACATTTTAGGGTATATGGATAGGGTTAGTTATCAGACAATTCAGTTTTTCTTTTACTATCCATTTTGAGAAAGAATTCTTTTTAGTTTTCATGTTTATATCTCACACTTGATCCAATGATTTCATTTCAGGTGGTGATGGGTGAGTGTTTCTCCTAGGTGGACTTTTGTTATTTCGTATTTTTCTGCCTGGTGTGAATTTACCCTTTTGACCAGAGTTAAGTGAAGTCCTTCTAAGTGTCAAGCATTCAAACTTATAATGACCCATATCACCAAATAAATGACAAACTGGAGAAGTTCTCATATTGCTATCTGAAGCAGCAGTCTTTTCAGTTGTTGGGGCTGCATTTCCAGTTTTCCTTTTAGTTTTATCATACCCTAGGCCACTCTTGTCTCTTCCTTGTCTTCCCATCCCTAACAATTTTTCGTGCTTTTCACCACTCTGGGAGAATTTATAGTTTATTTCAGCAAATTTTCTGGATTTTTCTAAGTCAAAACAGAGTGTGTGATTCTCATTCTTGAGTTGCTCATTTTCATCTTTTAATAATTCAACTTGTTTAGTAAGCTTTGATGATTTCGTTTTTAGGGATAGATTGACTCTTTCCAACTCATCATTGTCCGAATGATATTGTTGTAGATCATTAATTAGATGTGAATTGATTTCCAATATTTTGTCCAGATCTTTTTGCAGTAGTTCCTTCTTGTTTTCAGACAATCCAAGTCTTTTAAGAATGTTGATGCTATGAATATATAGTTGATTGTAATCATGTTGTAGTTTGTTTTGATCTTCTTCTTCCTCTTCTTCCTTTTCTGTTTCCTCATTATCTGATGGAAATGATTCAATGGCTTGTTGTTCTTTCTCATTCTCAGATTCACTGGGAATGATTGGAGTAGTGGAGACCATAAGAATTTTCAAGGATTTCTTGTCTCCATCACTCTCTGAGTCACTAGATTCTGAATTTGACTCTTCTGTATCATCCCATGTGGTAGCCATCGCCTTGCCCTTAGTTTTTCTGTTTGGGCATTCAGTGGACAAGTGTCCATACTTCTAACAGGCATAACATTGTGGTTCTTTGGTATTTTTACCAAATTTACCTGTCGAAGGTTTGTTGTCCACCCATCTTCCTCTGGAAGGCCGGCCACGATTCTTTTGAAAGAATTTCATGAATCTTTTTTCTAATAAAGCTACTTCCTCATCTTCATCATCTTTTTCATTTCCACTATCCTCGTTTATTGTTTTCTTTGAAGTTTTTAGGACAGTTGTTTTGGATTTTCGGGTTTGTTTGAAGTGTAGTTCAAAAGTTTGTAGGGAACCTACTAGTTCTTCTACTTTCATTTCATCAATATTCCTACACTCTTCAATGGTTGTTACTTTGGGATTAAACCGTTCTGGCAGTGATCTCAGTATTTTCCTACAGATTTTAGGAACCAGAACTTTTTCTCCCAATCCACCCATGAAGTTGCAAATGATATTCCGCTTAGTGAAAAACTCCATAAAGGTCTCATGCTCTTCCATTCTGAGACTTTCGAACTATGAAATTAGGAGTTGAAGTTTAGATCTCTTCACAGTACTTGTGCCTTCATGGGTTATTTCCAATAGATCCCATGCTTCTTTGGATGTCTCACACATACTTATTTGATTGAAAATATCTTGGGACACGGCATAGTAGATGACGGTCATAGCTTTAGCTTCAGCAGTTTGTCTTTCTTTATCGAACGTCGTCCACTTCTCTTTGGGTTTGGGTTTTGTGATGGTTGTGCCACTGTCAAGTACAATTTGTTTAGTTGGTGGCACATATCCACTTTCAACCATATCCCAAACATCGTGATCCAAAGATCTTAGAAAGTAGTGCATCCTACCCTTCCAGTATGCATAATTTGATCCATCAAATACTGGAGGTCTAGTGACTGATGAGCCCTCTCCTTTGGCCATATTCCCAACTTCAGTCAAGATCACTCTCTAGGTGGTGAAGCCCTTAAAGAGAGACCCGCTCTGAAACCAATTGAAATAGTGATGGAGCCCGCTTTAGTTGAAGTAGGAATATGCCAATATGTCCTAGAGGGGGGTGAATAGGACTTTTTAAAGTTTTTATGGTTTAGTTAAAATCATATTACACTAATCCTAACAACAAGCACATATTAGGATTACTCAGAAGTAACTCTACTGGCTTTCAAGCCTGGTAGAGGATCCAATCACAAACTATTTAAGAAGTGAACAATATGCGAACAAGTTTATGGTGGATATGACTGTATATGTGTGTGAGGTGTGATCTCAGATATTCAGATATGAAAATATTAAAGTAAATCACACAAACAGAAGAATAGCAATCTAAAACACAGTCATTTTTATAGTGGTTTGACTACTTGTCTACTCCACTCCCAGTAACCGCACTCAACCCTTGAGTGTACCGGATTTCACTAAGGAGGTTTCACAATGGTTCACCTCAAACCTAAGGTTTTAAATCAGGTTCACCTTCAACCTTTACAACCTACACTGAGGCTGTCTGTTTATACTCTCACGAGCAAGGGTCAACACAACGCACCCACTTTTAGGCACACTGGCCAAGGATCTTCTATAAGACCCTAACGGAGGTTTCACTCGGATCACCTCGAACCTAAGGTTTTAGACAGGTTCACCTTCAACCGAAAGTTTATGCTCTCCACTGAGCAAGGGTCAACAATATGTACCCACCACATACACTCCCGCCGGAGGCCTCCTACGAGGGCTTGCAAGGGTGAGAAACACCTAAGACCCAATCCTAAAAAGGAATGATCACAAGTGTCCTCTGGACTCTAGTAACTTACAAACAAGTGGATGAGTCCCATTCAACACGTTGACGAAGATCTCCTCCTTGTTGATGAAGAATCTTCGGCTTCTTTGATTCGCAATACAGATGATGTACCAATACGAGGCTTTGGGTTGGGTCAAGGTTAAGACGAAATCCTACTCTATAAAATGTTTTCCTATAAGAAAGAGTGATTCCGATTATGCATTCCAGGCATCCCAGCTTAATGATTTGCCATTAAGGTAGTAGGTGGAGGATCCTTGAATGTGGAAGTTCATTCCCCAATCCACTCTATTGAATATCATTGATGAGGGTAGATTGGAGGATGAACTTCCCTGAGAGAAAGGGCTTTAGGTATATGATCTAAGGTAAAACACTCAAAAGCACTCTTTTCTTTTTCTACCAGCAATAATAGACAAGTCTTCTATATATAGGCAAAAGGTTCCAACGGATATATAATGGTCACATTTATGACAAAGTTCGATATCAACGAGCGTATACTCTCGATAGCATCGATGGTCCGCTTGATGACACAAAGTCAAATGTCATATGCTTTTGAAACCTCTTACCAGCTGGTTGATGGAATCGAAACAGGTATCGATGTCATCAGATTTTGAACTCTAATTCTATCGATACTAGTGTCGATTCATCGACATTTGAAAATGAGAGGGACTTGACATGAAATATTTCAGGTTTACAAGAATGATCGAGGGACCTTCGAGATCATCCGAATTTGAATGTCGACGATATCGCTAACTGTGTCGAGGCACTAATAAATCCAATGGATTTCACATTAGGCTTGCCGGACAGTTTTTGTCCTTGTTCGATGCCATCGAAACAATACCGATATCATCAATATTTGAATATCAATTCTATCGAGTGACCCCCTATCATAGATAAACAATCCTGAAATATTTTGCTGGAAGAACTTAACACCCAAGACCGATATCATCGAGAGCCTTCCGATATCATCGAGATTTGAACTTCGATGGTATCGAGGAGGCTTCGATTTATCGATGCATATATGATATTCTTAAGAAAAAACAGGGGCACCAGAGATCTTCCTGTCGATATTATCGAGTCACCTTTGATGGACTCGAGATTTGAATATCGATGATATTGATAGTATATCGATGTATCGATAATTCCGTCCAGATGAGTATGTGGTTGCTGGACGTATTTTGTCCTCATATCGATGATATCGTTTAGGTATCGAGGACATCGACAGCACAGGTTGAAAAAAGTTTTCTTAACTTAAAACCTTATGATGTTCTAGTTTGTTTTAAGGGTTTTATATACCTGGTGTTTTGGGACAAGGGATGTGAGGCTTAGATTTACCTGTAGCGAGCTTGCACACATCCGGTTGAGACAGATGCTTGAATTGATCTTCCTATGAGGTTCTGCAGTCTGACTGACTCAACACTCATGCTAATTGACAAACCAGGGCACTTTCACAGTTAAGTGAAGATGCGACATATGTACTGCGACCAACACGTATTCTCGACAGGAAGGAACAAGTGCTGCGCAGCAAGGTTATCCCACTTATGAAGGTATTGTGGAATCACCACACTGAGGAAGAGGCTATTTGGGAAACAGAAGCCGAGGTTCGTAAGAACTACCCTTAGATTCTCGAGGAGTACGAAAATGTACTAATTTCGAGGATGAAATTTTTCTTTAAGGGGGGTAGATTATAACGTCTTGGAAAAATCCGTACAAAGGCCCGAGTATCACCTCAGGAAGAAATCGCTAAGGACCGAATTCTTTAGAATTTAGGCGAAGTTTAATTAAGTACTAAACTGATTTAATCAGTGGATTAGCTTGTACCACTATCTATACGAACTGCAAGACCCAAAACCATTAGAATCCCTAACTCAACATTACCTAAAAAACATAGGAGCAATCTTAAAACCCAGTTGCTCCAGGGAGCACATTGAAACTCCGTATCGGACTTGGACCCCGCGTCGCAAGTCCGATGACCGCGAAACTATAGGCATAGGACCACCCTACTGGGCTTGACAACCATCGCGGGAATCGAGCCCAAATAGTATGCAGAAATGTACAACTTGAGCCGTGAACAAAGTATGTGAGAAACGCAATATCATTAGAAAATAAACCAAAAATTAAGTGATTTGGACTGTTCGCTTGCGGGCGAAATTGAAGACTTCAGACCGTCAGATTCTGACCAAACTTTACCCGTGGATTAGGAAAATTTCTTTGCTCTTATCCGTATACTTGTCGCCCTGATCAAGTTACGACGACCGTTGAACAAATACAGGTCCATCACGGTTGATCGGCCTATCCAAATGCGCTGAAATCGCATCCTGGCCTAGATCCATTGTCAAGGGACTTACCCTACGCCGTAGACGAGTAATGGACCTCCAGATGAGCTCCGTTTGCCTGAAACAGTCGCCCTTTGGTTGTAACTTAAGTATACCATGGCCCTGGGGCCATTGACATCAGTTTTGGGCCTATTTAAAGGCCTTAAACCACCTCATTCTCATTCCATACGAATTTCTCCAACCCTATGAGAGAGAAGAGAGAAAAGATGAGGAAAGAGTGAGGAGAAGAGAGTGAGTGTAATACCCCGTACTTTCCAGTACTCGGGTGTTATCTTGAAGGCCTAAATTAATATAAATATGAATCTAACTCGATCCGATAGTATTAACCTAAATCGGACCAACAGAGTCAAACCATTGATGACTCTGATTTAAAGACAAGTCCCACAAAAATAAATAAATAAAATAAAATAAAAACGTAAATAAATAACCATGTATATAGGTGGTAACAATTATAATAATAATAATAACATAAAATCATGAGACAGATAGTCCTAATAACCTACAGATCTGGACCCGTAACAGAAGACACATGCATAAGTAAAATATATATATATATATATATATATATATATATATATATATTATATATATATATAAAGTGAAATAATTTATGATAATAATAATAGTAATAAAATTTATATTAATACTAGTAATTGGTATAGTGGTATACTATGAAGGTTTGGAACGTACACATAAACAAGTAAGACTCTTTTAACCGTTGACGCTCAATCCCGGGATGATCCAGCCATTAGATTGTTGGGAATCCCCAAGTAAAACCCTAAATCAAGTTGTAGGACCCACTGGCATTGAGGATTGGACTGATCCTTAATCTAGGGACATAAGGAACCCTTAGCAACCGAATGGATGGAGTGGATTTTCCCACAAGCCTCTCTGTGGGCCCCACTCTATAGTGATTATACACAAGAAGTGGGTGCACCAGCGGTGCACCGGACTCAACCCTTAGTCAAACTGGGCTTGACCCGAATGTTTCCCAAAATGGGAAGATTTCCCTCCAGCGCCCGTTTCAAACGGACTTACCCCGTTCGAGTGGATCACGACCCACCATCTGGGTCCCACCTTGACAATCTAAACCATCGATCGTATTCCGGCCTTGGGGTCGACCAAAACCTACAAATTTTATGTGATTCAGCACGTGTTCTTACACACGATCCCCGGCGCAAACCGACCCTTTTAGCATAACGTTTCCGAAAATGGAAACCTGTCTTAGGTCCAGCTCAGCGATCCGCGTGAGAGCAAATCCTCTCATCCTGACCATCCATTTCAAACCAATCCCAGCCCTCCATGCTAGGTTTCCTCTTCATAAAGAGAATGTGTGAGGGAGGGCAGCCGTTTCCGTCTCCTTGCAAACCCACCGAGCTAACCCCTCCCAACTTCCTTAGAGCTTCGATTTCAACCGTCCAAAAGCTCCATGGAGCTCATCCGAATCATCCACAGAAGCTGGATCGGAGGAAGAAGCCTCCGCTCGTGATCCGCCATTAATGGCGGATCGTCTTCCTCGGCCAAGTGCGCCGAGTCTGTCCGTTTTTTTTTTTTTTATGCCTACTTTGCTGGGCATTTTTAGTATCAGACAAGGAAGGGAAAGAAGAAGAGAGGCATGTAAGAAAGGAAAAGAAACAAAGGAGAAAGAAGCAGAAAGAAGGGGTGTGGTGCGGCTGCTGTCAGGCCGCACTACCGCATTCAGACCACGTCGCTGGATCGAGTGGAGGCTGAGTTGGGTGGACTCGGTAGAGAGAACAGAGAGAGGAGAAAGAGGAAGGAAAGAGAAGAGAAGAGAGAGAGTTGTGGGGCGAGTTGCTGGGCGAACCGAGTTAGGTTCTCACTGAGTTCCGCCTTAGCTGAGTGGGACTGTTGGCCATGGAGTTGGAACTGATTCACTGTGCTAGGTGAGCTGAATCGCATCCACACGGTGCTGATAAGTTTTCAACAGAAAGGTGGGTGTTAGAGAGAGAGGGGTTACACGGTGTGGCAACCACTCGAATCGAGCCGAGTTTGGGTCGACCCACTGCCAGTTCGAGCGTTGCTGTCCCGGTTGAACTTGACTCACTGAGTCTGAGATAGGCCGGCAATGGGTGCGGTTGGGGCCTCGTTTGGGTGTTGTTGGACTTCCAACAGATGAGAAGAAAGAGAGTAGAAAGGAAAGGAATGAGGAAGGAAGAGAGAGTGGGAGACGATCTGGGTGCAATGCGAGTTGGGCCCAAAACATACAACTCGCCACTGAGTTGACTCAGTTGACGACTCACAACTAGAGCTGCTGTTGTGGGCTGATGGTTTTGTTAGTCATGAAAGAAAGGAAGAAGAAAAGGAAAAGAAGAAAGAGAGAGAAAGAAGGGGGTAGGCTGTCGAACCAAGTCAGCACTAGTAAGATTTTTCACCTCTCTCAACATTAATTTCTTTGGTTTTATTCCTATCTGTCATAGTGATTAAAGTTATTTTAATGTTATTAACTAGAAATTTTAATTAATATTATAATGTAATGATTAGTGTTGTTGTTATTTAGCCGTTATTAAATTATTATTTTAAGTTAGTAATATCATCAATACTATTATTACATCACATAGAAATTAAATCCAGAAATCAAAACATAAACCTACACTCTAAGATAAAATCCTAGTCCTAAGTGATTTAGACTCTAGGTCAATATCCTAAACGTAGGCAATGTATTAGGTTTAGATCTAATTGTAGGACTTCATAATTCATGACAAGTCTTAGTACTTATTATCATGATTAAATTCATTAGTTATAGTTATGATTTAAAATCAGTAGAAATATTATCATTTCCCTTGTGGGATTAGTTAAATACTTATTAATGTAGTTTTTACCATTAGAAAATATCTTATTATTATTACTTGTATTATCTAAGAGATTAGTCATTATGAGTATATTAGATAAAATTGGTACGTTTAAATATAAACTTATGAACTATCGTTACTAATATTGATGGATTAATGCTCCTACTATGAATATTATTTGACCCATTGTACAATAATAATAATAATAATGATAATAACATTAATGATGATAAGTTAGGATTCAAATCCTAAAATCTAAGTATGGGGCTAGACCTTAAGATAAAACCCTAATTCTACACTAAAACCCGAAAAGATAACCCTAGGTGGTATGTAGGACTTGGGTCTAATTGTACATCCTGATTTATGGTAGGATTTAATTTTGAGGGAACGCGCATTCCCTAGCGATTCTGGTAGGCGATGCAAACTAAGGTGATGATTCTTCCCCTTGAGCTTTCTATTTTCCCATTAGCATAAGTGATAGTTTTATTTTAACTTTGAATTGTTAATTGATATCTTGCCTTGTCAGTACCTGTGCTAATTGTTGAAATTGATATGCTAGATAACATGCATAATAATTATCCTGCACATTTTTCTCATACTTGTGGATTACTTACGGCTTGCTTATGGAACTTAAACTAGTACATTAGTGGGAAACCCCCACCTATAAATGTACACCCAAACTTGAGATATAACTTGACTGGTTGTGATTGTAATGGACCTTCAGCTTAGTGGTTATTGAGTGGTGGTCTAGATGGATCATTAATGTGGGCCTACCATCCAAGGTTGTTGTGTCCTACGGTTTTCAAGGATGGTCTTTTATCGCATGATTTTGATACTTGCCCTATGTGGCTTATTTTAATATCTTCCCTAGGTGGCTTGTTTCGATATCGCCTTATGGGGCTTTGGTTTGGTATGTGCCCTATATGAGTTTGATGTGTTATTTTGTACAACCATGTGATGGTAAGCCCATATACCGAATATGATTGACCACCAGTCGATTGGGATCTATTAAACATCCTAAGGTGGTAGCCTCATGAGCCAGGGATGGTGGAATGGGACACTATGCCTGAGTTGTCGGCCTACGCTGGGCCCTGAGCTCCCCATAGTGACCTTTGAGCTTATTAAACCTGCTGGTTGTAAAATGGAATAATAATGGTTGGACTAATCATGCATTTTCATATATTATGATCTTTTCTGGGTGATTAAATTCTCCTTTGGCGATCTATGTATTATGGTCTTTTTCGGGTGATTAAATTCTCCTTGGACGATTTATATATTATGGTCTTTTCCGGATAGCTGGTTCTCCTCGAGTGTACCTTTGTGTATTTTTCCAGGTGGCTAGTTCTCTTAGGATGACCCCTTACTTTATGGTCTTTTCAGGGTGATTAAATTCTCCTTGGGCGATCTATATATTATGGTATTTTCTGGATGACTGGTTCTCCTCGGGCGTACCTTTGTGTATTTTTTCAGGTGGCCAGTTCTCTTAGGGCGACCCTTTATTTCGACAGTGGGATGTGCACCCCAGGTTGATGATGCATCCACGCATCCACACATTTAATAAGACTACATCATGTATTGTTTTGTATGCTTTGCCATGTTTTTATAACTATGCTTACCTAATGCGACGTTGTATAATCTTGAGGGGAATTCACACTGAGTTGGCCACTCATCCATCAAATAAATATAACCGTATAGGTAGCACAGGTGGCTAAAGTGAATTTCAGGTTCAGGCTGATGAGGAGCCGGGTACAAGTGACAGGGTTGCATGACTGTATCTACCTCGAGGAGCTGAGGAGTCTTACGGCTCAAATTTACATGCATTCTACTATTTTTCATGTATTGTATCATGTAATTCTTGTATTTGTTAATTTTGGAGACATTGGTTTGTATAAGTCATTATGGGCAACTTCTTGTATATTTGAAAGATAATAAAATTTTCTTTTTTGTTGATTTGTCCATGCTACGCTCATTTGCTTACTCTGATAATTGAAAAAAAAATGTACACTCGAATTTGACCATCCTTTAAGGTTAACACTCGGGTTTTTGGGAAACGGGTCGTGTACTCGGGTCTTGAAAAGTTGGGGCGTTACAGTGAGTTTGGGAGATCGTTCTCTCCCACTACTCCACGCGTTGAATCGCCGTCCCACCATCGCTACATGAACGATTCCAATTTCGATTTGGGTAAGAAATCCTAACCCTAATCTTGTTTTAGGAATCCAAATAGAGGAATCGACGAAATAGCTAACCCATTTCGTGATTTAGGTAGCCGTTGTGTTGTAGACGGGAACGTAGTGTACGAACCGAGTTTGTAACGGGTGTACCGACGAAAGGTGAGGACTATAAACGTTTAGGTTATGATTTTCAAGGCTTTCAATGTCAGCAATGATTTATGTCTGACTTGATTGCTGCCATATGATCTTAGTTACGATGTATTCGATAGATTATACATGTGTGTGAACTATGTGAATATATTATGCATTCCATGTGTTTGTTGAAATGTTTGAATGAAATTGAAATTATGATTTGTGCTTGCCATGACTATAAATCTAGAATACATGTTTGTTGTATGTATGACAACTCCTTTATGAAAGGATTTGCCATAATATATGCTATAACTAATGTATTTCATATATGTAGAAATGTGTAGCCTAAGTATTTGTTAAAATGTCTAAATGAGTAATTATTTGATGAATTGCATTTATTAAGTGCGTTGAGATGGGATTCTCAACTACCTTAGCTATATGTATAAATTCCTTCATGTAACTTTAATTGTAACTATGTGATTTATGTAGAAAATACATATGTATAGTAACATGTTTTATGTGTTTGATAAAATGCTCAAATGAGATTCGTGTTTGAATTGTTTGTTAAATGCAACTACGTGATTTTGATTCAAAGAAAGGGGAAAACTTCAATCCCTTCTTCAAATAAAATTGGAATATAGAATCTTAAAATCAATTGCAAAAAGCTAATTAAAGAGAATATTAAATTAACACAAAATAGCTTAAGAATATCACAAACTTATCTCTTAGAGTGGTGTCTTGATTTTTCTTGAATTGAATAAAAAACTCTGAAAATCGTGCTCTATTAATAAGTACAGAAACTGTTCACTCGACTGGCCTAGGGGCAGCTCGACTGGTCGAAGGACCAACAAACTTTTAAAATTTCTGGCGCGATAAGATAAGATCGTTCCACGACTGGTCGAGTGGCTTGCTCCACTGGTCGAGTGGCCTTCACGACTGGTCGAACCCTGCTCTTGACTGGTCGTGTGGGACCCAATTTAGTTGTTGGACTTTGAGTCGAGCCTGCTCAACTGGTCGAGCACTGTTCACTCGACTGGTCGAGCAGTCTCCACGACTAGTCGAAGATCCAACAAAAAATCTCAAAAATTAGTAACAAACCTTGGACTGGTCTAGGAATTTCTTGGACTGGTCAAGCCATACTAGGACTAGTCGAACATAGGCTAAGACTATTTGAGAAAAAGCCTATAGAAGTATATAGTGACCCAATTTAAGTATTCAATCAATATGACCTAACTTATGGTCAATTTAGGGTCTTACATACCTTGTCAGGCCCCAAACTTGGAAACAGGGCTCACAAAATTTTCGATCACCGAATCCGGTGCTGACAACCATCGTAGTACCCCATTCTCGGCTCCCAGCGTCCGTACGCTAAATTCCGATCTTGGGATCCTACAAGGAGGATTTTCCAATGTACATTTAACTCGTAATAAGCATAACCACAAGTTTACCCAAATCACAAAGGCAACATCATCATCATATATCCACTAATAAAAACAGTTGAATACAGTGCTGAAAGATAAATCCATATGTCAAAATCAAAGCTCCAGAAGTCAGTTGCACACTCCAAGCTCGACGCTACTGTAACCTAATGCCACCTGCACGCATCTATCGTGCATAAGCTTATAGAAAGCTTAGAGGGTGATGTAAGTGTGTGTATAAGATAACTGCCAAGTATGCAATGCAATGCCTTAATCATACAATATCAGAATTTCTGGCAAGATCACGAATCATACGATATCAGAGTATGCAATACTGCAAGTCTATAAATCATACAATATCAAAGTACTCAATATAGATCAGCTATGTAAATAAGGAGTCATAGAGAGCTAAATATCAGATGCCAAGGATACAATGCAAAATGTAAATCCTGCTAAGTCTGTCTAGGCCATATAAGTGCAGAAACATAGCAACCCAAAATGCCATATGTCTGCAGATGTATTGCAATATGCGATGCGAATGAAATGACCACGCTGGAGTGTGAAGTTGGGATAATAGTACATAGTATCGCAGGCTACGGGGTCCACCACAAGGGACTTCTATCCAAACCAGTCCCATACCTAAATTTGGATAGTCAGACTCAATGTGGTAAACTCCTAATCTCAGGTTAGTCACGCGCCCAACCGAAATCCTTGCCATTACAAAGGTACATAATAATTAGTTGCGCACCACCAACCCAAGTGGATAGTGAATGAATGAATGAATGAATATGCAACTCCTACTCGATAAGTCTACATATCAGTACGGTTCCTCTGTGGGATCATCACCGGGGTCTAGTACACTCGACATGCAAATCGCCGCCCACTGATGCGCGACCATGCAAGTGGAAGAGACCTCACTATCTGTCTGGCTAGTAGTCAGTTAATATCTATCCGGCACGTCAATAGCGGACCCATTCACGAGCTGGTCAAACTCAGCCTAGCTATGCCCCCTACCCTCGGGCAGGAAAGGCCACACCCCCTCCCAACCGACTACAACACAGTGGAAGACGCGGCCTCCTGGTATTTGGCACTCAGGCGCTTATGTATCCACTTGGTCTCGACGTTGGGGCATCTCTTGGCCACGGAGGTTTATGAATTTTATCACACCCTAAACTTGGAAATCGAGCTCATAAAATTCTCGATTGTCGAATCCAGTGCCGACAGCCTCTGTAGTACGCCATTGTCGACTCCCAGCATCCATACGCCAGGTTCCGATCCTGGGATCCTACAAGGAGGATTTTCAAACATACATTTGTCTCATAAGAAGCATAACCATAAGTTACCCAAATCATAAAGGCCACATCATCATCACATATCCACTAATATAAACATTTAAATACAACGCTGAAAGGTAAATACATTTATCAAAATCAAAGCTCTAGAAGACAGCTGCACGCTCCAAACTCAATGCTGCTGCAACCTAACTCCACCTGCACGCATCTATCGTGTATAAGCTTATAGAAAGCTTAGAGGGTGGTGAAAGTGTGTGCACAAGATAAGTGCTAAGTATTCATTGTAATATAATGTTAAAAATATTGGTAAGATCATGAATCATACGATAACAGAGTAAGCGAAAATTCTGACAAGTCCATGAGTCATACAATATCAGAGTACGCAATACAGATTAGTTATGTAAATGAGGAGTCATAGAGAGACAAATATCAGATGCCAAGGGTAAATTGCAATATGTAAATCCTTCTAAGCCTGTCTAAGTCATATAAGTGCAGAACGTAGCAATCCAAAATGCTATATGCCGTGGATGAAATGTAATATGTGATGCGAAAGAAATGACTAAGCCGGAGTGAAGTCGGGATGATAGTACGTAGTATCGGAGGGTACGGGGTCCATCACAAGGGAATTTTATCCAAACCAGTCCCATACCTAAATTTGGATAGTCAACACAATGTGGTAAACTCCTGATCTCAGGTTAGTTGGGCACCCCAACCGAAATCCTGGCCATTGCGAAGGTACACGTAACAAATAATTGCTCACCACTAGCGCGAGTAGATAGTGAATGGATGAATGAATGAGTATGCAACTCCTGCTCAGTAGCCTGCTAGCACAGTAGCCTGCCAACCACTAGTAGCTCTCCTAGGCCTCAGTCCCGCCCACATCACATACGCCCACATCAGCGTCTGCCCACGTGCGCAACAATAACGGGGTGTAATAATATCATGTCAGTGCTCATATCAAGTTCACATATTAGTACAGTTCCTCTCTGGGGAATCACCGGGGTCTATTACACTCCACACTGACTGTCGTCTCCCTAGCCGCACAACCCAACGAGTGGAAGAGACCACACTATCCGCCTAACCAGTAGTCTGTCAATACCTATAGCGGACTCATTTACGAGCTGGTCAAACTCAGCCTAGCTTACAGCCCCCTCACTCGGACGAATAAGGCCACACCCCCTCCTAACTGATCACGACACAGTGAGAGATGAGGCCTACTAGTATTCGACACTTGGGCGCTCATGTATCCACTCGGTTTAGACGTTGGGGAGTCTCCTGGCTTCAGAAGTTCTGGGACTTTCACACAAGGACATCGTAAGTGCCCACAGTGCTAGAAGTAAGTATTTCTGGTGTCCCATCTGGCCATCCACGATGTGCCTGTGGAGGCCACGACACTGATGTCACTAGGGCGTATAATGATCATAACACACAAATGCGAGATACATGAATCACACTATCCAGTCATGCAACATTCCGCGCGTACCACGCGCTCATGTGGGTAACGCCTATCAATGAGTCCCATAAATAGTCTGCCTAATGACATATGCTATGATCAGTCACTACTCATATCAAGCATATATATGATGCGTATGGGCATGAATCAGAGAGTTACACTAAGCATGTTATAAGGTGATGAACTATCCTCACAATGAAGATGGGCCTAGATGGCCTACACACAACAAGTATGGGCCTATGAGTGGGCTCTAAGGAGAGTATAATGTGGACATTTAACCAACATTATTCTTACAATGTGGATGTCAAACCATCATTGTTCCCAAGGCACGACCCGCCATAAATATCATTACATAAACCATGGTGGAATCACATGTTACAATGGACCTTACATACATCCCATTGGGCCTCGACCCATGGGTCTCAAACACATCAAATGAGCTGTATCACGTGGGCCTCATATATATCAAGGCGGGCCTCAACGGACTGGCCACAAATACATCAATATGGGCCTCATCACATGAGCCTTATATATATCAAGGTGGGCCTCAAGGACGGACCACAAATACATTAAGATGGGCCTCATCCAATGGGCCTCATGTATATTTCAAGGTGGGCCTCATACATCCCTAAAAAGAATCATATGGAAGGAACATTTGGACCATGCCACAAATAGCAGTGGAGATAATAAATTTGCACTGTTAAATAAATCATAGGGCCTAATATAAAGTTTATTTTCCAACCAATCTAATCATAAGGTCACAAAGACCTGGATTAAGAGGGCAAAACAAATATCATATTGGTCCAAACCCTGTAGCCCAAGGGTTTTTGATGGTGGACATTCAAACCCACTATTTTTTTGTAATGTGGTCCACCTGATCCTAGATCTATCTTATTTTTAGTCTCAAGCCTTAAGATGAGTACACCAAATGGATGGGCGGTTTGGATGCAACACATGCATCATGGTGGGTCCCATAGGGATGGACGACATAGATAAATGAAAGGTGTGAATACAATACATACGTCAGTGGGTCCCACGTGGGGCCCACCATAACATTTATCTACAATCCAATCTGTTGATAAGATCACACAGACCCAGATGAATAGGAAAAACAAATTTCATAATGATCCAAAACTTCTATGACCCAAAAGGGTTTCGATGGTAGACACTTAATCCCCACTACCTTTTTGTTGTGTGGTCCACTTGATAGGCAGATCTGGCTCATTTGCCTCATGCCTTAAGGCTAGCTCGCGACTGGATGGACGGTTTGGATGTAACCATACATCAAGAGTGGGGTCCACTAACCGTCCAGCAACCTGGCAAAATGGCTGGACGGCATAGATGAAACATGTACTTCATGGTGGGTCCCACCATCCAATGGTGTGGACGGTGTGGATA
Source organism: Magnolia officinalis (assembly GCA_021015155.1). Taxonomy (NCBI): domain Eukaryota; kingdom Viridiplantae; phylum Streptophyta; class Magnoliopsida; order Magnoliales; family Magnoliaceae; genus Magnolia; species Magnolia officinalis. Next base: position 64,637,584 of record JAJHSJ010000007.1, on the reverse strand, counting down.
AAACACATACACCGTGGTGGGGCCAGCATGTGCATCACGGTGGGGCCGGTCTAGCAGCGCACAGCGCAGTAGCACCTGCTGGTCTGGACGTCAGCGGCAGCAGGTATTGCTGCCTATAATTTTTTTGGGTTTTTCTGAGGTTTTTCCTAGGTGGGCACATCAGGGGAATCCACTCCATCCACTGGATTCTATGGCTCATGACGGGCTAAATGAGCCCAATATTTGAGGCATTTTAGTGTATAGAAACATCAGGTGGATTTTCAATGGTAAAAGAACATTGTTTTCTATGCTATGGCCCGCCAGATAGTCGAATTGGCTTCATTTTTCGACTCAACGCTTAAAATGGTATGAGGATGGTGTGGATTAGATCAATGCATCAAGGTGGGGCCTGCATGAGCAGTCCACCCAAGTTTTTAAATCAAACTGATATTTTTGTTGCTCGTCAATACACTACACTGTCAGTTCATACTTCACTTTATAGCCACGTCCAGCGTCCCTAGACGCTGGGCGGTTGGGTAACAGATATTTAAGGTGGGCCCCACCCACATACGTGCTACCAGAGTGGGCCATTAAATGACTTGATGGTTTGGGTAAGACACACATCAAGTGGGGTACATCCAGGTGAGCCACACGGCTACATCATCACACAAAAAATGAAAGAGAGAGGGAGAGAGAAAGAAGGAGACATGTGTGATGGAGGGACCTCGACACTATGGGCCCTCCTTTCCAAGCATTCAATTATACATCAAGTGGGTCTCAATACATATGGGCCCACCAAAATCAAAATCAACGGTGGAGATTCCTTCTCCACCAAAATGAAAGGTCTAGATGACCTCTTTCAAACTTAGAAAGTAAACATCATGATGGGGTCCATAGAGATTGGCCCCATCATGGAATGATCACGTGAATCATAGTGGGCCATCGACCATATCTGGGGTCCAAAGTGAGATCCATACCATCAATCGGTAGGCCCCACTCGGCCCATATCAAAAGAATGAAATCTAAGCGTATAGAAACACCCACCGTTGGATCTTCTTGGTCCGATGAAACGTCGATCTCCTTGTGTCTCACTTTGATGGAAGATGATGAGAGATGAAGGGCTAGGATGATAGATCTAGTGATAGGAAGTGGGCCACACAATACACTCTCTTTTCTCTCTTTGGAAATGCTTGGATGTCCACCATTTTCTTCTCCTTTGTTGCTTGGAAAATGTGAAGAGAGAGAGAGAGAGAGAGAAAGGGTGGTTGTAAGAGAGGTGATAGATGTGAGGTGATAGGTGTACTTGACATGTATGGGTGTGTAAGAGAGAGTTAATTTTGGGGTTGCTCTTGTACTTGACATGAGGTGATTAATTGACGAGACATGTTGTAGAGATTCCCTTGGAATTGCAATCACCTGGTGTTTTTCTCGAACTGAACAGGGGCCCACATCTCCTGGCCAGGGTATCGGATTGGTATGTAAGACACGGCGTTGGAACCGCAACGATGGCGCGGTCGCAAGGATACAAGTTTCGAGTCGAGCCCAGTCTGATATACGAGACATGACTCAGGATCACGCGCAACTGCTATCTACACGTCGTAGGTCGCTGGAATTCGACCGAGAGGACCACAGAAACCTACGGAACAATACATGTTAGGATACAGGTCTTACAGATTTTCACCCAGGGACATCTATGGTGCCTAAACATTTCCGATGTCCCATCTAGCTATCCACGATATGCCTGTGGAGGCTATGACCCTGATATCGCTAGGGAGTATAGTAGTCACAACACACGATGCAAGATGCATGAGTCATACAATCCAGTCATGCATCAATCCTGCGCATACTGTGCGCTCATGTGAGATAACCCCCGCTTATTAGGGAGTTTCATAACAACCTGCCCAATGACATATGCAATGGTCAACCACATCTCATAACAAACATGCAGATGATGAGTATGGGCATGTATCATGATGCTATGCTATCACATACTTATAATCGGTATTAATAACCAAAATTAACAATCGTCCTCATCAATGTGAACATTTAACCAACATTGTCCCCAAGGAATGGCCCACATAGAGCCTAACATATAGTGGACCCATGGCCTCGCACAAGGGCCTAATATACAACACCATGGGCCTTACTCAAGAGCTTAATACACATCATGATGGGCCCCTCACATGGGCCTAATATACATCACGACGGGCTCCATCGCTTGGCCCTCAAATGCACCACAATGCATCTCATCACATAGGCCTCATATACATCACATTGGGCCTTAAACATGAGCTGAATACACATCACAATGGGCCTCAAATACGGGCCGCATATACGTCACATTAGGCCTCGACAATCAGAATCGGCCTCGACAATCGGAATCAGCCTCGATAATTAGAATCGGAATCGACCTCAACAATCAGAATCAGCCTCAACTATCGGAATCGAACTCGACAATCAGAATTGACTTATACAATCAACCTCGACAATTGGAATTAGCCTCGATACTCGTCCTCGATAATCGGAATCGGCCTATACAATCGGCCTCGACAATCGGAATCAACCTCGATACTCGGCCTCGACAGTCGGAATCGGGCTCGATATTCAGCCTCGACAATCGGAATCAGCCTCGATACTCGACCTCAACAATCGGAATCGTCCTCGACAATCGGAATCGGCCTTAACAATTAGCCTCGATAATCGGAATCGGCCTATACACTCGGCCTCGACAATCAGAATCGACCTTGATACTAGGCCTCGATAATCGAAATCGGCCTCTATACTCGGCCTCGACAATCGAAATCGGCCTATACAATCGGCCTCGACAATCAGAATCGTCCTCAATACTCGGCCTTGACAATCGAAATCGGCCTCGACAATCAGCATCGATAATCGACATCAATAATCAGCATATAAACAAGGTGGAATCTATAGATGAACATCCAATCAACCATAATATAAAAATCGACCATCGGCCATAGTTATATCAAATTTGATAGCGTAAAGCCATCTGTCTATGGCGAATGGGGCCCACTTGTCTGGGTTAACCCACAAGAGAATTATGAGAATGGGCCTAACAAGGCCTAAGGGAAGGTCACGATGTCGACATCCAATCATCATTGCCATCAATGTGGACATCTAACCAACATTGCTCCCAAGGAATGGCCTGCATATAGAGCCAAAACATATAATGAGCTCGTGGCCTTACATAAGGGCCATATACACATCAAGTGGGCCGCATAACATGGGCCTCGAATAGATCACAATGGGCCTTGCTCATGGGCCTCGAATACATCACATTGGGCTACATCACATGGGCCTAATATACATCACAAGTGGGCGTCATACCTGGGTCTCAAATACATTAAGTGGGTCACACCAATGGGCTTCATATACATCAAGTGAGCCGCATCAATAGGCCGAATCAAATGAGCCAATATACAGAACAGGTGGGCCTAGTACTTGGGCCTCAAATACATTAAGTGGGCCACACCAATGGGCTTCATATACATCAAGTGAGCCGCATCAATGGACCGAATCAAATGGGCCAATATACATAACAGGTGGGCCTCACACCTAGGCCTCAAATACATTAAGTGGGCCGCATCCATGGGCTGCACCAATGGGCTTCATATACATCAAGTGAGCCGCATCAATGGGCTGAATCAAATGGGTCGAATCAAATGAGCCACAAAAATTACACTATGCATCCATTGCTAGGGATCATTGTAGTGCATAAAGAAATGAATCATATCCAAAGGATTGTCTGGACCATACCACAAATGACATTGGTGACAATGATTTCCACAATTAAATTCCAATAGGCCCACCATGGTATTTATTTTCCATCCAGTCTGTTCATAAGATTGCAAAGACCTGGATATAGAGGAAAAAAAATATCATATAGGTCTAGAACCTTAAAATCCCAAAGGGGTTTTTAATGGTGGGCGTTCATCCCACTGTTCTTTGTAGTGTGGTCCACTTGATATTGGATCTACTTTATTTTTAGTCTCAAGTCTGGAGACAAGCTCTCTAAATGGATAGATGGTAGGGATACATCACATGCATCATGGTGGGGCCAGTCATCAATGGATGGACGGTAGAGATACAACACATGCATCATGGTGGGACCGTGTATGGCTTACATCACGGTTGACTCCACCCGTAAAATGGATGGACGACATGGATATCAAGCTTGCTGCACCGTCCAGCAACTGGACGATGTAGATATATACATCATGGTACGGTCCATGTAGTGGCCTACTGCAATATATATAATATAATATAATATTACATATTACATACCTGTAAAGTGGCGGGAGGTGCCCATACTCACCGTCCAGACCCATCTGGACGGTGCAGATGGCATATTAAAGGTGGGTCCCACGCATGTAGCCTACCCACTTCCCTCTCTCAAAATATATATATATATATATATATATGATATGATATGATATAATATGATTAGATATATTATAATATAATCATAGTTAAATGCCCACCGTCCAGACTCTCTAGACGTTCTGGACGGTGGGGATCTAATGCATAAAACGTGGTGGGTCCACATGTGTGGCCCACCTCTCATACATGTATACCATATTATGTGTGTGTGTGTGTGTGTGTGTATATACACACACATTCTTTTTCATTCTTTTTTTTTTTAGCTAGTAATACACACCACTTGTCAGCACACACTCATGGATAGCACGTCCAACAACTAGATGCATCAATCAAGGTGGGTCCCACGTGGACGTGGCCCACCTGATTTGGATCAATCTAATATTTGTGTTTTTCCTTCCATCTAGGCCCGGTAACGGGCTGGACGGTGTAGATCCAACACATCCATAGGTGGGTCCCACAAAGGTGGATGGCATGGATAAAATATATACTTCATGTTGGGCCACACACACACACCATCCATTCAAGAGAGAGAGAGAGAGAGAGAGAGAGAGAGAGGAGAGAGAGAGAGAGAGAGAGAAACGATGAGATAGGGGACCACGTCACTATGGGCCCCTATTTACATTGCATACATCAATGTGGGTCCCACAACAAGTGGGCCCTAAAATCACAAAAATTAAAACATAAGATCACCCACCTTTGATCTCTTCTTCCTTCTTCTCCCAACATGATCTAGAGCTCCAAGGGGACGATTTCAATAGTCGAGATGTTCTTTGGATGGTGGAGATGGGAGGTAGGAAGTGGGCCACACAAAGCTCTCTCGTGGAGGTCTCATGGACGTTGGGTTGCTTGCTTGAAAATGGAGAAATGAGAGAGAGAGAGAGGATGGGATGTAAAGAGAGAGAGAGAGAGGGATGGGTGATGGAGTGAGTGATTGTAAGTGCTATATTTTATATCCCTGTTTGTTGTCAAATTTGTGGAGCCAAAATCACTGTTATATGTCTTGCATAAGTGAAGCTCTCTCAAAGATCAACATTCATGAACAAGCTAAGCTCACAAGTACAAAGATCAAACTTGAATGCAAGAACTACTCACAAGACATGACTCTAGTGTCAAGACTTCAAGAAGAGTATAAGGCAGTTCATAAAGAACTCAAGACATGTACAAGGCAGTTCATAAAGAATTCAAGACACTTTCAAGATTGAGCTACATCAAGACTTCAAGGCTCATACTTCAAAGTCACTAGTTCCTAATATTTCAATGTCCAGACTTCAAGGTTGAGGTTCGACTGACCTTAGGTTGACCTTAGAAGTAGGTCACTTTGGATACATAAATCAAATGTTTATTTTACATAAGTTTGGTCAGTTCTTCGACTAGTCCTAGGCCTTCTTCGACTAGTCCTAGATTTGCTTTGACCAGTCTAAGAAAATCCTCAATCAGTCGTAAGTTTGTTACAAAAATCAGATAAAATCTGCTATTCTTCGACTAGTCCAGGGATCTGTTCGACCGGTCGAAGGAACAGTGTCGACTGGTTCTTCGACCAGTCGTAAATCTTCGACACAAAGTCCAGCGATAAATTCACAAGGTCTTCGACCAGTCGAAGGAGACCTTCGACCAGTCGAAGGTGACCTACGACCAGTCGAAGGAGGTCTTCGACCAGTCGTAGAACGGTCAAAGCTTATCGCGCCCGATTTTTTTCAAATTTGTTATTTCTTCGACTAATCAAAGGGTTCCTTAGACCAGTTGAAGATGCGATCTGCTCACCTATAAATAGAGCATGAATCTCAGAAGAAATCATCGAATTAATTAATCCATTCAAGCCAATCTTCGTCGAACTTCTGAGAGATATTTTTGTGCTTCATCTAAGCTAAGTGTGCTTATTTAATATTCTCTTTCCTTAGCTTTATTTAATTGATTTTATTTCTGCTATTCCAATCTAATTTGATAAGAGGAATTGCTATTCCCTTTCTTTGGAATCAAAATCAATTAAGGCAAGCCCTACTGGTTAAATTTAAAATCTATTAGAATTAGAACTATTGTAATGAGTTGGACATTGAACTTGGACATTCAATCATCTACTCTGACTGGTTCTACCGGGCTGCTACATCGAAGGAGATATTCAGGTATTTTACATTTAATTGTAAATTCCTTTCTGTTTTGGTTTCTTTCAAGATTTGCCAGAAAAATCTTGTTGTATTGGTTATCTGAGGAGAGCCAGGAAAACTCAGAAGAGAGGTTTTTTTTATCGTGTAAGCCCACAGACAAAGACACAATTGTAAAGGTTTTTGGTGAACCTGGAAAACCTATTTTGTTAGTGAACGCTAATATCCCCTGTGTGAGGATATTAGGAGTGGAGTAGCATTTTGTGTGGATGTTGTTTAACAGTTGGTGAACACATAGGCGAACCACTATAATCCCTAGTGTTATGGTTGAATGATTTACATTTCTAATCTTTAAATTATTCTTTTGTGGGATGTATGAATGTGGTGAATGTTGTAATCATTTAATTCAAGCTTTGTGAGAATTTTGTAATAGTTTAGAATTTACTTTCTGCTATTCCTTTATTTGCTTGAATTTAAATTTCCTTTAAAGTTGTTCCAGCAAGGTTGCCCTGCCATTTTTTATGGTGTATGGCTGTCCCTAGAACAATACATTTGTGATTACAATTTATTTCAATTCAGTTTGTATTTATTTCCTTATTCCTCTTTGGTTTAAGATTTGATACAAAGATCCTTCTAGAAATAAGGTTGTCCTACCATAAACTCTAGTTTTTGGTGAAAGGTTGTCCTTAGAACAACATTTGTATCAACCTCTCAAGATCTAATTTTTGAGGTTGTTCTACTTTCTTGCATTATAGTTTAATTTGGCTATCATATTCTTCTTAATTCCGCTGTTATAAGTTTTATTTGGCATTGTCCTATTCACCCCCCTCTAGGACATATAGCTAGGCCTTTTCAAGTGGTATTAGAGCCTAATAGCTCGTTCTTATTGTTATTTATTTGGATTTATTTCCTGAGCTAACGATCTAAGCTATTTAAAAAGATGTCAAATTTTGATAGCCTTTCAGTCACGAGGCTTCCACCATTTGATGGCTCCAACTATGCCTATTGGAAAGCCAGAATGAGGATCTTCCTCAAGTCAATGGATGAAAATGTGTGGCAAGCCACAGTGACTGAATGGAAACCTCCTGTCATGGAAGTTACTGGGGTTGATGGTTCAAAATCTATGAAAGTCACACCATATACCAATGGACCACTCTTCAGAAAAGTGAGAGTAATGCTAATGCTAAAGCACCAAATGCAATTACTTGCGCACTATCACCGAATGAGTTCAAAAGAATCATTTCCTGTGATACTGCAAAGCAAGCTTGGGATATATTAGAAATGACACACGAGGGTACTAAAATTGTCAAAAAATCTAAAGTCCAACTCCTCACAACTAGATTTGAAGAAATTCATATGGAGGAAAATGAAATGTTTATGGACTTTTATACTAGATTGAATGACATTGTAAACTCAATGTGGGGTCTTGGCGATAAAATCCCAGAAAGTAAAGTGTGTGCAAAAATATTACGCTCACTTCCTGAACAGTTCAATTCTAAAGTAACCGCAATCCAGGAACTTCGTGATACGGATAATATGAAGGTTGAAGAACTAGTTGGTTCTCTACAACCTATGAGTTAAACTTTAAAGCTCCTAAAGGTAAATCTATCGCACTTAAATCTTCTAAATATAAATACAGAAGAAAATTCTGATTCAGAAGATGATATGACTCTTTTAGCTAAAAAATTTTACAAGATTTTCAAAAGCAAGAAAGGGTTGATTTTCAAAATCAAATGATAAAAAGAAGTTTAGACCCTAATTTCGAAAATCTTTGAAAGATAGTCAATGTTACAACTATCAAGAATATGGGCATTTAGCAAATAGATGTCCTAAAAAGGACAAACCAAAGAAGAAGGGTATGTATGTGGCTACATGGGATGAATCATCTGATTCTGAAGCTTCTTCTAAATCAGAAGATTCTGAAACTGAGTTGAACAATGAGGTTAAAGCTCTTATGACTCTAGCCAAATTCACATTTTCAGATAATGACTCAACAAGTGAAGAAAATCTGAGTAGTGAATGTGAAAATGAAGATGATCTTCAAGATGCTTACAATGCCCTATACAAGGAAAGTTGTAAAATTGCTGTCAAACTTAAACTTCAAAAAGAAAAGTTTTCTAAACTCAAAGAATGTTTTGAATCGCTTGTCTTAGAAAAATCACAAATTTCAGATTGTTTTGAAAAATCAAAATGCGATTTGGAATTCAAGAACTCCCTAATTATTGATTTGAAATCTGAAATTGAGAAACTCAAAACTGAAGTATCTTCTCTTCTGAGTCTAAAGGACACATAGAAATATGCCCAAGGAGATCCAAAGTTAGAAAAACTTTTATCAGGATCAAGAAAAATGTGGCGATCTATCCGGGTTGGGATATGATAAAAATCTACCTCCTAAACAAAAGTATACTCCTCCTATGTTTGTTAAAGGAGAGTCCTCAAACTCAAAAGGGAAAAGTACTTATCAAAATTTTTCTAGAAATTCAAAAACTTTTCAAGAACCTAGAAGCAGCCATGTCAACTTTAATCAGAAACGAAATCCACTAGCTGAAAAGATAGTGGATTTACTCAAGGAGCTCTTAAAATCTAACTCTATAGGTCATTCTTACAACTATAAACATAAGAAGATCAACTATGTTCCTAAACCTAAAGCAGTTATGAAATGGGTTCCAAAAGTCACCTGTTTGGTTGCTCACATTGCTTTCAAAGTAACAAGTCATTCAAAATGGTACCTAGACAGTGGATGCTCCAGGCATATGACAGGGGACAAAACTTTATTCACAGATCTGAAAGATATGACTGATGGTTCAGTCACATTTGGTGATGGTAGCAACTGCAAGATTATAGGCCAAGGTACGGTTCAACTTTTTAATCTTCCTGTGTTTAAAAATGTTTTATATGTTGAAGGCTTAAAACATAACTTGCTTAGTATATCTCAAATATGTGATAATAACCATCGTGTTCGGTTTTCTAATTAAAGCTGTGAAATACTAAACAATAAGGGTTCTGTAATATTAACTGGACGTAGAACATCTGAAAATTGCTATATTATTAGCGAATCCAGCTCATCTAATCAAACATGTCACATGGTCCATACAGACGAGACTGATTTATGACACAAATGTCTTGGACATGTACATTATCGAAATTTATATAGATTGAGCAAACGAGAACTTATAAGAGGTTTACCCAAACTTCAGAAATTAGATAAAATATGTGGTGAATGCCAGATAGACAAACAAACAAGGAACTCACACAAAAAGGTGAATTCAAAAACTACATCAAGACCACTCAAACTCCTCCACATGGATCTGATAGGACCTACCAGAACGGAAAGTCATGGTGGGAAAAAGTATATCTTCGTAATAGTTGATGACTTTACCAGATTTACATGGGTAGTCTTCTTAAGGGATAAATCTGAAACCCTTGAAGAAGTAAGTAAAGTTCTCAGAAGGATTCAAACTGAAAAATGTTCTCAAATCAGTAAGATTCGTAGTGATCATGGATCTGAATTCGAGAATAGCAATTTTGAGAAGTTCTGTACCGACCAAGGAATATTACATGAATTCTCTGCTCCCAAAATTCCACAACAAAATGGAATTGTTGAAAGAAAGAATAGAGTACTTCAAGAAATGGCTAATGTCATGTTGAATAGCATGAAGCTTTCTAAAAATCTTTGGGCTGAAGCAGTCAACACAGCTTGCTATATTATTAACCGAGTCTACACTAGCAAAGAAATAATAAAACGGCTTACGAATTGTGGTTCAATAAAAAGCCTACTGTTAAATACTTTCGAGTTTTTGGCAGCAAATGCTATATTTTACGTGATCATGAAAATTTGGGAAAATTTGATACAAAGAGTGATGAAGGGATTTTTCTAGGATATTCCTTAAACAGTCGTGCTTATAGGGTTCTGAACAAAAGGACTGGTGTGATTCAAGAATCCATCAATGTTGTCATTGATGATCACTTAAATAAGCCTATCTCTAATTCAGATAATGATGAAGTTTTAATCATTGATAAACCCGATACCTCATCAAATCAGACTGAATCTGAATTAAGGACTGTTAAAGATCATCCAACCACTCAAATTCTTGAAAACCCTCTCACTGGTGTTCGCACCCGTAGACAACTTGAGGATTTATGTAATTATGTATGTTTTACATCCCAAATAGAACCATCCAATGTAAAAGAAGCTCTTGCTGATGAGAACTGGATTGTTGCGATGCAAGAAGAACTTAACCAATTCGTAAGAAATGATGTTTGGTATCTCGTTACCAAGACCTAAAGATAAACACATCATTGGAACAAAATGGATTTTCAAAAATAAGTCTGACGAATGTGGAAATATAATTAGAAATAAGGCTAGACTAGTGGTACAAGGTTATACTCAAATTGAAGGAATTGATTTCGATGAAACTTTTGCACCAGTAGCTCGTCTTGAATCTATCAGACTATTTATATCCATTGCATGTTTAAAAAAAGAAAGATCTATCAGATGGATGTGAAAAGTGCTTTTAAATGGCGATTTACATGAAGAAGTCTACGTTGAACAACCAATGGGTTTTGAAGATCCCAAAATACTGATCATGTGTATCGGCTTAAAAAGGCACTTTATGGATTAAAACAAGCACCTAGGGCATGGTATGAGAAACTAACAAAATTTCTTTTAAGTCACAATTTTCAAATGGGATCTGTTGATAAAACTCTATTTGTTAAAAAACATAATGATCATATCTTAATAGTAGAGATTTATGTTGATGATATCATCTATGGTTCAACTTGCACTAACTTGACTACTGAGTTTGCAGACTTGATGAAATCACAGTTTGAAATGAGCATGGTTGGGGAATTGACTTATTTCCTTGGTTTGCAAGTTAAGCAGCAACCTGAAGGAATATTCATCTCTCAATCTAAGTATGCTTTGAATCTAATCAAGAGATTTGGATTTGAGAATGACAAGAATTTCGATACTCCTATGAGTACTACCCTGAAACTCTCAAAAGACTATAATGGTAAAAATGTTGATTCAAAACTATCAGAGTATGATTGGTAGTTTGTTATATTTAACTGCTAGTAGACCTCATATTTCTCTAAGTGTTGGTATTTGAGTATGATTGGTAGTTTGTTATATTTAACTGCTAGTAGACCTGATATTTCTCTAAGTGTTGGTATTTGCGCAAGATATCAATCTGATTCTAAAGAATCACACTTAATTGCTGTCAAGCGAATCATTAGATATGTTGCAAGTACTGTAAATCTCGGTCTCTGGTATCCTCATGAGACTAGTGTCCAATTAGCTGGGTACTCGGATGCTGACTAGGCTGGTAATCTAGATGATATAAAATCAACCAGTGGTGGTTGTTTTTACATTGAAAATTGTCTAGTTTCCTAGTTTAGTAAGAAACAAAATTCTATATCACTTTCAACAGCTGAAGCTGAGTATATCGCAGCTGGTAATGCATGTACACAGCTTGTTTGGATGCAACGAATGCTGAGTGATTATGGAATTAAACAGGATTCTATGTTATTGCATTGTGATAATTCCAGTGCAATAAATATTTCAAAAAATCCTATTCAGCATTCTCGTACTAAGCACATTGACATTAGATTTCATTATATTAGGGAATTGGTAGAAGAAAAAGTTATATCTCTGGAATATATTCCTACTGAAGATCAGAGAGCTGATATTTTCACTAAACCTCTTGATAAAATTAGGTTTAATAAGATGAAATTTGATCTTGGCATGTGTATTTTAAAATGATTATTTATGCCTACATGTATCATAGTGTATATATTTGCTAGGTTTAATTTCATTTTCTTTCAAAATTGTAAGAAATATGCTTTTTGTTGACTTCCTTCGACCTGTCGTGAGTGTACTCGACCAGTCGTCCTACGACCAGTCGTAGATCTCGGAAATCACTTAAATTTGGGGATTTTTGCTTTCTTCCTCATTTCCTTTTTTCTCTCCAAGGAGCCGAGCTTCGACTTGTCGAACCCACCATTTGTGTTCTTCAAGGTTAGTGTTCCATTTACGTTTTATTGCAAATCAGCGTCTAGATTACTATCTTGTCTATCTTGAAGCTTTCTATTTTTGATTTCATTGAGATTTGGGGTTTGATTTTTGAAAAATCTGTTTGAAGAAACCCTCTTCTCAATCCTTTGCAACTTCTAAATTCTTGATATCCTTGTTGCAAATGGCTTCTAGAGGTAAAAAATCTACTTCCCGTGGTCCTTCTACTTCCTCCAGATTGACCAAACGTCATCTTCTTGAGCCTACTAATGATCTTTCTTATGTTATAGATCTTAGAGCTCGTAATGTGATTGTTGAACATCCTATTGATGTTAACCATATTGCACCTTTTGGTATCCTACCTTTGCTTGAAGCTATAGGTTGGGCTAACTTATTGCATTGGGGTGGGCCTGCATACCGGTCCATTGCTCAATCCATGTTTACATGCATAAGTGACTTCTCACTAGATAGTTTAACTTTTAAAATATCTACTAGTGATGGGCCATTTGAAATTGATAGACATTTAATTTCAGCCCTTATGGAGATTCCTGTAAATGATGAGGGTATTCCTATCCATAACCTAACTGATAAACCCTCAATTTCTGAAAAACGTATGCTCACTAGAGATTTGTGTAACATGGATGTTCAATGGACACGAAAAGGGAATGCGCTTCCCGCAAGGTTTTTATTACCCAAATACAGAGTGCTACATAGAATCTTTGTGTCTAATTTGTATCCTCGGTCAGGTAATAAAACTGACTTAACCTCATTTATGGTACGTATTATTCATGCTATTTCCAGTGGTACTCAGATTTGTCTCCCATCCTTAATCTACCATTTCCTTCTTCAGTTTAGACTCCATCCTGGTCATAGTGACATCCCTTTTGGTTATTTAATGACTGTATTAGCCACACATATGTTGGTCGATATGCCTGTTAATGAAGCACCTATTCATCATCTGATTTTCAACAACACTAATCTTAATAAGATGAAGCTGGAATTACTTCCTGAACAAGGTGGTAATGGTGGTGGTGGTGGTCATGAAGAAGCAGGGGATGACATTAATATGGATGATATCTTTGAGGAACTGGATTCTGATTCGACAAATGATCCAGATTTTGTACCATCTGATTTTGATGCACGTCTGAGTGCATTGGAGGGTAAAGTTGAGAATTTGAATGAAAATTTAGAAAACATGTCTGTTACTCGTGATTCTCAATTCAAGTACATGCGGAAATATCTTCGGCGATTAAACAAAGGCATGCACCAACTTGATCCCTCAATTCCTGCTCCGTCTTCTAGTTCTAATTCTGACTAGTCTTTATGGGATTTTCTGGTCTGTAATAACCTTATAATTTAGCACTTGGTTGTCTGAATTTTAGTTGGATATTTATTTTATATGAAGCTATGCAGAGTATCTCTATATCTGTTTTGCTATAATCTCATAACTCCTCATGTTTACTCTCATATATTCCTTTATTTTGTTCTCCTTTATTGTTGTTTCCTTTGTCATATAGTGACAAAAAGGGGGAGAATGGTGAGTAGCATTGGTTACGTTACTCAGGGGGAGTGTTTGGAGTGTTTGAAGTGTTTGAATGATTGGTTATGTTACTCAGGGGGAGTTTGAATGATTGCATATTGAATATTGAACTTTGAATATTGAATGCTTGGTTATGTTACTCAGGGGGAGTTTGAATGATTGCATATTGAATATTGAACTTTGAATGTTGCATATTGAATATTGAAGCAACTGGTGTATTATTGGTGTTTTACTTTATGTTTATGTTTATCTTGGTTATGTGTTTTGTCACTAATTTGACAAAGGGGGAGATTGTAAGTACTATATTTTATATCCCTGTTTGTTGTCAAATTTGTGGAGCCAAAATCACTGTTATATATCTTGCATAAGTGAAGTTCTCTCAAAGATCAACATTCATGAACAAGCTAAGCTCACAAGTACAAAGATCAAACTTGAATGCAAGAACTACTCACAAGACATGACTCTAGTGTCAAGACTTCAAGAAGAGTATAAGGCAGTTCATAAAGAACTCAAGACATGTACAAGGCAGTTCATAAAGAATTCAAGACACTTTCAAGATTGAGCTACATCAAGACTTCAAGGCTCATACTTCAAAGTCACTAGTTCCTAATATTTCAATGTCCAGACTTCAAGGTTGAGGTTTGACTGACCTTAGGTTGACCTTAGAAGTAGGTCACTTTGGATACATAAATCAAATGTTTATTTTACATAAGTTTTGTCAGTTCTTCGACTAGTCCTAGGCCTTCTTTGACTAGTCCTAGAGTTACTTCGACCAGTCTAAGAAAATCCTCAATCAGTCGTAAGTTTGTTACAAAAATCGGATAAAATCTGTTATTCTTCGACTAGTCCACGGATCTGTTCAACCGGTCGAAGGAACAGTGTCGACTGGTTCTTCGACCAGTCGTAAATCTTTGACACAAAGTCCAGCGATAAATTCATAAGGTCTTCGACCAGTCGGAGGAGACCTTTGACCAGTCGAAGGTGACCTACGACCATTTGAAGGAGGTCTTCGACCAGTCGTAGAACGGTCAAAACTTATCACGCCCGATTTTTTTCAAATTTGTTATTTCTTCGACTAGTCGAAGGGGTTCCTTAGACCAGTCGAAGATGCGATCTGCTCACCTATAAATAGAGCACGAATCTCAGAAGAAATCATCGAATTAATTAATCCATTCAAAGCCAATCTTCGTCGAACTTCTGAGAGATATTTCTGTGCTCCATCTAAGCTAAGTGTGCTATTTAATATTCTCTTTCCTTAGCTTTATTTAATTGATTTTATTTCTGCTATTCCAATCTAATTTGATAAGAGGAATTGCTATTCCCTTTCTTTGGAATCAAAATCAATTAAGGCAAGCCCTACTTGGTTAAATTTAAATATTAGAATTAGAACCATTGTAATTGAGTACTGGACATTGAACTTGGACATTCAATCATCTACTCTGACTTGGTTCTACCGGGATGCTACATCGAAGGAGATATTCAGGTATTTTACATTTAATTGTAAATTCCTTTCTGTTTTGGTTTCTTTCAAGATTTGCCAGAAAATCTTGTTGTATGGTTATCTGAGGAGAGCCAGGAAACTCAGAAGAGGTTTTTTTTTTATTGTGTAAGCCCACAGACAAAGACACAATTGTAAAGGTTTTTGGTGAACCTGGAAAAACTATTTTGTTAGTGAACGCTAATATCCCCTGTGTGAGGATATTAGGAGTGGAGTAGCATTTTGTGTGGCTGTTGTTTAACAGTTGGTGAACACACAGGCGAACCACTATAATCCCTAGTGTTATGGTTGAATGATTTACATTTCTAATCTTAATTATTCTTTTGTGGGATATAGAATGTGTGAATGTTGTAATAATTTTATTCAAGCTTTGTGAGAATTTTGTAATAGTTTAGAATTTACTTCTGCTATTCCTTTATTTACTTGAATTTAAAATTTCTTTAAAGTTGTTCCAGCAAGGGTGCCCTGCCATTTTTATGGTGTATGGCTGTCCCTAGAACAATACATTTGTGATTACAATTTATTTCAATTCAGTTTGTATTTATTTCCTTATTCCTCTTTGGTTAACATTTGATACAAAGATCCTTCTAGAAATAAGATTGTCCTACCATAAACTCTGGTTTTGGTGAAAGGTTGTCCTTAGAACAACATTTGTATCAACCTCTCAAGATCTAATTTTTGAGGTTGTTTTACTTTCTTGCATTATAGTTTAATTTGGCTATCATATTCTTCTTAATTCCGCTGTTATAAGTTTTATTTGGCATTGTCCTATTCACCCCCCCTCTAGGACATATAGCTAGGCCTTTTCAGTGATGTGTACTTGACATGTAAGGATGTGTAAGAGAGAGAGTTGACTTTGGGGATGGTATTGTACTTGACATGATGTGGTGATTGATGGGGTTGATGAGATTGATTTGATTAAAGATTCTCTCATATTTGCAATGCGCAGCGTTTTCCTCGAATTGAACGCAGGCCTACATCTCCTGTCCTAGGTATCGCCTCGGCGCGTAAGACGCGGCGTCGGAACCGCGGTGACGGCGCGGTCGATGGGGTACAAGTCTCGGGTCGAGCCGACTCTAGAATACGGGATATGACTCAGGGTTATGCGCAACTGCCGATTACAGGTCGCGGGTCGCGGGAATTCGACTGGGATGACCACGAAAGCCTACGGAACAGTATGGGCTAGGATACGAGCCTTACATACCTTATAAGTGAAATTTGAACATTGAATCATCACTCGCTTCGGTTGATAGTTGATCTTGAAGTACTTCAAGCTTGACATCTTGAAGTGCTTTGAAGCTTTGAACTTGAAGTACTTTGAGGCTTGAACTTGAAGTACTTGTGACTTGTATTTCACCTTCAGCTTTGAGTTCCAAAGTAAAGCACTTTGTCTTGACATAGTTGAAGCTTTGAAACCTTGAACTATCACTTGATGTTGTACCTAAACTTGTATATCTCTTGTACTTGTGATGCTTGAATCTTGAATTGTAACATCTTGAACTTGTACTTGAATTGCAAGATCTTGAATAAGAAGATGAACTAAACAAGATACATATTCCAAGAGGTTTTGGCACTATAAAATTTGACAATCATAGGAGCTAGAAAACATAACACTTACAGATACCTCGCTAAGGATGTCTCTCACAATCCTTCTAAAATGGGAAATCACTACAAGAAAAGCCACTTTTACCAATGAAAATTTTCATCGCTGAAAGCATTCTTTTGTAGGCAAAACCTTTTACTGACGAAAATTTTCGTTGGTAAAAGATCGATGGGAAAAACTTTTACCGACAAAAAAAAAATTTCGCCGGCAAAGGTAAGATTTTACCGATGAATTTTTTTGTCGGTAAAACTTTTATTAACGCTTTTTTTCGTAGGTAAAAATATTTACAAAACTTTTACCTATGAATATTTTCATAAGTAAAAATATTTACAAAACTTATACCTATGAATATTTTCATAGGTAAAAATATTTACAAAACTTTTACCTACGAATATTTTCGTAGGTAAAAATTATTACAAAACTTTTACCTACAAATATTTTCGTAGGTAAAAATATTTACAAAACTTTTACCTATGAATAGTTTCGTAGGTAAAAATATTTACAAAACTTTTACCTACTAATATTTTCGTAGGTAAAAATATTTACAAAACATATACCTACGAATATTTTCGTAGCTAAAAATATTTAATTTACAAAACTTTTACCTACGAATATTGTCGTAGGTAAAAATAAGTAAAAAACTTATACCTACGAATATTTTCGTGGCTAAAAATATTTACAAAGCTTTTACCTACGAATATTTTCGTAGGTAAAAACTTGGATGAGACTTTGAGGAGACTTGTACCCATGAAATATTTCGTAGGTAAAAGTCTCTTTTTTTTTCCCACTCTTCTACTACAAAATTCCTGATATACCTGTCACAATATATTTCATCATATTCTTCCTGGTATACACCTGTTATATAATATATTTCATCATATTCACATTCACATCCATCTAAACCCAAACTACGTAAATCCATCCAAACATAAACTAAAAGAAGAAGAAAAGCAGAGAGAAATTAAAAAAGTGATGATGCATTGGTAGGTTAAGAGGTCATATGAAGAATGCGTACAAGGAGATTCAAATGCATGAACAGCTTGATGGAATAGAAGAGAATGTCGTCCGTTAATCATTTTGTTAAAAACAAGAGATTACATTGAAGCAATAAAAAATATCCTTGTTTTTATTTATTTATTTATTTATTTATTTTTAATGAAGGATAACTAAATCCTCAGGTAGAAGTTTACATAATTATTGTTAATTAAAATGAGATCAAATCATTTTTAGGTGTCTACCAAATAAGGCCTAAGAATGTCCAGGATTTTGTGATTCACGGGTAGAAGTTTACCTCGTTGTGGTCTCTTCTTGCCCCATTTACAGTAGTATAAGCTTGAACCCAAGATGGCCACCCCTATAAATGTTGTCACATTGGCGAGGATCGCAGTTTTTGTTGCTTTCCTATTGTCCCCTATTTTAATAGTGAATTCTTTGCATTTCAGTAGCAATTCTACAACTAGCCAGCTCTGCATATCAACATACACTTCCAAGTTTTCATAGGAAACCCTTTATCAGACAAAATCTAACCATTCCCTACGAAATACTATGCCAACTCTAACATAACCCAAAAAACATAAAATCTAATCATTCACTTCTTTGAATTTTTTTTATAAATAGGTACCTGCACCATTGAATTCCTTTCAATTCTTTCCCAGTATCCAAACAAATTTTTTGGATTCAACAGAATCACATTTCCCATGCCCAAATGTGACAAATAGAATCTTTCTCCAAGGATTTGGCCTCCTACAAAATCAAGTCTTTAGGCCCTTTGAAGAAAAAAGGTTTGCATTCATACAAAAATGCCACTGAATAGTATATATAATATCAAATTTCAAGATTTGTATTTTCGATAAGCAAGTGATATTGACATGAAATCTTTACCTGAGAATGCATATACCTCATTCCTTGAGTAAAAGAACCCTGATGAGTAATCTAGCAAATTCATTTACCATAGAAACAATCAGAAGACATTATGATAAGCTCATGCAAATAACCCTCAAATCTACTATAACCATGTGATGTGAACATCATAATAAATAAATAATAATAAATCATAAGGATCTATTAAATTCCACCTGGTTGCTAGGGCCAGGCTGCACTGCAATCACATCCTTTTTGCCAGATCCATCGCCAGCCTTGGCAGGTATCCTATCACCCTCTCAAAAGTTCCACTTATATATATATATTATATATATATATATATATATATATATATATATATATATATATATATATATATATTATATCATAACCTAAAACATATACCCCAACCGGTGTATAACCAAAATGAGAAGATGTAAATTTTGGTTACCTCCAGCTGCAATGGCAAATCCATCCCCAAAAATCAATACAAAAGAAAATAAAAGGGTGTCACTTTAAACTCCTAAAACCTCAAAATGCAGTTAACTTTTACCAATTAAAAAAATGAAGACCAATATTACTGCTCTTCTCCATTAAAAAATAACAGCGGACTTCTTCCCATTGCACGCAGGACCATTGGCTATATATTACTTGCAATCGATCATCAATAGGACAATCAACAAAAAGAAAAAAATAAATAGAGACTAAATGTAAAAGAGTCATTGATCAAACGGTTGTGATATTGCCATATAAAGGAAAAACTTTAGTCATGTATGAAAGGTTCACATTCTTATATCAATGACATGGATAACATTAAAATTTAAAAAGGTCACAAGGAATTACCAGAGGTAAAGAAATATTAGACGGTGAAATCAAATCCTAGGCCCTGTTTGGTTGCCACTTAAAATGACTTAAAATACTTTATTTAGAGATTTTGGTAATGATTAAAAGTAATCTTGATAACCATAATTTATATGTTAAGATTTAGGTTATAGGTTAAGGTTTAGTTTATAGGTTAAGGTTTGAGTTTAGGTTATAGGTTTAGGTTTAGGTTTAGGTTAAGGTTATAGGTTTTGAGATTTGAGAATAGGTTTAGGTTAATGTTGTAGGTTATAAGTTTAGGTTAATGTTGTAGGTTATAGGTTTAGGTTTAGGGATTTGAGAATACATTTAGGTTTTTGGTTTAGGTTTAGGTTAAGGTTACAGGTTTAAGGTTTAGTTATAGGTTTAGGTTTAGGTTATAAGTGTGGGTTATAGGTTTAGGTTTAAGTTAGGTTATAGGTTAAGGTTTAGGAAATTGAGAATAGGTTAAGGTTTAGGTTTAGGAAATCGGGTTCAGGTTTGGGTTCAGATTCGGGTTTAGGTTTGGGTTTTCAAGTTTAGGTTTAGGTTAAAGAGTTGAGATTAGGATTAGGTGTAGGTTTAGGTGTAACATCCCGGATTTTTGCCAATTTGGGATTAGATGTCC